>KZ269982.1:924520-948048 GCA_002249935.1 Onchocerca flexuosa | reverse complement strand
TTGGAAAAGAAGTTGAAAGTTACTTATTTACAAAAGAAGTTACTTATTCTCAAAAATTACTTATGGTTGAAAGCTACTTATTATATATTTTTTACCAAATTTCAACAATTATTGCTTTGTTTATTCAGCCTCTTTAACAAATTAAAAGAAAAAAAAAAAAAAAAAAAAAAAAAAAAAAAAAACACTTACTTTGCAGCGTTTGAAACTTCAAAACAGTAGTTTCATAACCAGATCTTGATGCTGAAATAAATAATTATAAAAGTATGTGCAAGAATTTGTTTTTGCTTTACAGATATAGAAAAATAATCATTTTAAGAATTTTTTTTTTTTTAAAAAAGGATGTTTGCCCATATTGTAAAAAATCGTTTGATTAATACAAAAAATTTTAGGCTTTGAATAGACTACAGAGGGTTTTAAAAATTTCAAAATTAAAGTTAGTTAAAATTAAAAATGAATAAAAATGACAAGGCGTCTCCAGAAAAAATTTCAGTGGAATAATCTGTTCGCTCTCATTATGAAGCTTATTTTGAACTTTAATTTTTCCCATTTTTGTGAAAGATCTCTTTACTTGGATGCTTTCCAAATCATTTCTCAATATTTCATTTGCGCATTCATGAATACTTTTAACAATTCTGATTTATAGTTAAAAACTATCCAGCAAAAAAATTACTTTATCCTCCTTCAGTTCTTTTTCTTCCGATTCCTCTGAAAAGAAGAAATTTATTAATTTCAAAAGCTCCAGTTTCGCATCTATTTGTATTGATTTGTCTGGTTGAAATTGCCACAAAAACCAGACACTTTTTGATTATAAAATATTTTAACATACTTCCTTGATTTCTCCAGCAAAAAGAAACAAAGATATTATTATAAATGAAGTAAAAACAACAATACCAAGCAGTGTACATTCGAAACATTATTAAAAAATGGAATACTAACTTTTAATATCACCATGCTCCTTGTCGTGGTATTCCTTTTGCTTTGATCCTATGTGTTCGTCATCATCATCATGTTGATGACAAAAACAGTGGCAGTGTTCGCCATTTACCTTACGATCATTTTTTTTGTGTTTCATATGTTCTTGATCGTGATCATAGCTCCCTTTATGTTTCGGACAGTGACAGTGGCATCGACATTCCTCATAATTATATCCATCACTGTCTGAATGATTACCCAGATGTTCATGGATATCTTTATGCTCGTGATAATCTTCGTGGGTTTCTGTGCTATTTTCATGAACATGTTCATGCTCATGTTCGCGACTATCCGTGTCATTATCGTGGTGATGACGGCATTTGCAATGAAAATGCATTTTCTTTCCGTGCTGATGATCATCGTCATGGTGTTCTTTGCTATGACTTTCATGACTTCCAGAACAGTTGTGATGTTCATGTTTTTCATGGCTGGAATCGTTTTGGTGTTCATGGCTGTGTTCGTCATGCTCATCATGATTTACATCTGTCTGATTCTTGTGCTCTTCTTGTCCCGCATCACTTCGCTTTATCCGCATTGCTTGGATTTCATTCAAAACAAGACAGGATAAAACCAAGACCACAACAAACAACATCCGTAATCTCTGAGTCGTCATCCTTAAAAAATAAAACCATTGAACTTGATCATTGAAATTTCATTTCATTCTTAGCGACGTTTTTGAAACATCCTTTCACTCCGATTGTTTCAATTTTTAATCATTTAAATATGAAATTGATTCAAGACTATAATGAGCTATTGCAACAAGAATAACAAGAATTGCTAAAGCATAAATGCATCGAATTCGATCCATCGAGAGAAAAATGGACAGACTGTTTCAAGTTCGTTTAAATCAAATTTATTTCCAAATTAAGATGGTTTATCCAACCACTTGTTCAACTTGCTTAAAGCTTTTAGACATATGCAATTTTCAAGGCTCCTAGCAGGAACATTCGCATATTGGATAAAATTTAAGCACTCGAAATTCAAAATTTCAAAATGTGTCCTTGATTTTTTTTAAATTATTAACAATAACAACTTGAAGATAATGAAAAATGTTACTCGTCAGCACCCGAAATTAAAAATTTGAAAAACTCTCGTGAATATATTAAAGTTTTTCATGTTGTAACAAAGTTTTGCTGATTAATGTCACTAGCGATTATCAAGGCGGAAATAGTGAAAGAAGTATTTAAAAAATGTATTTACATTACTTGTTTTATTTTCTATCGGTTCAAAAATTTTTTCTGTTGCAATTTTATTTTTGATTGTAGGCTCCTTACGATTTAAAAAATGGAGGATTATCAAGAAAATATCAAAAGTTTTATTTAAAACGAAATAATACAAAGAATCCGGTATAATAAATAGAATAAGTTTACTGATGTTCAAAAATTTACCAAGTCACCTAAAAGCGAATTCTATTGTACAGACTACCAAAAACCATTCAATAACTGCGAAAGTTAACAATTCTGGTGTTATAGAGGTAAATAATTTTTATATTATCAATTATAGCAATTTGGAGCTATAGTCTACTACTATGAAAGCCTCCGTTTTACTTTTTTGGAAGGATAAAAGCATTACTGCATTGCAATATTTTCCAAACGCACCATACGATAATTTTTTTAACCAGCATAATATCTAGATACTTATAAAAGCAAAAGTAATTCTCAACCTGTTCGAAATTTTGAATTGACTGATCCACTTAGCAACAGGCTATAAATTCTATAAGCTGGGAAACATGAACACACTAAATTATTCTTACTTCCCTCTACAGAAATATTCAGCACCGAACTATTTGGTAGGTAAAGTACGGGCGTTAACATTTTTACTCATCCGAAATGATATCACCTTAGTTATAAAGTTGTGTTAAGCAAAACAAAGTTTTTTAAATGCTTTTCGATTTCAGAATGGTACATTGCTTATAAATAGTGATGCGAGCAAAGCTCCAGATGAAAGCAAGTTTTGTTACTTGTCAATTGAAAACAGATCTTCACGAAGAAGAATCTTTTTTTTTTTTTTTTGAATTAATTTTTGTTTACATGATATTCAGTACATTGTTGGGTAACAGATTATTTTTGTGATAAATATTTACAGTGTTTTGAGGTGAATGCTGTTTCATGCAAAAACTAATTAAGTGCAATGTATTTAGTTGTTCTGAAAATTATTTCGTTCAGTATCAAGTTAGCTAGCGAGAAGTGAAGCAAGAAGGAATCACTGATTAAAAATGCGGATTATTGAGAGGTCACTGAAGTTTTGAACCAAAAACGAGTCACTGATGACTCACACTCAACTTAACGTGTTTTTTGAGCGGAAAAGTATGGCGAATATGCGCCTGCATAAAAAGCTCCACATCTTGATCATTTGAAAGAACCAACATCTGGAACAGATCATACGTTGAGTAGAATATCAGTGTCGAATGTTTTATAAATTGAGTGGAATATCAGTGTCGAATGTTTTATAAATTACAGGAAAAAAACCACCTTCCTGAAATTTCGTGAGTTAGGGATATTGGATCTCTCTCTCTCTCTTTCTTCCTCCTTCTCTCTCTCCTCCTCTTTCTCTCCCTCTCTTCCTCTTTCTTTCTTTCTCTCTCCCTCTCTATGCAAAATATTCACACGACTATTCTAAACAGCGGTGAATCACTCTGAAGTCTAAGGAGAAACGGAATTCTTTAATGAAATGTTCTTAAACTTGTTTTCTTTTTTAGTTACACTTCTAATCAAACTTATTCTCAGTCTTCTTTCAAGTGAAGATTTCAACAAATACTGCAATAAACCGGGAGAATGGATTTTTTTGTTCAATAAAAAAAATTCCGTAGTAAATATTAAAAAAACTCGAACTGTAGGTGATTTGTCTGCGTATGAAAGTTAAGAATTCTCATTTTCAGATATTTCTCATTATTTGATTTTTTTTTTTTTTTTTTTTTTGGTACATTGATCAAAATTTATTACAAAACTTCCTTGTTCCTAATGACATTTTGTTCAGTATGACCTTCGAGATCCTTTCAGATTCGACATATGGTATTAAATTTCCTTCACAAAGAGAAATTTTTTGAATGGAAAAATGAGAACAAAATACGCAGAGGCTTAGACGTTACTGTGGATGTCACTGTCAACATAAACGATTTCGAAATTATTCAAAGCCAAGAACAGCAAGCAATTGAATTCGATTCCAAAGACAAAATTAAAGTTTTACATAAATTAAATAATTCCCAAGAAACTTAATTTGATTCGATTCAGCAGCGATGCAATAAGTTTAGGAAGAAATTTACATCAATCAAGAATTTCTTCAAGAAAATTGGTTTAAATTACTGTTAGTTGCATCATGTAACATTCACGTTTGATGCTTTAAGAATTAAGTATTGGTCGGGTCAGAATACTATAAATTGATAACTTCAATGATGTTAAAATTATCTTAGAAAGCTTTCTGTTGATAGCCAGCCTCATCAATAGCGAATTAGAATACACATTTGGAAGTATGGGCATTGAGGTTCATAGATAAAAGGCTGGTGTTCACATGAAGCTGCTACACCGCGGACCTACGATATCTATTATGTTGAGTGTCCGGGTAGTTCTGTTATTTGGTATTGTGGTGAAGGAAGAATGAAAGACATAGTAATATAGTAAAAGTAAGTAGGACTGAACAATTTGATAAGAAAAGTAGAGTTAAAGATAAATAATGAAGCAGAACAAAAATGCTAAACTTCAGTGAAATGCAAACATAATATTATTTGTTACTCGTTACCTAAATTATGATTCCTTTATATAGAAACCAACCTTCGATTTCATGAAAACAATACCAAAAAAATTCTTTCTTGGAATGAAATAAGAAGCAGCTTAGCAATTTACAGAAATTTACGCAATAGTAAAAAAGAAGTTAGGCGAGATAAAATGAAAGAAAACCAAAGGTGAAAGCAAAGCTGATGTTCAGCCAGTTAAAACTTAAAAATTTCAAGTTGAGGTGCAGTTTATAACAGCTGTTCAAATGTTCAAATAACACAGAGGCACCAAGTAGTTCGAAATTTTCGAAAAAGGCTGCGCTGAAACAGGGGAGGTTAAGATGCTGTTCAAACCTAAGCATTCTATCAGTACGCTCTGTCTGTTACTGCTCTATTTCTGCTGCTATTTCCGTGAATGTTGTTGACGATGATAAAAACGGTCGAACTGATATATATTTAGCGCAAATCTATCCATAGTCTGGCTTACATTGGAAATAATTCATCGTGATCTATCCACAGTCTGGCTTATATTGCAAATTAGTTTCATCTCAAATCATCCACATTCAAATTATCGTAAAATCTGCACAGTGGTATTTCACCAAAGTTTGCCTAAAATCAAACAAACAACACCAGTTTAATTCCATTATTAAACAGCATTTAATCCATTAAATTCCACTATTTCCTAGAATTCTTAAAGTCTGGTCGGCTGAACTAATATAAATGATTGATATCTTAATCCTTTTTCAGGAAATAGCTCTTCGGGGAATCGTGAACTTTCTTCAGCTTGACCTTTCCCTGCAATTACGTCACGATAAGAAATGCACATTATACTAAATATTTGGACAACTCTTTAGTTTCATAAAAATGAGAAATATTTGTTTGGAATGTGCTATTGAAATAGCACAATCTCAACTGTAACATATCATTTAGTGTAGTTATCTTTCAATCTTTTGAATTATAAGTATGAAAATTTATTAAAATTGAAGAATTCGTTTTTACGTGACCATACTGAATGAAATTTTTTAACAGCCTTCAAAATATCCCACTCTGTCGAATTGCGAATAAATGACTACATGCTACATGCCCAGTCTTTTTTTTCTTTTTTTTTTTTTCTTAGAGATGAAAATTTGTGAAAATTTGATTTGAGCTTTTAAATACGAAGAGTATGGTAGAAGCTTGAAGATATACGTAACTACAGCCTCAAAAGCTTTTTAACTTTTATGTTAATAAGTGAGAGATAATGAATAATGTGATTAATTATAATTGGAGAAGAAAAGATGTATAGTAACAAATAAACAAATAGCAAGAGCAAACTAAATTGGGATGCCGAAGTAGAAAGCTGGAGAGAGGACTTGAAATAGTGTTGTAGTGAAAACTACGCAAAAGACGATCATTTTACAAATGAGGGCGCCATCCGAAAACAGTTGTTTCATCTTCTTAAAGCAGTTAGGGTCGTTCGCTTTTTTTGATTGATTCTCTCATCTTGGCTTGGCTTTAAGCCGACTCTATCTCTGCCTAAAAATGAGAATCAAATATCTATTGACTTATGAATGGTATGAAAGTAGAAGCAGACTAGTCTAAATGGGCGATGAGAGAGCTTTTTATCTTCCTTAAGTGTGAGGATTTCAAATTTAGAGAGAAAACAACTTGGAAACAAATGTGGGCGAAGAAAAAGTAGTGCAAGCGAACCAGAATATCATTACTTGGCATCAAGAAATCTGAATTCCTTTGATTAACTTTATCAAAAATAATGTTATTACGACTTTCCGCTAAATGTTTTTTTTTTTTGCAAAATTTTTTACAGATTCAGATCTTTAATCATTGAACATTTATTCTCCAAAAGAATGAGTCACAAATAGACATGGAGAATGAAAGATTTGTTCGCGCTATACGGATTTTGAAATATTTGTGAAGCAATTAATAATATTAGCTAAATGTTTAACCCAAAGTTTTATTCTCAGATGTGCCATCTAACTTCATCTAACGGCACATTTCTCATTCTCCTTTCTTTCTGAATGCTATTTTTTTTTTTCACTTGGTACTATATTCAAAGTGCACTGTTAATAAATTGAAATGAAGTTTAATTACATTACTGTCATCGCACATTAAATTGCAGAAATTTCTAAAGAGTGATTGGAAAAATATGATGTGTAGCAGATTTTTAACAGAATGAACCATTTAAATATTGAAATATGTATTCGGTTCATTTAAAAGAGTCCCGATAACGGTTAATTATTTAAACCAAGGTGTCTGGACAAATATATTTTGCTAATTTTTATAACCCGCAGAAAAAAATCAATAACAAATTCAACATCTTCATTAGTCAGTATTTTTTCTTCTGTACTTTTTATGTAACATGTATCGTTTGCAGTTTCCTTCAGAGGATTGTTTTTCCACTTCTTATGTATTGAAATCATTTTGTCTTAAAAAGCTCTAAATAAAATATGCTGAAGAGTTTAATATATTATTGGAAGTTACTAAGCTATTTTAATTCAAATTTCAACTATGAAAATAATGAATCCAGGAATTTTCTAAGCTGCTCTTTAAAATAACGAAGCAAATCAGCTATTAATATGAATTAAGCGTTTGATCAAGATGTAAAATGTCACGTTTTGCAGCAATTAAAATGTTAAGTATTGCTTTTCAAAATTGGTCACACATGAAAGAAAAAAACTAGCAGATGCTTCCCATTCATTATCCCAAAATGGTTCTTAAAAAAAAAAAAAAAAATTTTCACTCACCTCGAAAAATTTTTTGGCCAAATCACAATATGACTTAAAATTTAGGAATACTTGTTATACAATATGTGCGGGCTAAAATTTAATTAAATTTATGAATTCTTTCGGAGGTGAGATATGTACATCCACGTGTTTTAGTTTTTATTTTCTCAACTGCTGCCTTCTCTAAATCAGCGAAAAGCGGTCATTCTTCCAGAAGTTCTGCGTCATTCATATTTTTAATTTGATTTATTAGATCACGTTGCTTTCTACCAAATACCTGTTTAGATAACGTCGAGTTCATTAGCTTTCCTTTCGAAGTTATTATTTCTTTCAGTGACCGGTGTTGTTTCTGCTTCTTCCTTTTCTTCTGTGCGTCGTATTCGACACCACTTTGGATCCAAGGTTTCTTTGGATCTGTTATGTTATATTATCACGTGATTTGTCCTTCTGTACCCAGAGCGATGGACACTTTTAGCACAACACCGAACCGATTGCTTGGCGATTTTTAATACAAATTGCCTATGAAGGCTGTACAATAACCGCCTGATAAAACATTTTTTGGTTGTGAGGTCATAACTGGCAGTGGATTTGTAAGAACGTGTCGTAATATAGCAGAAATAAGTACGAATGTAAATAAAGTAACTTAACTTTAGTAAGTAATGGCATACGAGCACGAATGAAGCAGAGTGCTGAAAATGTAATGGGCAAAGTCTCGATGCAGTTTTGATGGATTCCCTACGGTCACTGCTTGTCTTCTTTTATGTTGGAATTCTGGTATGAGGTTTGAGAATACGTTGACAATGTTTGTTAAGATCCTCCTGTATACGATCAATTGTTTTCGTTCTGTTTTGAGATGATTGAGTGCATTCTTCGATTTCTTGATCGTCACTTCATATTGCTGGATTCTATTTCTGAGGAGTCGAAGCTTAAATTTTTGATTTGCTTTTGTGCTCTTGAGGAAATCATATTGCCTTCCAAATTTCAAATTCATTCCATATCTTGGTATGTCCAGTTCCTGCTATCATAAGTCCAATTTCTGTGTGCAAGCGAGGAAATTTCTGATTATAAATTTTGAACCTTTTCTAATTGATGAATTTGAAGATGTAAGCAGCTCCGATGAGTGTATCAGGCTTTTTCCAAGTTTTCTAAATCACTTAATTGGTCTCGATTTGTCATGGATGATAAATTGTTTAATTTAATTACTTATAAGTTATTCGTCAAGTAGTCCATCATATTGGCTTCAATTATAATTTCTTCCAAGTCTTATTACCAAATGAGACAATATTTTATCCTTTTTCTTCCATTTCTTGTAGATTTATTCGATATGTTAAATCTTAGGATAAAAAGGATAATTGTGAACCGAAATCAAATACTAAGCAATGTTAATCTTTCTCTTGAATTTTTGGCATCTTTGGATTGATCATTTTGATTTCTTCACGTAAGAGAAGGCTTGGTTACCTCGTTCATCCTTTTTTTTAGTTATTGACCTTGTTATAGTAATCGAATTTAGCTTTTCTTTGCTTGGACCAGTGGTTGCTATCCTTATATTTGATATGACACAGCGCAGAATTGTAAGGATCTTTGCAATGGAAACATAAATATTTCCTTCTATTGCAATTATTTGTAGTATGTCTTATCCGAAGATAGTTAATGCATGCGCTTCTTTTTCTCAAATATTCCATTCATTGTTTAAAAGTGGAATAAATTCGGTTATCTCACGTTATCTCAACGATCTTTACAGAATACGCGAGGTTTTTTTTTTCTGATTATTTTAATTTTCCTTTGATTTGCAGCTAGCTTAGAATCGCTTGTTTGAATTGATTTAATTTGATTAAGGCAGAAGTTTCGGCTTTAGTATTACATGAAGTTCGCTTGGTTTATAATTTATTTATTTTCCTCTTCACTAAAAGTTTAGCTTCTAGTCGTTTCTTTGTTTCTTTTTCTTTAAAAATGTACTGCTGCTTTGTAACCGCTCCAAAACTCTTCTATATCTTTGGATGACAATTAAGATTGGTAATGGCAGTGATAGTAAATTTATGGTGGCGTGATAACTTACAGAGGTATGTCTCCTTTTATAAGGTTCCTTTAAATCAATTTATTAGTTCAAAATCGTCAATGTATATACTTAAAGTGATAGTGATTTTTTCTCCATTATTTATTAAATTTAAAATATCTTTTTCGTCGTCGACCATTTTCTCAAATTTTTCTTCTTTCTTTCTTTGCGGGGTCTCCTTTTTTGAATGACTTCCAGCCAATTCTTGTTAAATGATTCGAGCGTAACAGTATAGAGTTCGATAAGTTTTATTTTTTCTTTGGTGATTCTTTCTTAAACGTGTTGCTGTTGTAATTCTTTTCATAGTAGGTGTCGATCTATTGGGAGACCAGATACTAGAAACTGTAGTGAAAGATTTGTTTGAGAGCTGCCACAGACAATAATTATTGGAAAAATTTATGTTTTAATGGAGAAATTATTGATGGTATAGATTCCAAGACTTGAAACATCATTGGAAAGTGGAGTCTGTTTGTTCTTCTTGGTTGTTGATAGTAGGGATATTTGTTGTACGTCTGTTTGATGAAAGATGGATGGTAGAATTGAGTCGAAGCCGGATTTAAAAAACATAATGATAACGCTGCCCATCGAGTTGTTCACGAGAGTTATCGTCGTTTGCTACTCCGTATGTTTTTACTTAATGTCGTTAACTATCTCAATGTTTTTATTTAATAATTAACACTGAAACACAAACACTTTACGTAAAATATTCATTTTCTAATATTCGTCCATAACGAATAGGACTTACTCTCCACTTCATTTGAACCCGTAGTTGAAGAGCAGATTGTGCATTGCATACTATGTAACTTAGATTATACAGACAACTTTTACTGGCGAATCATTTGCTAGAGACTGGGACGCTTGGAGTGTCATAAAATGATGCATAACATTTAAGATTACATTAATCTTTATCATCGACACCACTGGGTAATACACCGTAAAAGCTGTTGTCGAAATATATAATGAAAACGCTTAATCCAAGTCCAAAATTTTTTCCTTTATTATATCATTTATTGAAAAGCAGTTGTGAAATTTAGATTATTTTCTTGAATCTAATTCTGTGTGGATGACCATTATACACATCAAACACAAACAACAATATCGCATGAGGTAGCATTACATGCAAATTTCAAATTGTTTGCTATCTTCTACGTTGCTTTTGATCATGAGAATGTTATTGCTCTGCGACTGAATATGTAACACGTATATGACGCTGCATACATGAAAAAATATGCCATTCCTAAATCCGATATACTAATTTCAATTATCGACTCTATTAATGCTATAAATCTTACAGAATGGCCTTGATGGCCTTGCTGGAACCCCAGCCATCACTTTTTCTGTTTCTTAGGAATTTGCATATAAGATTTAAGCACACATGAGCATCACTTCTGCGAAATCGACAACAAGGAATCGACACTTGAAATCTAATATCTTTAAGAAAATTTGTTTTTTGTTTTGTTTTGTTTTTTTTTTTTTTTTTTTTGAACGGTTGCATATAAAAAACTCATTAAATAATACAAGATGATGCAGATTGTAGTTCAATAGAAAAATGCAAAATTGCTAAGAAATCTTCGACATAAAGCCTTATCGAACCAGTTTCTTTGTAATACTCAAATAACAAAATTTTATTATTTATAATAAAAAACGCGAAACAATCGAAGGCTGCCATGACAATCGTAAGTACTGATGGCCGTTTATTGTAAGGAAAAGCCAGCATGGCGTGGTAGCTCTCAAAAAAGAACGATGTATCCTTTGATGACTTTGACTGTCCGTCTCCATATATTTTTGAGTGCGATCAACAGACTTTGATTTTTACTGGGATATATATATATATATATCCCAGTAAAAATGGAAACGATGCAATGGGAACGATGGGAACGATGCATTGTTGAAAAAACGCAAACATACATAACCATATATATATATATATATATATATATATATATATATATATATATGGTTATGTATGTTTGCATTTGCAGTTAACTTTATGGGAACGATGCATTGTTGAAAAAACCGAAATATTTTTTGGAATATAGATGTGAAGAAATAATCAAAATTTTTGAATTATAGAAATATCTTGATATTTTTTTTTGACCCTTACGCTGTAATTAATATATTGTAAATTGTGTCTTGGTAATGATTACATGAATAAACAAACTCCTTTTGCGTCCTTTGTACTTGGGAACAATGTGGTTTGTGGATTGGTTGAATTGGAATTGATTGCATTGCTGTTGTGACTCGGAAAGGTTAGCATTAGATATTGAGAAAGTCTTATGTGACCGAGACGAATCCTTTTAAGATTCATTGATTGATGGACGAATAATTATTGATAACAACAATATCAGCGAATATCGGATAAATTGATCACTGGGTTATTCTTCTCTTTATCGCTTATGTCGGTCGGGGTTTTCGAACTGTTGCTGTCGAAGTGTCGATTTGTTCGTTGTAGAACTGTTGGCGAAACTGTAATGGAAGCTACTTAAAAAACTGTTGAAAAGCTTTTGCCGGAAAACTGCTCCTGTCAAAAACTTCTTGTGAAAGACTGACTCTTCTCTTTAATCCGAACTTTATTTATCCTTTCGGGGCTCCTCCTTTTTTTGTGATCTCCAATTTGTCGCCTCATGATTGGTCAACCTCGCTTTGTTTACCCGTTGATCAGAGCATTTTGACGGGAAATTTGTCTATCCTTGTTAATGAACATGTCCGCGTTCTGATGGTAAAGGTGTTTATCATTTTGGCAGGAAACATTTCTATCTTTCTGTTTATTGTTTTGACGGTAAACATGTTCATCCTTGTTAGTCCATTCGGAAACTGC
Source organism: Onchocerca flexuosa (assembly GCA_002249935.1). Taxonomy (NCBI): domain Eukaryota; kingdom Metazoa; phylum Nematoda; class Chromadorea; order Rhabditida; family Onchocercidae; genus Onchocerca; species Onchocerca flexuosa. The sequence goes on along the minus strand of KZ269982.1, from coordinate 935,776 downwards.
TTTCACGCTTCTTGAGTTTTAACATTCCTTACGTATAATAAACAACCCTTCGGAATGTCCGACAGAGTTAACACATTGTAAATCATCTCTCTTTGTTTTCTAAGTTAATATATTGCTAATTGTGCTAAAGTTCACGTGTGTCGGGGAAATCGAAATTAATTCCCTACTAAAACTAATTATTATGGAAAATTATGGATTCAAATGATTAAATATTTGCAAAGTTTTTAAATGAATCATCATCTGCAAAATTATTTCTCATTATATGCAATGTTCCATGCTAATTTACAACCACATCTAAACGTAGTTTACAACTAATAAAATCATTAATCTTGTGCTTGTATAAGTGTAACCATTTTTCAATCCAATTAAACTGTCGTAACACTTTTTTCTCTGTGAACAATTCTTTTTTATAATAATTTTGTTATCAACTGTATTATATCCCAATACACCCAAATCTTAACATTTAAAATACCCCTGCTAAATTTCAAAAAAAAACCACTTTTTTCCCTTAGTCACTCTTTCGAATTAGTTTCCCTCTGACTGGACGATCTTAAGCTACGTTACTCTTGTCCAAGCTTCCAACATATTCTTCTCTAAAAACCCAATCGACATCATCCAGCCAGCTATGTATTGTTCGATTACTACTACTGTGAATAAAGCGAATTTCAAGCCTTTCACAACAACATGTAGTAAACAGCTTAACTATAAAAAAGATTCTTGTCTGTTACGCGATTCATTTATTTATTTATTTATTCAGTCCTTTGCTTCGATCAGTATTTAATGATCAACGCTTTTTTTTCATTAAACTTCACCAGTTCTCAATACCAATGATCCATAAATAACTTCCCTACCATCAAATAGAAGTCCAAATTATTGGTTGTATTAATTATTGGTCGATATTTATCTATTCATTATGCGTATTTTCAGCAAATAAAGTTCTCATAATAAAGTCTTCATTACACAACAAATTCATCTGTACCAATTCTAATCTTCAAAAAAAAAAAAAGCCCTTTACAAATTAATTTCATGAGAGCATAGCACTGTTTCATTATCATTTTCATAAGATTGACGAACAGGTAGGTAGAACATTCTGGTCACTTGTTATTCCGCTCTATACTATCTTATCATTCTTCAGCCTGTCAAGACGAGTTATTTGACAGTTTCCGTATTAAAATAAGATATGAATATCATATTGTTATTTATCTCACTCATAAAATGTCATAACTTTGGGCATTGTTACATAGCAGTCATTGCTTTGAACACCACTGTATTCAATCAGCCCTCTAAACATCGATGTAGCTCAAACAATTAGAAAGTATAGTGAACAAAATGATTTTTGCAGGCATTTGACATCGTCAATTGATTTTATCAATGATTCGGCGTAACTGGATCCAACAGTTCATGCAGTTAATAAAGATCATATTACTATATTCTAGTTTTCCTAATTTGGCATTGCTAATCCTCAGACTCATTTTCTGAATCATTTAGTTAGACATTTCATTGCATCAAAACTCCAAAAGATATTCATGATTAAAAAAATGTACAACGATATGGCAAACTACAATGAACCGAAATTACATTGACATCACTAATTTTTGCCACGCATTTTCCAGCAGGAGTAATCATATGTAGTAAAGAAAAACTTCAAGTATTTTGGCGAACTTAAAAATGCATAAAAAGTGATTAAAAATGGACATGATAATTGTGTACTATCTTCTCTGCCTCCTAATATTTCAATCTATTTTGATGCTGTTACTTTATTTTTTTTTTTTTTTTGTGGCAATATTTGTAGACAAATCTATGTTCATCACAAGTTTCAACCGTCCACCAGTTAGTATTTGTGTTAAATAAAAAATGCTAGCAGCAGTCTTTTAGCACATAAATGGACATATTCTGGAATATTTTTTATGTGAATGGTCGAATTTTCTTCACCAGATTGTCTTTCATTTCTTCATTTTTACAAACAAATAAGTTCGTAAATTCTGCTAACTTTCTTACTGTAGTTGCGAAATGAATTGTGAAAATGTGAAAAAATGGATTCGCAAGGATTCATTTTATTGCAGTGGTGGCGTCATTCTCAAACCGTACGCAAAAAGTAGCGAAGACAGATAATGTAATTGAATCTAAATTATAACTAAATTTTAGTTTTCGAGATTTTCGGTTATGAATTGTTTGTTATTGCAAGGCATTTTTTAAAATGTAGTGAGAATTGCAAAGTTTGCGACTGAAAATTCGCACAACTAATATATAAAGTTTGACAGATGAACTGATGGATTCAGATTCGATATTTAAAAATTGATTTTGCAAATATAAGAATGTACAACACTTTATGTGATATTTTCGCATAATTTTCTTGTTCTGGTTTTTTCTAGTGACAACAATTTCGTTATATTTTTTGGAACTTATTATTCCAGTTTCTTCAGGGCGATAGGATAGTACACTGTATCCTGGAATCAAAGCATTCTGTCTTTTGACAGCACCGAAGTGAAACTTGATTTGTAAAAAAATCAGTGCAGAGCAGCACGAGATTGGCGTTTCTGGTGGATATAGAATTATGAGAATAAGTATTTGTGATGGCAGACAGCAATCCATTAGACTTCTACATGATCGATTTGTTGCAGCTATTGCGATATTCCATTGTTGGAATTGTTTAATTATTGATCTCTTTGTAAAATTTGTTCAAGTCATACCTCATGTTCTATTATAAATTGAATTTCAGATCTCAGATAATGAAGTGATGCTTTTTCTTTTGGATATGAAATTTTAGATATGTATAAAAAAATATGGAATTTGAATGAAATTTCGTGATGCATTACTCTGATTTGTGTTAATTAATCAAAAGATTACATTTGCACTATTCACAACTGCCTATTTAATAGGTTGTATTAGTCGTAATAAGATTGGTTTGTTTAAATACTTTGATTGATAATTTAGAATTGTTTTGTACTAGAGCATCTCATTCTACCGAAAATTTGCTTGTTTTTTTTCACAGTCGCATAGCTTACTGATCACTTGATTATTACACCAAGAACAATAAATAATTATTATACTATGATAGAATCCTCATTGCGTAGGAAATTTTTAGCGTTTCTATGATTTCAAAACGCTCAGCTCGTAAAAATTTGTTAATTTTTTGCCCACCGCATAATTTTCAATGCAAACCAAGATGTTTTAATAATTTAACACAAATAAGTTTCCTTTGGATTCAAGATTTTTCGAGAAATTAATTGCTATGTGGAATTTTTAGTGCTTTAAAATTTTAGGAAAATTCATGGGTAAATTTAAAGGAAATATTAACGGTGATATGAGCAAAAATAATTTGTGAATTCTCTATAACACGCTTCCCAGATGACTTGAACAGGTGAAGTCTAAGGTGTAGTAAATGATGCGAGGCTTACTTTGTGTTCAGCATTTTGCTTTTAATCGAATAGGAATTTTTTAGAGAGGAACTATCATGTTATGGAATTATAGTTTAATATACATCGAGTCTAAATATATTTAAGTGCATTTCATAAATTACCAAGGGAAAAACTACCTTTCACAAATCTTTTTTTCCCACAAAATAGCAATCATAAAATATCTGAATTAATTACTGCTGTAACTGATTTGTTTTTTTAACTTGCCAGCATCATTATCTTAAGGATTCTAAATAGAACAAAAGTGGAAAAAGGGAGGGAATGCAAATGTCTACAATGTATTTGGTTGAACGCTTGAAAACTTCATAAAAAGGGAAGGATACAATTCAGTTACAGTACAATGCAGTTTTAACGAGAGCTTTTCTTAAACTGAGCTGCATTGTAACTGAATTGTATTGCAACTTTTTAACCAATTAATATCATTGATACGTTACGCTAGTCTGTTAACACGACAATTTAGTATAATTGTTTTCTTCTTGCTCTTAATATAATTTCTTCTTTTTTACGTAATTGTTTTCTCCTTACCATTGTTTTCCTCTTATCCTACAATTGTTATTTTTTGGGGTAAAACTCCAAAGCCTTTCTTTAACTTAATCAAATATTTCACCCCAACTGCCGGTGTCTTGCACTTGCAGCAGCTGTATTCAGTCAAATATATTGCTTTATTTTCAAGCATATCTCTGTTCTAGATTCATTAGAATGTTATCAGCCAAACAGGGAAATTGCTGCTACATTCTTGACCATTCTATCATTTTGATATTTATGAAACAAGATTTTTTGGTACCTTAAACATTTTCATGATTTTTCATATTTATTTATGAATTCATGCTGATATTTCGAAGGAAAATTAGTGAGTTTTATTATACTTCTATATATACAGCTATCAGAAGGAATCCTTCACCATGGTGAAAAAAGATACTTCACCATAGTGAAAAAAAAAATCATAACTATTGCTTTTTTCATGGTGAAAAAAGCAATAGTTTTAATCGCATTCGTCGCGAAAGTTACGAAAACTAAAATAAATTTTATACAAGGAAAAATGGGAATGCTTTCCATATTTCATGATTCATTAATTATCTCATTTTTATATCTGTCTTAACTTTTTTATCTTAAATTACTTACACTATAAAATCTTCTTGATACCAGCTCGCCCGACAGATTAATTGTATCTGTCGGGCGAGCTGATATCAAGATTTTATGGATCACTAGATCAACGAAAAATTTCACAACAGCATTAATTTAGCATTTGAAACATGTCCTGTTAAAAATGACTTTAGCTTTCCTTGTAGGTTTCTTGCTAATTCTAAATAGTTCTAACTTATGAAGAACTGATTCCAGATCACGTCAACCAACCGCTTATAACCTAGAATTCGATTCCATCTTGGAATTTCATTGGGAATAATTTTCGTGTACTTTAAATGATTTGGAAATGAAGTTTTTTCTTGAACTGTATTTTCATAACGAGGGGAGGTGAGAAGGAAAATGCTTCATATGAAATATAAATTTTGCATGGGGATTGGAATTATCCAAATAGTAAAGATAATCATCCGTTATACATTCACCATATTTAGGTTTACTTTTTTATTTGCTTTGTTTTCGATGTTTTTCTTATTTGAGTTTGATTTCAGAGACATTTTATTGGTAAAAGTGACCGTTATAATAGATGGAACCTGTCTAGAAGTGCTGATGAAATGCTGTTAGGATCACTAACTCAATGCATTGATCAGTTTCAATCTAAACATAATGATGAAGTTTAATGACTTCAAATCCGAACTGAATGCGAGAAAATGAGCGGAGAATAATAGAAACATGCAAAATTGTTGAAGCATTATGAAATCAAAGAAGTGTTCAAGGCCAATATGTCCCCGACAGTGACTTAACTATAATTGATATTCGAACACAAAAATCTTTAGAGAAGTCAAAGCTTTTGAAAATGTCAAATTGTGACAGAATTTTAAACCATGAAAAGAATATGAACAGAAATCGTTCTATGTATGACAAATAATAGTCAGCAAAGGCGTTGGATTTATTATGTGATGTTCAACGATCATAATGCTCTATAATCAGATATAAAGGATGATTTAATGAGAACTGATAGATGTGTTGAAAGGATAAGATACAGAGGAGATTCATGATAACGACTGGAACTAAATAAATGTTTGTTTCAGATTCTATTAACGCGGTATAAGAAATGCAATGTATTGAGCTACATGACATAGATGTATCTGATGGAAAAAGATGCTGAAGTATGTTAATCCTGGACTGGAATATGTTGCTATTAAGGCTATATCTGGAAGCTGTTAAATTTTCTAAGAAATATGGGAAATATTAAGATATTGTTTATTTTAGCGATAGTAGCTGCCCATGTTCTTAGATCAGATATTCCATTAACTTTTGCTACTAGTGTTATTGAAAAATTAGCACAAGACTAGCATCGAGAATGCGGAAAATGAGCAGTAGTTGATATATGCAATTGATGAAAATAAGGGTGTGAATAGCAGTACTACGAATAAGAGAATTGAGGAATGTGTCGAGCGATTTATTTCGGTACCTTCTACTCGTGTTCGTCCTTGATTCGGCGCCCAAACATGCAAGGCGAAATTTTATCAAGACCTGTTTTCACCGTCAAAAATTGTTTGATACATGTAGATATGTTACTTCCATTGTATAATATTTTTTTTCCTTTCCTGCCTTGATACTTAAATTTTGATGAAAAATGCAATTACTGTCAGAGAAAGAATAGAAATGCTTCGATGATTTATCTCTGAGACTGATCATATTTTAATTCATTCGTTTTTCTGATCCATTTCCCATTTTGATTCAGCCACTTCCCAGGTATTAATATATCATGGGAATAAAATCCATTTGCCAAACTGAACTTTTTCTTATTCTACCATTCGTTGTCTTTAGAATTTTCTTCCTTTTATCATTTGATTTAATTTCATTCTTCAGCTGGCCTAATTTAATCTGCTACTTTTTCTGTAGATTGGGAAAGACAGTGTCGACTGTAAAAGAATGAAAAAAATGAAATTAAACTTAGCTTAACTGCACTGTTAGCTAAGTTTAATTTTTGCAAGTATTTATTTGACATTAAATTATTCCAAATCTTATTACAAGTTAGCGCTACAGTAAAAGTTTGTGAGCCTTATTTCACCATGCAAATACTTGTATGATAAAAAATATCGGTCTTATTCAATTCATGTATTTGTTATCATAGAATGTAACATGAAACAAGATGAAGATAGAAAGTAATCTTCATCAGTTCTTTCACCTTGCATATACACAACAAGATTATTCTCCTTGCAAATCTGAGAAGTAAAAATCACGAATTTATTTTTAAATCCTATTTATATGGTAGATTTTCATCAGAAATTTGTAGTAAAATAAATTTGAGCGGTGATAGTTAAAAGCACCTGTAAGCCTATTTGAAAGGTGCAACACCTTCAACAATACCTGGATGATGCCTGCAACTGATCAAGCAGCATTTCTGTTATAGTTGTATATTATTTTCAGTTTTTCTATTTCATTACTGATCAGTCTACCGCACCAATATACGTAGAATCCGTAGATAGTAAGCAGCTGACTTTCAGTGGTAGAAATCAGAAAATATTGCATCTTCATTCTCCTCCAGATTCGCTTTCATGATTTTTCACGTACATTATTTAAGAGTACACATATATTATGATTGCTTAGTCGAGTCTACCCGGGTAAACTTGGATTTTGGAAATTTTGAAATCTAAAAGTGCTATCTGTTACTCTCTGAATAATTCCAAATCCATAAAAGTTGTATATAGAGCAGAGGAATGTTTTTTATTCTGCGGTCTTTTCACGACAGGTGTTGATGCAGCTGCTGTTCTAGCCTTTAAATTCGTCATATTCTTGACAAACTTAAAGCCTTAACATTTCAAACTACTCAACTTTTCTTCCAATATTGGCAAGAAAGTTTGCTACAGTCCTTCATACATTCGTATATATGAACAACCTTTGTGTGCATTTGTCTTCCTTCGGTAATAGCAAATTCTTATTCGGTGTCACATATGTATGTATGTGTATGGGGCTAACTGTTTGTATATGTGTATGTTTGTTTATGTGTATGTGTATGTCAAGTATGCGTGTGTACGTGTGTATGCGCAAAAATGTGTATGTGTATATGTGTGGTGTGTGTGTGTGGTGTGTGCTTGTAGGTGTGTTTTATCGCTGAGGGATTGGTCGATCCGTTGTCCTACTGATCAGTTTGACCGTGAAGGTATATCGACTATAGAACCATACCATACCATATGTGCTTGGGTTGTGCTGTGCTACTTGCTTTTGCACATTCCCTGGTGGTTGTGCTTTGTCAGGATTTGAATCGCCGTTGCAGCAGCGACCCGTTGTTGACGATGCGACTGCATTTCGAATTTTGTTCGTATTTCTTTTGTTAATGTCTGTTTGCAAGTCGTAGCTTCACTGCTTTATGAATATATAATTGTTACTGTTGACTGTTAGGTAGAAAACAGCTGATAGATCAATAGGAAAAATATAGGAATTATGTTCTGTCTTCTAAGTGAATATCATTGTGAAGAGATGGACAATTTAATAATTTTAATTTCTGTAGTCGTAAGTTTGTAGTATACTGAGATACAGATCTTCAGTCCTAATCCTCACTTTAGCCGAAACTAGCTGCTGTGATAAAGGAGTAATTTTGCTTGACAACTCAAAATGATAAGATGCCATTATAATAATTTACATCATAATAGTGATGTAAATTCTTGACAATACGGGACAATACAAATGGAAGTTTAGAAGAGGGGTAACTGTTATCGACGAATAACTTTTTCGCTTAATAGCAGATCTCACTGTGGGTTGAATCACGTGCCAAATAAATATATTTAAAATTCAACCGAAAGTTGTTAAATACCGGAATATACCTGTCTCTTTCCGTACTGTCGATCAATTCTTCCCAGTCCATATTTAATGTTCTTACTAAAATATTTAAAAAACTTGAACGCTCTTCTCTCTGGATTTATATAGCAAATAAAACTATGCCATTAGAAATACCTTTAACAACGATTTTGTCATTTAATTCCTTCTCTGCATTTTTATTCAGAAATAATTTATGATCACTGCATTTTTTCTATGTTATTCGCTAATTACTATTAAAATAATTTTTAAAGACTGTGGAATTTTTAACAAATTATTATCTATTTACAACAAAAATAAGTGTGTATTAGATTTTCTTCACCTTCAATATTATTCTAATAACAACAGTCGCTACGAAATCCGATTTGAACAAAGAGAAATATTCATAAAAACCTTGAAAGAGAAGGAAAGATTTTGAAGTATGTTAAGATTCTGAGCTGCTAGTCAACATCATTGATTGTTATTTACACTAAATGGACAGTGAGTCTATCTGAGGAGGTTTTGTTGCCAAATCTGGCGCTCACTTGAAGTTTTATCAAATCTATGAAGCTGTCTCAGCAAGCTCATTATGATTGTGAATTCTCGAAACTTAAAAAGACTCTAAAAAGATCTGCTACTTCATTTCGTTCCTTTTTCTTATTGCTGATTGTGTTGATGTGAATGTGGAAATTTCGATTTCAGGAAAAATCCTGATCAGTGGTGAGAGCTGTTTTGTAAATTTAGAACTACTTTTTTTCTTATTCTTGAAGCTTTGAGTTGTTTCTTTTCTCCCGTTCTGTTTCCTCAATTTATTACTGCCGTCTTCTCATGTTTCTTTTCTCCCGTTCTGTTTCCTCAATTTATTACTGCCGTCTTCTCGATTGAAAGAATAAAATTACTATCCTTTACATTGTTTTCAAATTATTTCATTTTTTAAACAGTTTTTTGCATATTTTCTTTCTGGATATTGAACTTACTTTCTTTTTGTGAGTTTTTCCTTTTTTGCTTTTCTGACTTCAGAGCTTTACCAAAAAATTCACTACAGTGCGGTGTTATTAGTAGTTAAGTATTACGAAAGTAAACAGGGCACAATAAAAATGAGAATGTATTGCTGCTTATCAGCCGGGTAACAACTTTAGTGATTAGCATCGCCAGTTTCTTGTCGGACAAATATATCGTAAAAAATGACCGTGCAGTTGTGAGGTATTATGTTTATATCTTGAATATTCAGTATGTTTATATCTTGAATACTATCACCAAAATATTGTTGTTGGTTGTTTGGAATGGGTGTTTTCAAGTAAACTATTTTGTCAGCAAAAGGTAGTCAGTACAGCTCTTTGACGTATACACAGCAATTTATAATTTGTTATTTTGCAACTTTAATCGTAAAATGAATTTATATAAGTCTTTAATCGTAAAATGAATTTATATAATAGCGAAATTTTTTTGTAAAATATAGCGTTTTGTGTTTCTTTGTGTTAAATTGTGTTTCTACAAAAAATTTATACAGTATCGACTCTGGTTTCCATAAATGACTTCATGCTGAAATGTATTTTTTACTGGATGGTTGCATGTTTTTAAAATCTCAACTTTTGTATCATGTTGCATTTTTCAGTTTCCGTTTAATTTATTATCAATTGACTTTCGAAAAGTTATTATAATGTCTTTTGTCGGCATTGCATAGTGGATGCCAAACACCAGAAAGCATAATATCAGTCTTAATTTTTTCTTGAGTTATCAAACTCCTCCAAGAATGGATTTATGGGAGAAAAAATCTCGTCCACTGTTCATCCTTTCTATAAGTGATTTTCAGCTACTAATTCATTCTCGGTTTTTCTTCAGTTATTCTGCCTTTATCGTCATCAAGAATACTAAGACAAAATTGATATTCAGCATTTTCACTTGAAGTTCATATTTGATTTTTGCCAGTAAGTGTAATGTATCATTTAAAAATCAAATGAAAACAAAAAGCAGCAGTGCATTTCAACAGGAATAAGCATTTTTTTGAAATTTGCAAAAAAAAAAAAAAAAGCATTTTTTTTGAAAAATTTAGTGGCGTAGTTTTTACATGCTGTATTGCAGATTTTCCCTTATCTTAGTTCCCTGAAGTGAGCATATATTAGATAATGGAAATCATTGGAAAATAAAGGTTAAATGCTTTTTAATCAAAATTCCTTTAAAATAATTTTATTACTAAAAACTGGTGGCTGCATTTTGCTGGTAATATCTTTCCATTGCTTCATGGTGCAAGAGCTACACTCTTACATAAGATACTGACAAATATATCTTTAGATGAATATTATAGTTTCAAGTCTGTCATCTCGAGACAATTATCGAGCCGTCGACTGCATGCTACCGTAAAAAAACATAATGGTAAATCATTCTTTTGTCTAAATTATGTCTTTTTTGGAACATAGAAGCATTACTGCCTTCATTGCGTTATTACAAGTTCTTACATCACATGAAATTTAATGCTAATGTTAATTCTAATGTTTTCACAGTTTGAAACATTTAACATTTCTTCTGGTTAGCTAGTGTACATGCTTGCGATGAAACTAACATTCAGTTGTGATAATGTAGCAGTCCGGTTTCCAGTGATATCTTCCTCTAAATATAACTGTGTCAAAGAAACTTTTAATGACACTGCTGATATTTTGTAATTTTAAGTGATTTATTCGCTATTTTTCCAATTTTTCGTTTTCTTTCAGGAGATTTCTCATTTCATGTTACCGAAATATATATATATATATATATATATATATATATATATATATAATACATTCATACGTACATACATCATGCTTATAAAGATGCAAACCTATGCCATAAAAAATTTAAGGATGATTAATTTGCACTTTCATTTCTCCAGTCACACTCATTAACAAATGCCTTAATAAGTCTTGTCGCTATTTCTTTCTGATAGTGACAAAATTGTAATTCTGTTCTTTCTTCGTTCTCACAG
>KZ269982.1:891712-924420 GCA_002249935.1 Onchocerca flexuosa | reverse complement strand
ATAATAATAAATGATAATGATAATGATAATAATAATAATAATAATAATAATAATAATTAAATAATTAATAAATTAATAATAAATAAATAATAAATAAATAAATAAATAATAAATAATAAATAATAAGAATAATAACAAATAATAATAATAATAAATAATGAATAATAAATAATAACAAAACAATAATAACCCTTTTTTTCTCTCATTCTCCTTTTTCCCCCACTTCTCTAATAATAGTAATAATAATCTCTCTTTCTTTTTTTCTCTCATTCTCCCTATACTTCCCATCTCTCTCTCGGTTGCTGTGCTTATGACATTACGTGGATTAATCCATGGAAAGAAGAAAAAATGATACAAAGAATTAAATGCTTCTGATATGGCATATAAATATGAAAATTTTTACGTTTGTAACAAATCTGAAAAAGAAAATTAAAATACCTGTTAAAATTTGAAATTGAAATTTTTTTTTAAAAAAAAAAGCTTAATTTGTTTGAAAAAAGGCATCAATTTAATCTAAAGAAATTTTATTACATTGAATCTAAATATTTCTTAGGATCAATCTTTTTGCTTAGTTAATCTTCTCTGACTTAATTTTGTTTTAACTTAATTTGGTGTAAATTTAATGTTAAAAATTAACTCATAACTTTCTTCATTTTTCCATAGATTAAATATTCAAATCCATCAGAAGTATTGGTGATTTATAATTTAATACAATTGATATTAATTCTTTCTTTTTTAAATTTTATTTATATTATACCTTTATTCGTTTATTGTTGTCTATCTATCATAACGTCTGCTTACAAATCGCAAACAATGTTTTCAATCAATTAGGAATGCCATCACCAAATCGATCTGCTGCTGCTTCGCTCGATATAAAATAACGTCGAGAACAAAATTACAACATGACCATCTTTTGTCATATGTGCAATCAAATATTCCTAAGCTAATGTTTGAGCAAAAAGGCATTTGCGATCAGATTATGCCAACTGTGAGTAAGGGAGTTGGAGATGCGCTAGGAAGAATTGGTGAAAAGCTCCTGATTAGATTGATTCTGACAACAAATCGATCCCAAATCTTAGCTCTTGTATCGTCCAGAATAGCTGCAACATTTTTATAAGTGGAAGAACTGCTCATTCCGCTTTGAAATTGCCACTAAGCATGCAATACATGCGATGTTTTCAATGCATCCAATATGGGGAAAGTATTGCAAAAATGCAAACTTATTGTTTGAGATGAATGTACAATGGCATACAGAAGGTCGGTCGAGGCTCTTGATCGATCATTGCAAGATTTACGCGGAAATACCGGACCATTTGGGAGCATATTAATATTGTTTGGAAGAGATTTCAGGCAAATATTACCCGCAGCTCCTTAGTCGACACCAACGAACAAAATAAATGCTTGCCTGAAATACTTTACTTCGTAGTGATACGTAAAGACTACCAATATGCATATTTAGCTGCAAAATGATCGATCAGCTGGAATATTCTCACATCAACTGCTGGAAATTGGAACGGAAAGGTGCAGGTTGATTGACCACAGGACGAATTTCATTGCCTCATAGCTTCTGCAATTTAGTAATGTCAAAAGAAGAGTTGTTTGAAAAAGTATTTCCCGATATTCAAACCAATTATAAGAATCACGATTGACTGAGTGAACGAACTATTTTTGCGGCCAAGAACAAAGACGTTCAACGAACTTCAGAATATTATGCAGTCTAACATTTAAAGTGAGGAATCATATACAAGTCAGTCGACACTATTGTGGAAGTAGATGAAGCTGTTAATTATATGAAAAATTTTTGAATCCACTCGATCTGTCAGAAATGCCACCTGTGCTGTAATCGGAAATTGGCATGTTAATTATCATGTTACGAAATATCAATCAGCTAAAACTTTGCGACGGAACGCATCTTACAATAAAGAAATTAATGAGCCATGTCGTAAAGCAACAATCTTGACAAGACCTTTCAAAAGTGAAAATGTCCTTATTCTTCGCATTCCTATGATTCCAACAAATTTGACATTTCAGTTTAAGAGATTGCAATTCCCAATTCGATTGGCATTTTCATTCACCATCAACAAAATAAATTTTTGAGTTCAGGGTCAATCTTAGAATTGTGCGGTTTAGATCTAGAGACGGATTGTTTCTCACATGGAAAATTATTGCCTGTTCTAGAGTCAGCAAACCAGACAATCTCTATATCTACACAGACAATGGAACAACAAAAAATATTGTATACTCGCAAGATTTGTGAAACTAAACTAATATGTTTAAACATATTAGATGCGGACGAAAATTGAAAGATGTTAAATAACGCCATGACAATAATTGTAAACCAGAAATACTAAAGACTAAGTGGCGCGACATAATTTTGGAGGGACGACAAACATGTTTATCACCAAAATGCTTCAATTCACAAACAAAAAGCAAAGATGACGCAACGACAGCAACAGTTCGAAGTTCCAAGTGTTCCAGTTCGACAGTTCAAAGCGACACAGCAACAGAAGTAATCAGATAATTCACTTGAACAGTATTCTTCTCTATTATTGACAAAGGAAAGAATAACCCAATGATTAATCTTCTCTGATAATTATTCGTTATGTAGAAACACTCTTCATCAATCAATAAAAATTTCTCAACAGCATTCATCTCTGTTGCACAAGACACAAAAAACTTTTTCGCACTTATTGCTGACCTAGCCTAATCACGATAGCAAGAATCAGTCTCCAATTCAACCAAACCACAAATTAATTACAAAGTATCAGTTTTTTTTTTTCCCAACACTAGAAACATACGCTTTCTCCTTTCTTTTTTTCCACTTAACCAGACTGAGCTACAGCAACGCGTGTATAAAAACATGCGCGTATTCGAATGCAAAGTTGTGTCGAAATTTCGAAACAATATATTAGAACTTTTAGATAAGATTTTGAATTAATAGATAAAGCACGTATTTAAGAATTTTCAGCAGTTTAAGTTTTTAAACAAACGAATATTCATGTTTTCTTTTAAATAGATTAGCTGGAGCCGGACACACGAAGCGTGGCCGGTCCTATAGACTGGCTGGATTGGCCACACGAAGCATGGCCGGGTCCAACTAGTTTTTTATAAAACCATGCTGCTGATAATTCCAATTCTGAATAATTTCTTGGGAGATTGGACTTTTTTCATCTTTGACGATGATTTATTGGAAAATCACAAAGGTTTACGGAATTTCTGTTGTCTTGCTTTTTCTTCAGGCTTGTTAGATAGTATTCATTTGCTTTATCATAACTCAGAAAATAGATCTTATTATTTTTCAATTTTTTTCTTTGCCTACTATAGCTAGCTGCCATAAAAATTGAGCTAAATCACGCCAGAGATAACATGAGTTACCAGAAAATAAAGCATATCCAAAATTGAGCATCTGAAAAAGTTTACAGAAGTTCCCGCATTTAGCAGAAAGGTTGAAGAAATATTCGAGATTTTTCGTTCAGGTCCTTCATTTCCTGTCACATCAGTAACCTAAACGAAGAATGTTCTTTTGAAAATATCGAATATTCTATTTGTTTTTTTTTTCTTTATTTGTTATTTTCTCCTAATAGCAAAAATATCACATTGGTTAGACGTAGAAAGAGTTGAAGAAGAAGAAGAAAGCCGATAGAAATCACATTAATTCAATAAAAATAATCTTTTAATAATGTTGAAAAAATAACTCGGGTATTTTTTATGTTGCAGTGCTACTGCAATTGTCAAATCCAGTGATATATGGATATGCAAATACACATAAAGTTATTTATGAGCTAAAATTCAAAATTTAATTAGTACATTGTAGTTAGCTCTATTTCTTCTTATATTTCGTTTGTATAGCGTATGAATTTAAAAAAACATTCATTAGAATCTTGTCGATATTTTAGTGATAATGAAGTACAATTTACAGTAATCAGTCATTCCTTTTCAGTGATTGTAATGCCATCACGTTTGGGACCACGTTCAGGTTCTGCTGTAGTGCAACAAATACCACGACAGGTTAAAAAAGTTTGTTTTGAAAATTCTTTAGTTTTCTTTCTAAAAACCTTGTAAATTCAAAATTATCATCTTAAGAGGTACAATTTCTTATATGGTAGTATATGTTCTCAACCATTATTTTTTCAAAGTCTATTTGGTTGTGGAATATGTAAAGCGGAAACTTCTGTCAAGAAATGATTCAGGTCTCAGTGCCTATAGTACCCGATATTAACACTCACAAGTACAGAACATGTCGGACGAATATTGTTAAATCTGTGGCCACAGAGGACTTTTACCAGTTGGAGCGTCCTGATGTATTGCAACAAAGGAGTGGTTTATTAGAAAGTAGAAAGTACGATGAAAGTAAGCTTTCATAGTTTTCTTTCCAACATGAAGATTTCCAGGTAGACGTTCAAAATTTTCTTTTTTTTCAGAACACTTTTCTTTATGTTTCCCATTTATTTTTCAATAACCGTCTTTTGCCGAAGAATTTACTGGTTAGCTAGGTCGAATTACCACTATTTAGTGTTTCAACGTGGAGTTTAACTCACTGGAAGAAAATTCTTTTATTTTATTCCAATTCCGATAATTGGTCATTCTCCCTGCATACACGATTTGTAATGAATATGTGGCTGTGAAACTTTGTTCATTTGTTAGTTTTCGAAATTTTTTCATTATGTCTTTGTTTATTACTATCTGCAGCAAATTGAATTATTGTCTTTTCTTTCGCTGATTTGAAGAGAAACGACGGGAGGGGCATTTGCTGAGACTACGGTAAACAATTCAAATCACATTTTATTTTATTTTTTAGTAACATGAATATTCCAAAGTGTCAGTGGTCTCAGTGACAGGCATTCTCATCAGTATTTCATTTAAAAAAGATGTATTATTTATAAACAGTCTTATCTGAGGGATAATTATTTAGTTTTAGAGAAACAAGTTAAAATATCATCTTTTCATGCAAACATTAAATTGTATATATGCAAATGAAGCCGATCAAGTTTTAATGGCAAAAATTTGCTATCAGATTTTCTTGTATACTTAAGCTTCTTTTTCACATTACTTCTTGTCCATTAGATTACACTTTTTTCCGTATTACAAACTGTCTTTTATTATTAGTTTTAAAATGCTTTCTTGGCCTTTGGCTCATTTAATAAAAGTCTTCTAATTTTTTTCTAAAATCATTATATTTCTGTAAATTTTTGAAATTAAAAAAATATCTTTTTTCTGTCTTCGAAGATAAAGGAATGAAATCTAGAAGATGGTAAAATTTGATCATGATACTCTAATTTTTCGTGAACTTTCTGATTCTTCACTTACCGAACTAGCAGTTGCAGATACAAAATTTCTGTCAAATGTGTTACATGTACCATCCACCAGCATGACATCATTGATGGTACCTTCAAGCCTGTATTTTACAGATAATTCATATTCTGCTTATTCGTTATTCAACGGGAAAAAAGGTTTGTATTGCTTTTTAAAATTTGTAAAATGAAAAGAATTCAAATTTGATTTCGTATAACCATAGTTTTAGAAGAGATTTTTAACATGCGAAAATGTAATTTACGAAATTTTCTTCGCTACATCGAATACAAATTCTTTGGACTGATTTTCTTCCACCTCTGAGATTTAATCGACCAGATGT
Source organism: Onchocerca flexuosa (assembly GCA_002249935.1). Lineage (NCBI taxonomy): Eukaryota > Metazoa > Nematoda > Chromadorea > Rhabditida > Onchocercidae > Onchocerca > Onchocerca flexuosa. The sequence continues at coordinate 918,788 of KZ269982.1, read as the reverse complement.
TGGTCCCGAGTTCATTGCTGAATGTAATATTGACTTCATTTTTTCTTTTCATTCTTTTAATTCCTTTTTCGATTGTAATTCTTAGAAAGAAATTTGTCTATCCTATTCAAATTTAAAAGTAATTGATCGGTTCATAGTCCAAATAGAATATTGCTTTTTGATGTTTTTTTCTTGAAATTTTTTTTTAACTCACCAACAAATACAGCATTATGTTAAGAGGAATGTTATGAGTTATAAGCTGTAAAATGTGTATGGTCAAATATTGGTTACTGAAAAATTACTTCCTTGATTCATGAGCCAACCAAAAGCTAATCAATGAAAATAACTTCATGCCTCCAGTGGGAAGCGATCCAGCCGAAATTAAAACTAGAACAATAAATATCAAGTTAAATGACTGCCACCTGTTCCATTTTGTCGAAGATACTAGTTAATGCATTGCAGTTATCATCACATATGTCACTTTTCGTTATATAATGTTTTCATTCAAATCAAATGATAATTACTTGTAAAGTGTTCATCCGTTTGTGCAGCATTCGCAAAAAACAGCATTTTGCTGTTTTATATAGTCAAGGCTGGAAGAGTTTCGAACAGCAAATATTTCTTTTTACGGAACTTCAAGAAAAGCTCTTATACGAACTCTGATAAATAGTTTTTCAATTTTTATGAATTTTGCTTCGAATGATGAGGGATTTTTCTTTTACTAATCCTTTTGCAAAGGTCATGTTAAGCATATTGCCATGGGAAAATGGAAAATTTACTAATAGTTTTCCATTATAAATCTGATTCAGTTTTTGTTTATTAATGCAATTAGTTTTGGATGACACTCGCAGATTGAGAAGTGTTTTTGTCGGTTATTGTTACTCGTTTACATTCTCCTTGTTTCTATTCTTTTTATGCTGCTAGAAATCCTTGTATTATATGATGGTCGCTTTCGATTACTTGATTTGTGGATTTAATGTTGAATTCCTAAAATTGTCTGTAATATTGTCCCTCAGTTGTTGTTTGTACATTTAATTCGACGAAATTTTTTGAAAAGTTTTCTAAAAATAGCGACGATTAGTTTTTCTAGCTTTTATGCATTCACCAAATCACTGAAGCTTCATGGTTGTATGCACGTCTTTGTTGATAGAAGATATGGGGTTGAAAAAAGGGATAAAAAAATTTATTTGGATAAAGATCTACAGTAGTAATCACTGCTGTAGTGATTTTCATAGTGATTCTTGCGTAGTTATTGAATTAGTAGTATGATGATTAACAGTAGTTATATTTCTATGTTAATTACACAACGTAGTTATGATATTCTATATGAAGAAAAATGATTAGTTCTGTTAATGGAAATTTTATGGGCATTGATTTTTGGTGCTCATGGTACTTTCCTCTTTCCCGTTTATTTTCTGCGTTTTAATTGCAGTGTATTTATCAAATAACAAATATTTAATTTTAAATCTATGTAGAACAGAAAATGACCAGAAGAATCGAAGAGAATGGTAAAAAAGATGGTTATAAAACTTCTTTTTTATGAAATGCTATGATAACATGACTGTGTATGTTTTATGTAATGATAATGTATCAGGCAGGTATCCATTGTTAACTTAACATCATCTAAATGATATTATTATTATTATTATTATTATTATTAATGTGGACAGGATTGCCTATATTATTGGATTGGGATACGGCTTTAACTTTATATTATGTAAGAATCATTACAGAGTAAATGGTTCTTCGAATCAATTCAGTTCCACTTTCCCAATCAAATGATTATCTTTCACATATCGCATACTTTCGCAAACAGATTTATGTTCCACAGATAAATAGCTAAATTTTCGCTTGTATCCACATTTTTGAATTTTAGTGCACTATGCATTTAATTATTTTTCTTTTCGTCTGCTCCAGCCGTAACATTCCTTTCCTTAGACCATATAAAATTTATGCCGTTTCAGTTAGAGTGTTTTCTGCAGTTGATTGATGTTCCAAAAAAAGAAAAAAAAATCCAGATATTCGTTAAATTAATAGCTGATAGGAATTTCATATTCCTTTCCTGTTCTCTGTCTCTTCACTATCTTTAAATATTGTCTTTCTTCTTGATTGGTTTTTCTAAAATCTAACATTGATGACTTTTTCATCGTAACTTTTTAATGTGGAGACAATTTTGAAATTTTTGAATAACCGTATGATCTTTAGAATCTTTCTGTTTGCACACTTGTATTGAAAACATATCTTTTTACAAACTGCTCTGACCAAATTTTCTATGGTCATTGCCATGAGATCATTTCTACTAGTAGTTTATACAGTTGATTTTTCAATAATTTTGTGTCTTTATGCTATATAGATCATTCAGTGACTTATAGTCGTGTTGCAAAGTTGATTTTAAAAAAATGATGAAAAACTTCCAGATTATTCCATGCAGTCGGGTATGAATCTGGAAATGGAATGTCAGAAGAATGTGATTACTGCATCATCATCCTCATCCAGTAATTTGAAACAGCGGTCTTTTTCTGTCAGTAGACAGAATCCTGATGATTTAGTATGTGATTTATGTCATCGAAATTCTGCGGGTTCCAGCTCAAGTCATGACAGTTCTTCTGGCTTCGAAAGTATGAAGGTATTTGAATTTTTTCATTTCTATCGTTTTCATAAAATACAAGTAATGGTGACAATTTTTTAATAATTGCTGTCCTGGAACGTATCGTTTATATAGTTCATTAGATCTTTTGGGCTCGTATTTTGGAAGTTCATTACTCAAGTTCTTAATGCAAAGAGTTGACGTTCGTAAGGTATTTTTTATGCAGATGTATTGAAATTCAGTTGCTAGATAAAAGAAACAAAACTGGTGTTTCGAAGACGAGGGTGAATGGTATTATTTTTGTGCATCACTGTATTAGTTCGCCATTTTTGCATGACTTGTCAGATGTTTCATGCCAAGGTTTTGTAATTAAATGCACTAATAAACTGTAACTTTATAAGTGAAGATTAAATATCCCCACAGTTTTGCTTCCTCGTTGAAGCGCAAAATTTTAACAACTTGGCAAAATTTGTTTAAATCAGAACTTAGAGATATTCCAGACGGTAAAATCGTAAAATTAAGATAAGAATAATAACAATAATCATTATGTCGAGTATGGTAGTAGTAAAACTAGAAATTCTGATTGTAAATAATCATCAGTGTATTTCAGAGTGGTTCCTCGCATGGTTGTTCAATAGTTGGTACTCAAGGCGCCATTAGTAATTATTCATAGTTTTTTATTTTTTATTTTCAAGAATTTCCTTTACTGGTTTGCCTTTTTGCTGATTCTCTTATCGCTAACGACACTTTATCAAGTTTTAATGGTTTCATTCAAAAATTTTATGATTTATAGCGTCCTATTTGCCTGTTGTTGTTGATAATCTTAATTTGTAGTTTTTAGTAATTTGTTGTTACAGTATGTGGATCGTCGAGGGGTCTGTTACCGCATAGTTCCCAGTCGCGTCTTTCGATGCAGAGCTGTAGTAGTGGTGATGCTTCTTTGATCATGAATAATATAGCGAATTTGTTTGACGATTCAGCTACTGAACACGTTCACGGAGATAATTTATTGAATATTTCTAGATTATCCTTTTCTGACATGATGCTCAAAGGAGTGCAGGTATGCCGTAGACATACAAATTTATGTAAAAGCAAATTTTCGATGACATAAATTTTACATAAAGTAGACAAAAATAGTATTATTTTTAGTTTTAATAAATTTACTGAGAAAATGTGAACTATTTGTTGTAATTATCTCTCAGCATTTTTATTCATCTGTTTACCGTTTTCAGCACTTTTAATCCTCTGTTCAATTTCTTTTTGTCTCATCGGTAATCGTAAATTTTGCAATAGTCAGTTACTATTTTTCGTGCCACTTCTGTATTAGATGAAATCAATGTCCATTTTTTTTCGTAACATTTTTTGTTCCAGTTTCGGTTGTAAATGAAAATTAATGCCACATATCAAGGTTGTCAAATTCGACCCACCTTATATATTACAGGAATCAGAAATTTTGGCATTGTGGTTGGGTAGTTTGGGATATCCGGAATATTTAACTGCTTTCTTGACTCAAGGTTACGATCTAACGACGATCGCCCGCATAACACCTGAAGATTTGACAGCACTGGGAATAACTCATCCAACTCACCGAAAACTTCTCATTTCGGAAATTCATAAGTGGCGTATAACTGATACTTGGCCAACATTGGTACCATCGGGAAAGTTAAGGTTGTTTTTATTGTTAGTAATTTTCGAATTATTTGCTGCTCGAATCACTTCGCTGTTATTCGAACAAAAATAATATCTGTCTTCAATAATACGTTAAATGAATGTTTTAGAGATTGGCTTCCATTAATTGGCCTTCCTGAATATGTTGCTTTATTCGAAGGTCAAGGATACTGTACAGTTGCTGAAATTCAGAATTTTACGTGGGATGATTTCGAAGATATCGGTATCAAGAAGTTGGGGCATTTAAAACGTCTTGGCCTTGCTATTAAAAAAATGAAGGTTTTACATATTTTTGTAAAGATTTGCGTTGAATAAAAGACTATTTAACTTGTCGAAGTCACTTTTTTTTATGAAACAAATTATGGGTGTGAATTTTGCATGGAGCACTTAAAGATTGAATATTTTTATTTTTTTTGCTCACGCTATCTAATGAGCAAGTCGGATTGGATTCCATAAGCTTAAAAATTCGATTTATGGTGAAAATCAAATTTTTGATTCCATTTTAACAGTTGGGTTGACTATTGAAAAAAATTTTTTCAAGATAATTATATTTTGCTTATTTTGTCGACTGTGTATTTACTCAACTGTTTACAGGATCATGAATTCGGTCGAAATCAGCCGAAGAATGATCTGCAGCAACTTGTGACTGTTGCAATGCATCATAATAAAGTAGGTGCTCAGGCAAGTTTTTTGTTAGAAATAGGAACTGTATATAAAAAAGTGCATTTAGTATCTTATGTATAATTCTTTTCCTCAATGCATTTCTCCGTTTTTTCAGTGCTTATTCAATTTTTTCCCAAATAAACACTCCATAGATATAAGCATCTTTTAAAAAATTTAACCATATCATTTAAAAAAAACTTTAGGCAATTTACGACGATTTGCGATCACACCTGGAAATGCCACCATCTTCTGCTGCAACATCTACTTTCTATCCAACTAATTTAGACAGCTTATATAGTAATTATTCTACTGTGAGGAAACAACGTTCACATCTCTGTGAGGCTTCTTCTACTGAATCGCATGCACGAAAAAAAGCAGATCAGGTGACTTTTCACTATGAATGAAAATTGGAAATGCTGATAATATTTGTTATTTTGGATAAACTCTATTTAGGTTTATCCACACTATCAATCACTAGTGAATGAGATGGTTCCCTACCATTTGCAAAGATCTGATCAACAATCACTGGAATGCGGCTTAAATAAGCAAAAAACAAGTTCACTACAGATGAATCTGTATTCCCTTTCTCAAATTCTTTCTGATGAAAGTTTGCAGAAACATTCTATCATCCAACAGCAATCCGTGTTTCCCACTAAGATTCTAAGTACTGCTAATAACTCGATCAGTTCTGATTCAGAAGATTATCCACCTCCTCCTGGTAATTTTTTATGACAACTTTTTATTCTGACATCATTTGTAAAGACCGTTCTCTGCGTAGTAGATTCTTTCTGTATGTCTGAAATGCTTCATTATTATTCATCAGCTTTGGTTGATGACACTGTTCTGGATGAAAAAGCATGTAAAATATGTTGCAAGTGAGAACAATTACGTTAATAACATATAGAAACAAAAAGAGAGATCCGAAAAAGAGAAATTTAATGTCTTTCCTGAAAAACCTAAGACCGCCAAAAAATCTATAGCACGAAACTGACCATTGTCTAATAATTGTGAATTTGTTATGATCGTTTTTAAGATGATTCGTTTCAGCACCCTTAGCATGTGAAGGATCTATCCGGCTTTTGAAATCGGCGTTTAATGAATCGGCGATGACAAAAACAACTGGATCAGACATAACAAATGATAGTAATTTTGAACGGCCTTATAATGAGATTGGTTCTTTCTCATTAATCAGGCAACTTTCATATGCAAAAGATAACTGTGATGCAGTAAAAAGTCGTAATGGCTTATTGTTAGGACACAAATTTAATGAAGAATCGGCAAATAGCAGTTTTTCGCTGCCAAACACGGCATGTCAAAAGTAAGCATATTTACTAAAATTTTCACTAGAAATTCAGTTCGATCGGTTTAAAATGAAAGCAAATAGAATGCCTTTTTGGTTTTTATGTCAATTTTTTGAACAACTTTCATTTGCTAAGAATATTATTTATCCTTTTCTTTTTTTTGCAGAGAAGGAAAAATGATTCATCGCTAAAATACCTGTGTCCGAGCCCCTTAATTAAAAATGAATGCTAAGTTTTCGAAAAGTACTAAATTAATTATTGGTGCTCATAATTTCTTACTTCGTTATGTTGATAGATTGCATAATTCAAGTTATTCAACATCAGCGAGAAATGGCGATATATTGAACGATATTGGTAGTATGCTGCAGAATTTAACGGATGAATTGGATGCTATGTTGTTGCCTTCGCAGTCTATCCAGTATTCCCCTTGTAGACAAATTCCTTTTTGACAATATAACAGTTAGCAGACATGAACTTAGGTTCTGTTTATTTTCTAGATTCTGAGATTAATATTGTATGAATAATTCGGGATAGATCTCTGAATAAAGATTTGGGAAATATCCGTTTGTTTATTATGTGTTGCCTCTATTACTGACGATATTTGTTTGCGCTCAGGCTTACTAAATGTTGAACATATTCCAGAACATATGTGTAGCACTATTATTTCTACGATGAGTTATGAGAAGCAAAAATTTGCTTATGTAACAAAAGTTCCGAAAATCCTAGAAAAATTGCAACTTAAACTAATTAAGTTAGATCAAGCTAAGAAACTAGATGAAGGCGGAATTTGAGCTTGAAATAAACTTCGCAATAGTTCAATAAAAAAGTATTTGTTTAAGAAAAATAGCGAATTCGGTTCTGGTGATGTTTAACTTAAGCTTGGGTTGGGAGCTTCCTCAGTGTATAGTTGTAAAGTCTGTCATATGGACCGGAGATTAGAGAATTTATGTTTTATTTTTCGTTTTATAGATGGATTTTCTGTATCTTATCTAACCGATGTAATTATAAGATGATAAAGTAGAACTAGGATGATTCATGATTTGTCATAATATGCTCATCTTACATATAGTAAGCTGCTGAAAATAGTAAGCTATCATTATGCAAGCAGTCGTTCATTTGCTGCAAATACCATTTATTGAGCAGTTTCTGTTAAACGGAAATATAACGGTAAAAACAAATTTTGTCTTTTTATGGTTTGTTTATTTCTTTGCAGATATTACTGTAAACTCATTAAATTATATTTATAGCATGTTGTACATGTTATCAATAATCAATCCTATATTTTCTAATGAACAGATTTTCTGATAAGAGCCTTGGTACCAGTCTTGTTTCTAACAACTCCGATTAGTATTTGTGAAAATGTTTCCTCACACACTTTATTTTAGATGAATTATTCCTTATTCTTAAAGGCAACGATTATTCCTTATTCTTTATTCCTTATTCTTAATGGTAACCACTCTCTATTTTGGGAGTGGTTGAGGGGCAAATAAATAATCTAATATAGAACGTTATCGGTGGATTGCAAAATTAAACCATTTTAAGATTCAAGTCACTTTAACACTAGAGAACATTTTATTATATGTCATATGCAGTAAAAAGTCGGCTTATCCAGAAACCTCATTGGCCTAGCTCACATTTGCCAATGGCATAGCATAAGCATATGTTATGCAAGTGTTTCATTCGTAATTCGTTATATGAATTTTTTGAATTCATTCATTTAGATTCAACAAGAAAAAAGAAAGATCTGCAAGTATCTGAAAAATAAGTTTTGGTGTTTGTTGTGAACGCATCCTCATCTATTGCGAAATTTGCAAAAAAAAAAAAAAAAAAAAAAAAAAAGTTGCATTGAGACAGACTTAATAGTGGAATGTAATATGAGTTAAAGCTTCGCCGTTTAATAATGATGAGTATCTAAAAGAATCAGTAGTCTGTAATCGTTACCTTTAAGAATGAGGAATAATTCAACTAAAATAAAGTGTGTGAGGAAATATTATCATAATTTATAAGCATTAGAAAGTCCGTTGTTTTTAATTGTTCTATTTTTTCTGGAAAAAATAGTTGTTTCGACATGAATTATGATCAAGTAAGTAATAAATCTGATTCCATTCATGACATTTATCTCGAAGGTCGATAATTATATCTCTAATACTTGTATATGACGTCAAAACAAAATCGAAGAATGGGTTACAGTCTTTTCCCCAATAACACCATTTATAATAAACATGATAATATGAATTTGATTGTACAAGCTGAAAGTCAATATGAAATATAAGATCATTTTGACCAAGAGGGGAAAAAATGAGCAAGTATCGACATTTTCTAGAAGAAAATAATTCAAGACAAGACATGTTCAGGACTCTTTTTTTGCTGATGATGAATATTAATTAGAACTTCCAGATTCGCAGCATTTTTCTTCAGCCTAAAAGTTCTTCATCATTCTTGCTATTAAGTAATGAATAAATTGATCAATACTTCTGGAAACATTATGGACTGAATTAAAATATCCCCAAAATAATGAATAACTCAACATTTGTTCCATGCTGGAAACACCGCATCATTCATTTTCTTAAAACTTGCTTTGCTGAAATTAAGCCATCATCTGACTACAGTGTTAGAAATATAATGAAGACAAATTATGTGTCGTCGTCATTACAAAAGTAAAAAAATGAGCGATGGGTAAAGAATACTGCATAGTACGGCAATGTATGAAACGGTGAGAAACCTGCCATGAAATAGTAAAACCTGATTCGATATCTGAATGGATATTCATGCTGAAAATAATATTGAAGGCAGTTTTGCCAGCTACATGAATAATGCAAAGAAAATAATGCAAACTAACTGATTCGAACAAATATTAATGAAAGATACACTCAAGTTCAAGTTCATCTTAAGAGTTAAACCGAATCTTAATTCGTTGCTTTTGTTGAAACTTATAAATTTGAAAATCACTTTATAAAAAACCACATCTTGGTTCCGCTCGATTCCATTTGCTTATTTATGATGGTCATTTTTAAGCTAATTTAGAAAATTTTTTCCAACCAAACCAGTCATCAAAAATATTTCAAAATTTTCTATTTCAGACTAAAATACTCATCAGAAAAATTGGCAGGGGAGAAGACCGACAATGCAAGATCCATGCTTCTGCAAAAAATCTCCAATAAGTTTTTGATTTGTGAAATGATCAGCTTCTTTTCATAGGGACTTCAGAAATACATCAGTTCATTTCGTGTGTACTGAATATTAAAAATTGAATTTTGAAACTTTCCCTCACACTACAGTTTGAGGTTTGAATTTGCAATCTGAACCCTTAAGCATGAGTTTTTGCAAACTAATGCGATTTAGTGCTTTGTCATTGACTACTCGCCGCTCTCGCTGCATCGCAATGGGTATATTTATGCATTGATTATTCTTGATTATTTTTTGAGCTGAATTTAATTCCTCAAGCAGATATCTTAGTATTTATTGATTTCTTTATTCTGTTAAATTTCAAATCCGTCCAAAAATTTTACGAAACAGGTTTCTTTCAAAAAAAAAAAAAGAAAATTCCTTGCAGTTTATATGTCAAATTTGTATAGAAGTTATTTGCTATAGACTTTTTCAAGATATTTTTGTAAATATGTATTTTCGACTCATTTGTATGTGAATAAAAAATAATATATACAGCAAACTCAGCCAAAAAGAAATAGTGATTGGCTCGAATACTAAAAAATGCAGCAATGGATAAAACGAGGATACGACATGATTTGGTACATAGATTATAAGAAGTATTTTTATGAAATAGACAATGCTTTTTATGAAGAAATTTTAAATGGATTTCAAATTCAACGGAATAAAGAAATTAACAATATGAATTTTAAATTTCTTAAATCAATTAAGAGCTAGAATTTGGTTCATCGGAAGAAATCGAAAGCCAATCAGTTAATTTCTAAGAAACTATCTATAGTGGTCAATCTTTCTTGTCAATCAAAAACTATTTGATTTGAAGGATAGAAAAGCCAATCGATATGTCCAACATGCCGCCATGTTGTTGTCCTAGAACAATAATTGATTTTACTTGCGACAATCCAACTCTGGCCTCTGTTGTATCAATAGATAATAGTGCATAACTGATAATTATATAACTATTGCAAACTATGTGGACGAATCGGACAGTTAGCGACAACTTTACTCTTCTTCAGGGATCGTATTAATAAATTCGGAAAGACACCGAACACATCTAAATGATAAATTGATTGTGTTTTAGTGTTGTAAGTTATTGCAGAAATTGGACTAAGCTCTAGAAATTCATTACAAATATGACTGAATGAATCCAGTCTCGAAACTTATGACAAGATACAACTTTCTTAACTATAGTGCCACAAATGAATATCAAATACTCTTGATAAGAACGAAGAAATGCCGAAATACTGGAGTGCTAAGCTTCTCGATTAAAGACCGAAATTCGCATTGTGAAGATACTCTCATGATATAGAGTGTGCTCATAGTTTTTATGAATGAATTTCCGATTTTTTTTTTTTTATAATTCATAAAAGTAATGCGCTCACCTTCCTCTTTTTCTTCCCTTTATTCTCCTGCTATCTTAATTTCTGCCCACTACTTGACTTTTTAGGAAAACACCTCAGCAATCCTTTTCCTAATATGATTCCTAAAACCCTAATCTGAAACAGAGAAAAATCTTAGCTCATCTATTATCTCGTCCACTTCTAAATTCTACTTTGGGTCCAGAATCTAATAATGAGGCTCCAAACCTTGACCATAATTTTTCTTCTTTTTTCTTTTCGCCGTACTTTATCTTGCACCCTGGATTAGGACTTCAGCAGGCAGGCAAGAAATCTCCTGCCTAGCAAATGATGTATTTTGTGGTACTACCAACAAAATAATCAAGTTCAGGAATTTCCTCATGACTTTTTCTACATCACTATGATCTAGGATTTGTTCAGTAACAATCCGGAATCTCCATTTGAAACATCGAACGAACAGCACGAACGACAAATATTTGTGGTAATAATCCTTTTCTCTTTTTGCCTTATTTTTTTTTCTCTTTATTCTTTCTGCTTGGTAGATAAATATCTCATAAACTCTCTGATCTTGAAAATACTATTAAGAAAACGGGATAAGCGAAATGAGCGGGAAACAACAAATATTTATACAGTATACAGCAAGAGTCAGTAAATGAAGAAAAATGGCTAGCGTCAATATTTACTAATATATAAGACTACATATTTCTTCGAATGACAAACAATAACAAAGGATGATTAATACACGTATTATCATGACTTACATCACTGCATTTGAAGCTAACAATTTAAAAAAAAAAAAAATTCAATTAGCATGAAGATTCCACTGAAAGAATTGAAAAACAAACTATGTATCATGTTACAAAACAATACCACATATCAATGAACCGTATTAGAAACGCAGTACTTGGGATAGAAAAGCCAATAACAGAAAAGAAAATGACCCGATTAAATAAATGAATTATACGCTGATGACAGCTCATGCGTGTATTTTCCCTATTTCTTCTAACATATTTTCCCTATTGTATTTTCCCTATTTCTTCTCTTTAAATGTATATCCAAACTATTCAAAAATGCATTTTTTTAAACAAATTTAAAGCTTTCGTAAAAATTCGTTTACATCTATTCTGCAAGTTTTAGAACCAATGTCATAGCCAGCAGTTCTTCAGATGACTGCATTAATGCAAACACAACTTATTCCAGTACATCATTAAGTAAATGACGAACAAATCTTGGAAAAAAAAAAAAAAATGAAGTGTACTTAATTATTGATAACTTCAAAAATTTTTCCGAATAACAAAGATTTACACAATACATCTTAAATGTACAATATGAAAGTTATTCCATTTATTATCAGTTGATATTCAACAGATTAATAAGACTGAGAGCACAAAAGTATGAACCATACATCTACGAAACTTCAACGAAACGAACTTGAATAGGCATAGGATTTATACTCTCATTTAGCGGTCATTCTTGAACTTTGCAATGTATTCTTTATCCTACTATGAATCTTGCTCTGCTCATCACTCTGTAGGAGACAGATTGATATATGTAATGGAGCACTTACTTTTTTCCTCTTTTTAATTTACACTAGTTAACTTTAGTTAGGAAAGTAAGCAATAACACAAATTTGGTTTAGCAATTAAAATTAAATGGAAAATCAAGCAGAGCTACTTCTTTTTGTTTTCGTTAACATCAGCAATCATTTGGTACCCGCTTTAGTTATGAAAATATTAATCTGACAGTGCATAATTATAAAAATCACATACCAAATAAGAATGACTACAACAATAACAACCAGCTTAATTTAGATCACATTAGCATAATCCCGTTTCAAAAAACGCTAGAAAATCTCTTATGAAACAAGAATAAAACAACTAACGTTACTCAAATGTTTAAAAAATGCACGCTTTCATGAAATAATATTTAAACACAGATGAAACGACACTCCTTCATTCTTTCGCAGTGACATCAACTACGAATAAAAGGGAATGACTCGCAGAATGAGACATGAAACAGTATTAAATAGGCAGCTTAACAAAGCTGAATTAAACAATAATTCAAATGGAAGGTCTTTTCATGAAAAACTAATTGAATAAGAAAGTTGTAATTTTACTTTAATAAAATCAGAATTAACTAATAATGTTTCAGATACAGAAAGAATTAATGTATTTTGGTTTGTGCACCAGATGCCAAATCTTGATAAACACAAAAAAATATGTAACAATACACAAAAAAAATATATATATAACTTTGTGGTACGGGAATCGTTGAATGAAGCCGCTGAAATTGTTAAAACTTAGCAAATAAAGACACAGTGCAATTCTGTCCAATATCGGCAAAAAAGCAGTATAGTGATTATTTTAAAATCTCACTTTAAAAATAATTTGAGAAATCTAAATTCTTAATCTAGAAAGATTAATTTTCTTAATGAATAATTTCGTAATGGAGGAAAGATAATTAAGCGCAAGAATATATGCTCTTTACAATGAAATGTAAAACGTTATGCTCATTTTCCAAGAAAGAGGAAAGCAGAAAAGTGAAGAGAAAGGAGGACCGAATATGTAGCGTATTAAAGGATTGTCGATACGCTGAAGAAAATAAAAAAATATGTCTTAGAGAACTTTTAAGCCACCTCAAATATCACAAACCATCTTATTTCATTCTATGGAAGATGGCACATAAAGTAGATATGATGATTTGACAGCAGATTTGTAGTGTTGAAGCAAAGCGGAAGAAAAACCAAAAAAATTTAGACAGATTCAGATGACAATAACAAATTTTGGTGACCAGTGCCAAAAAGTTAAAAAAAAATCGACACTAGAGTAACTAAATTAATGTCCCACACGCAACAGCAGGACTAAAGAGAGATGTACTACACTGACTGACCATATAATTCCATTATCACAATTTCGATCCAGGGCCATTAAAGTTTTCATATTTTTACACCTAATTTGATAACTTGCTCATGCAGACAACAATGAAGGATGTTATAACATTTAACAAAAAAAAAAAAAAAATCATTTTTGAATTTCGAACTCATCGAAATCCATCCATCTTAATCTACGCCTAATACCAAAAATCTTCGCTAGACTTTGCACTATACATAAATGCTAAGCTTGAAAAACAAAAAAATTAAAACTTAATTAATAAACAACTGATTCCCTGAAGCTGCGATACACTGCTAGCCGAGAATGCCATTTGAAATAAATGTTGAATATGATCGAATGGATCTTGCAAACTGATAAAATAACTTGCACGCTGCTTTCGAGTTACTCCGTCAGTTCCATTTACATTTATATGGTATTCACATTTCGCTAGTATGTGCTGTATTGTACCAATGATTAGTATTCGAATTGGCTAACATAAACTTAATTTATAAGAAAAAACATTTGTTTTATCATAATAAATGATGTCGTTTCATTCGAATCTAATATATCTGAACAATTTTTTTATTTTTTGTTTGCAAAGTCAGTAATACCTTCAAAAATACTGAAATAATTACTTACAGCAGTGTTCACCTGACGATGTTCAAATAGCCTGCTTAACGAACAAGTTGTTTTGTTTCTGAGAAAATGAGCAATCTATAAAAATAGTAGACTGCAAAATATAGTGAATGTTTTCCTCAGATTTATGATGTTAATGCTTTTGATTGCAAGACATATTCAACAAATTATTCGACGAAATGTTTGCTACTTCAAGCAATTCCCCTCTCTTGAAGCTTTCCGTGTTAGTTATTTTAACAACAAAATATTAATTACCTGCCGACGGTGTTATAGGAGATTGCATGCTTGCCATCATTTTTTGTCGCATTTCGCGAATTTTAAGTGTTAGAGTTTGTTTGCTAGGAAAGAACTGCCGATACTTGTTTTGGAAAGCCGAAATGGCTTGTCCTCAAAACATACAATAAATGTAAATGAAATATCGTAATTTTTAAAAAGAACAATTACTAGTAGAAACTAACCTGAAGGAAACATTCCATATTCTTCAAGAAGTTCAACCACCAATTGTCTTCGGTGATCAAGTAATTTGCGACTTGCTGATTTTTCAGTTAAACCATCAAGAGGGGTTTTTGGTGTTTGCGGACTATAGAGTTGTAATGGAGAAACACTATCATCCTAAACATAACAATCAAGTTTAAATAAATCAAACTATTTTGGATACATTTAAAATCTGTGAAAAGAATTTTCATCAATAGTACATCTCGAAAGATAAGAGACAATATGATCAGAGATACATGGCATTATTTCATATTTCAATGTGTTCAGGCATTTAATACATTTTTGGCACTCATAAACAGGTAAAATACTCTCAACAGAAGGGTCACTATTAAAATGGGGAAATCGTATAAGCTATGAAATATGATTTGATATGCAACCATGTGGAAAATTATACAAAAAATTTTTGCTACTTACATGATCGTGAAGCGCTGCTGGATTGAAATTTGGACCAAAAAAGAAAGAAGTGTCATATCGAGTGGATGCGGTCGCTAAAAACAAGTTACAAACTTCGAAGTAAAATCTTTTCTACCTAACAGATATTTAATAATTTCCCCTAGTTTCAAGTTCTTCTTTCTTATATTGGTAACCATATTTTTATTTTGCTTTCATTCATCGCTACATTTGTTATCCAAACGGAAAATTAAGATTACGTAGAGGAGCAAATCTACTTGTATTTTCACCAACCTGGAGTTTTTGGTGTTGATTGCACAGTGTGAGGAATATTCGGAGGTGTCCCTTTTCTACCATAATCACTTTTGCTACATTTTCGCTTTTCTAAAATTGTTCTCAAAAGAGCTGAAGGTGTTGAAGGAAGGGTTGCTGTCCCTGAAAAATATTTTACAAATATTCAAATTACTCCTATTATCATCCCAAAAAAGCAACATTATTGGGAACAAAAAAAAAAAAAAAAAAACTACAAAAACTATAAAACAGTATACAGCTTCTGTTAATATTTTTGCAATAAAAATTATATATGGTTCATGTAATCAAATTAAAAGGAAGACTGTGGAAATCACCCCATCAATAAAAAAAGAATTGAAGCAAAGTACGCTATATAGTTGCCTGAAGAAGTGCAAAATTGCATTTTGGTTTATTTTTTGGTTGAGTTCAGGAATTAACTTGTTGATGTTACTAACTTGCTAATCATATATAAAATGCAAATTGGTCATATATAAAACCTTTCTGGGGATCATCAGGAGTGAACGCTGGCAAGCTGGCAAACTTCTTCTCGAAGTCCATTTGATTTAACACCCTAAAATGAAAAGACTGACCAATTTGAAAAATTGTGTCAGTGATAAAATTGTGGTATAATCTGCTTATTTTCAATGGGTTACCTGTCCATGTTTTCATCGTTCCGCTTAAAAAGCTTCTTTATCGGACTTCTTAATTCTATTTCATCATTACTCGATAATCTGTTCGATATTGCAGAAACATCAACAATGTCAGCTGCTTCATTCAATTCCTTATAATCTTTCTGAAAAACGAATAACAAAGTTCGATTCTCTTTAATGTTAAAAAATATCACATAAAGGATTTACAGTCATTACCTCAGGTCCTGATTTTTGAAGCGTCTCATCTGGCTTGTCCATTTCACTTGCTTCTGAAATCATGAATTACATTAATATAACATATTTTTTCTCGCACTTCCATATATATACATTACATTCCCGAAGTCCAGCTATATTTTTCAATAACAGTTTCATATTTTCAAAAAGTTTCGCCTAGTTTTTAGAAGAACGTCCGTAGTAGAAAAACTTTATTGTCTCTGATACTACACCATGCAAATCTAATAGTTATATATCATAACTTTTATATAAGCCTGAAAATACTATAAATTACATTCTATCACAGGTTTTGACCATTTGTATTTATTGATCTAATCACCGATAGAATATATTTTGTCACCACTTACAATAAAATTTTCTCATAACAGGTGCAAAAAATGAATGGTACGTCAAATTCCCTTTTTTATTATAGCCATTCAAAGAACATACTTCTACTAGTACTTCTAAGTTGTCACACGAAAGAGAAACTTGCAACGATTCTGGGAGGAAAACTCAAGATTCCAACAATATAATTGCTAGAGATTAGGACCACTTGTTCTGGTTAATTCTCAATTCTCATCCGACAGAGTTTTGTGATATTTTACTGTTCAGCGGCTGTTCCAAATTGAAATAGAATCCCTGTAGGATTCCACCAATACTTGAACAGTGAATTTGTGGAACTGTTTCATTAGCAACAAATATTCCAAAAGCAAAGAGCTACCTCCAGATTTCATTTTCATATTTCGCAGTTGTCCTTTTGCCATGCCTCTTTGAGCTGGAGTGGGCATCAGCACAAAAGTATCCAGATTCTCTTTTGTACACGGAACAATAGTCAATGAACCATGTGGAGGTGAAGAACCGATTTCTGACGGTTGCGTGAATTCCATAGAAAAACTTAAATCACGGCAAAAAACAAAAATATTTTAGATATTTTTACACGTGAATTTTGAAGTATTTGAAATATACAGCAACAATATATATCGACAAAGGCGGATCTGAATCTCAAGTATGCTCTTTTAACAGTGCACAGTTTTAAATAATAACCTTTTCAAATGACTACCACCCATCGCTTTTTGTTCTATTTTTGTAGACTTCATAACCGTGACCTATAAATAAATCGATGGTATCAAAAACGTAACTAATCACTGATGCAACTGATATAGAATTGTCTCAGAATAATTCATTTTGGAGAAAGCATTTTAAATTAATCTCTTTGTAGTGAACAATTTTAAACAAGAAAAAGTAAAGTTGAGGCCGTGATGTATAGCTAAAACTTAGTGAGAGGAAAAAAAAAACGGAAAAAATTACTTTGGAAAAGATAATTAAAGGAAAATTTTTGATTTATCAACCTGGAAAGCTGAACTTTTTGAGCTAATCACATTAATGTTGTGTTGATTGCTATCGACAATATCGTTGCGGAAATGAGGGACTTGATGTGCAAATGATATCTAAAAACTTTTAAGTAAAACTAGTGAAAGATGCGTGAGAGTAAATCAAATAAAAAAGCGAATTTGAAGACTACTTGTTGATGAGCTTTGTTGGGAAATGTGAATTTAGTCCTCGATGCGATCTGATTCCTGAAGTTACTGTTTGCTTTCAAGTTAGCATCAGAGTCCGCTTGCTCATTGTATGAAATCAAAAGAGATCGATTTTGCATGCCTGACTCATGAGATAGAATCAGTGGAATTAAAAAACTGCTTTCAGATGACATCGACACCGGAAGTGGAAATAACGGCGCTGCTGATTCTATTGCAGTATTTCCATTTAAACGAAGTCGATCAGCTGTCGAAAAATCCATCTTAAAATATATTCTATGAGTAAATATTACTAAAATGAATACTTTCCAATTCATGAAGCCAAAGTAAAAATGATACAATTTCAAAAAAGAAAAAGGAAATTTTTTGTAATAATATATGCATAACAAAAGTTCGAACAGAAAAAATGTGAAAAACATTAAGGACTGGATATAATATTGAAGCTTAAAGCAAGTTTGGCCAGAAAGTTAATTAACAGAAAACAGCTTAAGTATCTCAACTTTTGTTCCTTAACTTCCGTAATTTTGGTTATTTATTAACCATGAAACAAATAACACAAATATACAAGAAAATATGCATTAAAAATATGGTCTATTCGTAAGTTTCTGCAGCATTTACAAAAAAGGTGCAAAAATTATTCCTCAAATTAAGAAAAAAAAAAAGAGAATTATTTAGCATAAGTAAATCTTTCTTACAAAAATCAACTGAGAAACAGTGCAAATGGCTACTAAATGTTAAACGGATAGATCTTGTAACAGAACTTCAGAAATTAATGTACCAGCGAATTAAAAGCTGTGTGAGTTTTGCTACAAAAGGTGTGCAGAGTATTGAACGTGCCATACGTATAATGATAGTGCTGCTGTTGTTCACGGGAAAGGATTGGATGTGATGCAAATTTCGGTAAGGTATTCCACAGAAATGGCGAGGGATGCAATGATGAAATAAGCGGTTGTAGTATACAGCTGCCGTTCACGACACGATCTGCATCGGTAGCCAACATGCTGCTACCCTACAAGCGACTCACTGAGAAAATATACCAGTATATCTTAATTTATCGTGCGTGAAACAAATCCCTAGCAAAATGAGAAGCTTCCTAATTATAGTGTTCCATATGATTGTTTGAAATACCTACAGTATCAGTTTTCAAACTCATGATTGGTCGCAGCACATCCAAATAATGTTTGTCGCTCCATTGATCATTGCTTTAAAGAGCATAGTGAATGTTAATAAATGAAATACCACTAAAAACACAAAAGAAAATCAAGTAACTGTTTTCGTAAAATAAAGCTAATTAATGAGAATACTTACCCAGAAGACATAAATGATAGCGGAATGTAATCAGGACTAACTAGTGGTGATCCTGGAACCATATCTATTTCTGGCTTCAGTGATATCGGGTGATGAATTGTCTAAAACATATTGAAATAAAAAAGGAATTTTCATGGCTGTCATTTCAGTATTGTTAGAAAAAATCTGTAAGAAATATCGGTTCGAATTTAAATTACAACCACAAGAATACTGTTCTTTCGATTCTATGGATTCAGTTCATCCCAAAATTTTTGCACTCGGCACAGCCTTATGAATAAAATTAATTCCTTTATCTAAACAGTGCTCATCAATTCCCTTTTTATGAAAGAAAAAACGACAAGACGGTTCATACCAGTTTTATAAAATTTACAGTTACATCCATTAAGTAAAAGCTAACAGGTGTGGTTGGACTGAACAATGGAAGAGATTTCCCATTGATACACTCTGACGCTATCTGATCCGAAATATCGAGATCACTCATGGCATTATCTTAAAAGTGGTAAATTAATTATTCGAACCAAGAATCTTTAAGATGCCAACAGAGATACGGATTTTAGAAGAATAACTTTATTTAAAGAACTGTAAGTTCTAGAGATTTTCGATTATACAGAAAAACATATATTTTCATGTAACGAGAAAGTGATGCAAAAAAAATACGAAAAGTTTTGTCTATTAAGCTAATTTTGTTCTCTCCATTTCTCATCCTTTTTTCCTAAATTTTATTCTCTTCCTCTCTTCGTTCTTCTCTTCACATTTTATAAAAATTTTGTAGCATGGAATGTTCTCCATCTACTTTGTTCCGGAAATAGCATGTTAATGTGTCAACGATAGCGGTGTCATGTTATCATAAAGCTTCTGTAGCAAAATGGCTGTTCTATCATTACTTTCTAACTATAAATGCCTTATGTAATTCTACATAAGCATTTACCTAGACTAAGTAAAAGTATCGGTCCTCACCACGCTAAACCGAAAAAAAAAAAAAAAAAAAAAAGAAATTCAACATTACGCACGTATTTCTGTTTCCAATCTAATATTATTCGTTGTTTTCTTTCTCTCACGACTGCACCATTTCCAGTCTGGGTGAGCACGGAAATGTGCTTCCTTCACCTGGAAACCAAAACTTTTCAAGGGGAAAGATATAAGAACTGAAGTGACGGATTTCGAGAGATAAGATGTAGCATTAACCTGAGTGGCAAGATCATGATATTTCTGCTTTTCTTCGGGACCTAGTGCATACCACCATTCGCCAAGAATTTTCGAAACTGTTCGATTGTCCCGATTCGGATACTTTTCATGCACTAATGGTCGATGTCGTTTTGAGAAAATCATGAAGGCATTCATTGGTCGTCGTATATGCTGCCGAACCTGGTAACTTTTTTACCATAATTCCCTGAGATCAGTTGAAATAACGCACACGCATGTTCAAAACATCTATTTACTGATGCAGATAAATTGTAAGCTGCACTAATGAGAATCGACATTATGAATGGCACAAACTCAAATCTTCATTGAAGCCTACAGTTTTTTTGTCTCCAATGTCTGGACTGATCATTGTCTGAATTTTACGCTTTTTTGATGATGCTGACATTGATTCATCAATTGTATCCAATTCAAATGTTTCTTCATCTTCAAATTCGAAGTTAAAGTGATCTAAAATTAATATCGAATAGAACAAGTGACGAAGTCATACAAACAGAAGTAAATTTTAAATTACACAATTTGAAAAATATTTCAAAATTATGCAATCTGAACTGTCTTTATCATATCAATGTACTTCAAAAAAATTCTTCAACTGATATATAAAACCCCGACAGACAAAAAAAACCCATAACTGGCAGTAATAACAAACCAAGCAAAATGCTCTTCGAAGTCACCGATCCACAATGTGCTGCAATCTGAGCATCTATACTTTCGTCTTTTTTTCCAAATCCATAGCCTCTAAAAAATTTAAGATTTAAAAACTGTATCCGTTTGTCACTATTGACTCTTTTCTTACTTGTTGTAGTACTGGCTAACACGCTGTTGTTGCTTTCGTAAGACGTGTTCCTGCTGAGCAGTTCCACTTTCCAATGCGTTATTCTCAACGCCCTCTCTCCCGTTTTCATCATCGTTGACCACTTTATGATTTTGCACTTTACCAGTGCAATCAGTAGCATTATCACACCTGTCACCTTCGCCTTCAAAATTTTGATCTGCCCCAGCCTGATCTCCATCGAACGTCTTTCTATCACCATTAGTTTGTTGATCATCGCCGAAGTCCTTTTGATCCTGAACAGTATTATTCATTATACTGCCAAAAACATCTTTGCACAACCATCAAGAGTAAAGTAGAAATAGGGCATGAAAGCAAACTGTATCTTGCGCAGAATCATCATGTGTTGATGTAAATTCTTTCAGTGAATTTTCGAATACTCGTTTCTGTAAATGTGGTACCAAATGATGCCATGGAATTGATGACGAATATCTTTCACCTGCAAAATTCTTTCAGCTGTCTCTCATATAATCTTAAAGAGAAAGAAAAATGAGAATTCGTTATTGAAATTTTCACATTCCACTTGTATGCGAAATTATAAAACTAAATCTAAAAATCTTGAAACATTTACGAAAAAATATTCAGAAAAAAACAAGCGAGTCATATAAATGGCCTGAGCAACAACTTAATCTATGAAATTAACGGACAAAATTTTTCTCCAATTTTTTCACAGAAATGAACATATGTTTTTCTGTGCTAATTCTGAACATCTACCGCATATAATTCAAAGTCTATTATAAAAATTGGAATGTGATGAATACTTTTCGTAAGCGAAATTAGATCGGTATTTTTTTAAGATGAAAAGGATAATGTCCTAAAAAAAAATGGAAAGTGAAATTCATTGATAAAAATGTTCATAACCGTATAAAATAAAACAATGAAAGGCAGCATGGCAAATAACAGATAATCTGCAGCATTGAAAGATAAATAACGGAGATACAGAAATAATTTACAGAAGAAATAATTTGTGAATAAAATTTCGAGGAATGGGATAAGAAGGAGAGGAGTGCGACAGAATGTGAAAAGAAAAGGGGAGAAGGTAACTCTTATAAAAGTTAAGTAGTGAAGGAAATCGTTCTTGAATAAGAGAAAGTTATTCTGAACATATCAGCAATATTCTGAACATACATATTACTTACACTATTTGCATTTTCTTCCCTAAAGGCGCATTGAATCATACAGGGCTCTATATAATTTTTCGAATCCAATTTCTGGGACTTGATAACCGGTAACATCAGATTAAATAATTTAATTTTCGCTGCATACAAAAAAAATTTAGTTCAAAGAAACAATACATAGCTTAGCAATCAATATCATAGAAACAAACTCTATCAAGAGTCTAGAAGTACAGTCATACCAAAATCAAAAGCTATGCCATACAGTGGAGGATCTATAAAACTTATCATGATATTTGAAATAATTACTCTGTGATTCATCTTTACTTTCGACGTAACCAAGAATGTGAATCCCTGAAAGTCTAATTACAAATACTTACAGCAGATCATTCAGATAATTAACATCTATATTTTTTGTTAAACTAAGAGAGAATAATGCGAATTGATATGCAGTATTGCCACAAAAAGTTTATGCAACAAATAGTGCAAAGGAACAATTGACATACCTTCTTGATCAGTTTCGCCTTCCGAGCAGTCATCCATGATATCATGTCCAGCAATGCCTTCACCAGTGAATGTTCCAGTTACACTTCCTACAAAAATTAATAAACCGTAATAGAA
Source organism: Onchocerca flexuosa (assembly GCA_002249935.1). NCBI lineage: Eukaryota > Metazoa > Nematoda > Chromadorea > Rhabditida > Onchocercidae > Onchocerca > Onchocerca flexuosa. The sequence continues at coordinate 895,914 of KZ269982.1, read as the reverse complement.
GCATTTATATTCCCCTTTTAATAAGATTCATAAAAACACAAGCTTTGTATTCGAAGACATACATTCATAAATCATTCCAATGAAAATACTGAAATCTCTCATTATCAACCCAACATAATCACTTCCTTTGATGAGGTATCAAAAGATGTCTCGGTTTGTATAAGAAAAAAAAAAAAAAAACGACACCACTTCTTTCGCTTCCAGGGAAAAGTTGTTCATGAACACTACTGCTGCAGTCTTCCTCGAAATCGTCATTGTCTGTTATATTATCATCATTACAGCCATCGCCTTTACAAGATTGTGTTTTTTCGCTTGCATCATCTACTTCTGTATCTGCAGTTTATGAACAGTTGAACAATTAAATTTCACCTGCAATTATTCTATTTTTTCTATTCTTTCATACCAATAACTGCTGCTATTAAGACTTCTTGTCTAATAGTGAAATTCTTGTCATCAAAGATGAGAAGAAGCAACTCGAAAATTACAAAGCGTGTTTAAGTAAAGAACTATACGGTCATTTGCGCTGCTGATTTGTACTACCACCGTGAGAGACATAATGAAAGAATGCTACGATGCGATAAATTTTTTCAATATGTAAAATGAATTGAGAAAGGAGATGCAACCCGTGCCAGCAGTGCTTGCATCATCCAATATGTCGTCACTCTCGGAAAACTTTTTGCTTGTTGAAAAATCTCCCATCGGAGATGTTGAGTCATCTGATTTTGAAATCCCTGAATTGTTTGACACCTCTGATATCATACTGAACGCAGTGAACGGTTCAAAACGAGGAGTAAGTTGCATCAGTAATGAGTTGCTTGCATTCGTACAGATATTCAATTCCAGTGAAGAATTCTGAAGAATTTTCTTCCAAATACAAAAAATTTTTAGAAAATTTTCAATACTCCTTTACAACATGATTCTACAGTAATTTTGGAGAAAAACGTTATACATCAGATATACCGCATTTGTTGTTTATTTTTTCCAGACCTTTTGTTTTCATTCTCATTCTCATTCTCTCATAATATTAAAATACATTTCATGCTAGAATCTATCACAAAAATATGATCTTGATCTGCTAACAAGAAAACGCTTTATAAAATAAATTAAGCAGAGGGATGCAACCTTCTTCCTTGGAAGTTGTATAGGCATAAGAGGCAGCAAATCACATGGTTGTGGATAAGCTCGCTCAAGCAATCGATCCGTAACAGTCTTTAAATTCGGATGATACATACCATGATTAATGACTGACTTGTCTATCTGAAATTGTTGAGGTGACAAACGACAATGTAATTGATATAAGTTAATTAAACAAAGTAATTTCTGTAAAATGAAAATAACTCTGAAATTTCACCTTTAACGCTTCACTGAGAGTATCATCCATAGTACGTGAGTGTGATAAAGGTGGTGCACTGCCAGACATCAACTTCGGAGCTAAAGGATTTGGTGGAATAATATGATGAAACTGTGCTGGTACCGACGACGAAAATGGTTGTTCCGCACTTGCGGATGGCATGAAACCTTGAAATAATCAGTTATTAACCAATTGTTTTATGATTTATTTCGGATGATATAATTTTATACTTTTGCTCCATGCGTTACATATTATTCAAAGCTTAAATATGATAAACGCCCTTCAAATGCGGTCATGCACATCCAGTAATGAAATCAAACGTCAACTTACTGAGCCAGCCTCACGTATAAATTAATTTTATTTAAAAAACCTATCTAGTACCATGAGTATTATGAAGATTCAAAAGAGTATTAGCGACATCAGCTTCGTCGAACCTACGGCCCTGTGCTTCCACTGGACTCAACTCTGAGAATTCTCCATGTGACCAATCGATCGAACTACCACCTGTATTCAAATACTATTTTCTTAGTGAAGACTATTATATGAAACGTCTAATTTGCTTTACAAGTTTTGATAGAAATATTTAAATATTTGCCTGGTGAAAGTGTAGTAGCAAGATTAAACTCTGATCGAATTGATTTTCCCTTCAATGAGAGATGCCTGGAACAGTAACCACGTCGCTGTGATTCCTAAATATAAATTAAAATTTAATCATTGAAAATGCAGTTTTTGAAAATTTCTAAATTTTAGAAGTGTTAAAGTAAATTCAGATGAATGAAACAGTGTAACAAAGAAACAATATTAAAAATACCTTGTTACATCCTTCTTTGCTACATAGCCGTCTCCACTGCTTCCCATTGAATTTTTTGCGAATTCCTCCCGGTGTCGTTACGATTTCGCCTTTTTTATATCTCTGCTGTTGCTAAAACCTAATTTTTACAATTTCGTGAAAAAGATTCAATTTATACAAAAATTTTATATCCATGAGTATTTATCAACGAAACCGATAGCCGCCTGATGCAATTTGCTACACTTCAAAATATGATGAAGCGTCCTATTTCTTAAATTTGAAATCTATATTAAATCTACATGCCCATTCATGCATGCAGGTTAGCGATGCAAGGTACTGTAGTAGTTTTATCCAACAATCTTCTGCAAATTTGCTAGCTTGGCGACTTCTGAACATTAAATGTCACTAGAAATATATTTAATTGCTCGCATTTAAAATCAAGTTATAATGGCCACGCATAGATAGCTTCGTCCCTCGCTCGTTATTCGCTATTCGAGTTGTTGTTGAAAGTTGTTCCCTAAAAGACGTGCAGTCCTTCCTTATTTACTCTTAGAACAATATCCAAACTATGAATCGGTTCTGATAGATGAGAAGTCATTAAGAATCTCATGCTAGGCTGGACCGCCATTAAGAATAACACTAAACCTCTCACTATATAACTACAATATCTTAGGATAAAGTCGTCAGTTTCTTCGAGTTATAACATCTTCGAATATTTTCAGCGTGTGAAAAATAAATCCAAGAATAAAACTTAGCTCTTCAGAAACGTAAAATGGAAACTGGCCAAAAAAACGAATTGTAGAAGGGAATGTGTTATCATAAAAAGTAAATGCAATAATTATCTATTATAATTCTACTCACAGTGTATTGTGTACTGCGACGAGGTAACGCCAATGTTTTCGAAATCGGCTATGTTGAGGATTATAATCCAACTAAACGAATTCTAAGCTAAAAATGTCAAGTTTACCATCATCATCATGACGGAAGATTCGAATGCGAACACTGGGCAAGAGAAGAGACAAGAAGTATAACAGCGATAGGGATGAGATTTGTCCGGCTGGTCCCACTTGAGCTTCAAATCTCCGATTGACCTTTCTCCCTAGACTGATAAGTGTATATGAAATGTTGACTGCTGGATGGACAGAAAAGTTCTTAACACTAATAGCATTAATATCATAATCATAAGATTTAAGTGACAATTAATTAAGATTACTCTTAGTTGTTGAAAGGCGTAGATTTTTGTATTGCTGCAAAAAAAGGCAATAAACAGATCTGAAAAAATTAATGCTTGATCACCTTTCCTCGAAGTTATGTCAATATGCAAACTGTTGACGAAATTTATCAATCATCTCACTATGCTGAATAGCAAAAGCAGATTTTTTTTTTTCATGGCTAAATGGTGACAAAAATTAACATTACAGATCATGTCTTCGATCTTAATTGCTTAATTGCTGAGATCTCTCTAGATAAACAATATCAGTTTCTCCTTACATCTTTCTTGTCGATTAGAAAGGAAGCTATTCGACAGTATTGAATCAAACATCGTTCTTCAAGCTCCTGTAGAAAAAATGGATTGCTACGTTAAATGATTCGATGTTTAACATGAGTTGTTCGACGACAGCGTATTGTTCAATCCTTCAATTCGTTTATTAGTTAAGAACGATGTAAAGCAGAATGATTCTTAGTCTCCAAGTCTTGCAATTCCTATTCCGATGGTATTTTGCAAAATGAATTGAAGATATCCAGATTAACGGCCGGTATCTTAATTTTTTAAATGTCATAGCATCGTATCCGTCACGAGCAATGTGTTTCAGATAAATGGGATATTGCAACAAGCAAAAGGCGAAAACCAAAGAAATGGAATAAAAAAAAAAAAAAAAAAAAAAAAAACTGCAAATAACGTAAACCACCAGCATGAGTTCATTGTGCAAGCAGACGAAGTCAGCCTAGAAGAAATTAGCAATTATGTTTATTTGCATCAAGAAGTAGGAATTATAATCGTCTGCCACAGATTTCGCGACGAAAAGTTGCTGGGTGGCGATATTTTATAATAAAAAGCCC
>KZ269982.1:864454-891338 GCA_002249935.1 Onchocerca flexuosa | reverse complement strand
AAAAAAAAAAAAAAAAAAAAAAAAAAAAAAAAAAAAAAAACTGCAAATAACGTAAACCACCAGCATGAGTTCATTGTGCAAGCAGACGAAGTCAGCCTAGAAGAAATTAGCAATTATGTTTATTTGCATCAAGAAGTAGGAATTATAATCGTCTGCCACAGATTTCGCGACGAAAAGTTGCTGGGTGGCGATATTTTATAATAAAAAGCCCGGAAAGATCACATCCAGTTCTTCACTGCCACTGTGATGAAGAAGATAGAAATGAGACTCGAAAAAGTTTGATATGAGAAAAAGAACGATAGAAATCATTGAACGGTATCCACAGCAGAAAAAAATGCCAGTCAGCTGACCTTCAAGACCACACATAACGATGGAAGAGACAGATGGACCAAGAATGACGGATCTGACATTATGGTCTCAATAATATTCATGCTGAAATCCCACATAACATTAAAGATCTGTGTAGCAACACTGTTAATGCTTGCACATAATAGCTGGAATCGTAAGCATAATCGTTCCAAGTAGATAATTATGACAATTGCTCACAACAAAATAAGAGAAGTATTACTAACATTGATATGAAGATTTGAAAAGCAAATCTTATGGTATAGTATACTTCATTACAACTGACGTGAGAATTTTCACCTGCACAGCAGCAGCACAAACTGCTGAGACAGCTTGACTTGCTACACACTGTTGTACTTGTTGAACTTCATCAAAAGTTGTCGCACTGCCAGAAATTGTTTGAGCTGGTGTTAAGCCAAAAAATTGCGCTGACATTCGCTCCGTAGCAGTTGTTCCTACAGCGGATCTTGGTGTTGATTCACCCGAAAAATTGTTCGCATCAGATGTTCCATCAATCTTAACAATAATTTCTTTAAGGGCAATTTCATTAAAGATAAATAAACAGCAAATGCACCTTTTTATTCTTTTTTAACAAATAAAAGATGCTGATAGATCAGAAGGGTTTTTCGTAAACAAGTTATTCGTATGTAATTTTAATTTTACTGAACTTTACAGCATTTTACTGAATTTCGCCAAGTTGAGTTTTACAAGCAGAATAAATGATGTATCGCATTTGCTCACCTGATCATCCTTGATCTGCTCATCATCTGAATCTGCAGTATCACTATAACTGGCTTTCTTTTGTAGTGTTTGAGATTCATTTTCTGTTGCACTGAAACACAGGGTCTTATACCGAAAAATGAGTTACATATTTCAGATTAAGGAAAGTTGAACAGTACTATTAAAAAAATCTCTGCATGGTGTTAAAGGAAAGTGAAACTTGCTTATACCCAAAATATATGATAGTATCCTTCTTTATCGAAAATGAAAAAAGAAAATGCCTCAGATGGCTGGATGAGGTTGTTTGAACAGCAACTGGTAAAGTTAGAGGTGCAAAGTGTGTTATTGCACTTGCCAATACTCTAGAACAGCTGTTCGAATAAGTTCCACCGTTTTCATCACTGTAATTCAACTTAGATAAACACATACTTTCTTCCATAAATAAAACTTTTACAGCCCTGGCATCCTTATTTCATTCTGTAATTAAAGCGGAATGAGTATCGCAATACTTCCCACTTTTCTATACAGTGTTTATCAAACACTTTCGAACGAACCGGCTTTTGATGGCCGAACTATTGTAACTACCCATGGCGTTTAACTCGTCATACCAGGGTGGACGTAACAATCGTATGCTTGCACGGTGAAACCAAAAATCGGTTGAAAGGCCGACATGTAAGCGCATCTGCAATATTCTACTTTTAACCGTAACATTCAGTATTGGAAAAGAAAAATTCGTTGAAGAACTGAAATTTCATTTTAACATGCATTCACCAATGCAAATAATAACTGCAATTAAATTTGAAAGAAACCTGGAACATTATAGGCCAAGCCGTTTTTTTCAGTACTTCAGCTAGACGATATATGTTCTCATCATTCTTCCACTTCACGCACACCACATCCGCAACATTGATCTGAGAGTAATCTTTTGCATGGTGATACTATTCAATAAATTAGAACGAAGCACTTATTGGATTATATCACTAATGTGACTTCCACTTTTTAGTGATGGCTTTTCTAATGAATCTTTCATTCACTGCTCTACAAAAAAGAGCGATGGTAAGTATGTAAAAGCCAGTAAACAGTGAAATGACTTACAAGAACTCAAAGTAAACGATGGATTAAACGGTGAATTAGGAAACATTGATGACAAAACATGCAACAGTTCGGATTTTTGTATGCAACGCGCAAAAGAAAACCTGCTTTTATATTATGCCTTACAGTCAAGTGGAAATTTGGCTGAATAAAGCGGTGTGGATTTCCATGAGGAAAAGTGCTGTGATACTGCATGCTTACTCACGTTACTTGCGGAAATGAAAAAGGCTTTTTTAAAGCTACGTTTTCACACAGGAAGGAATAAATCTAGCAAAATCTAGTCTCACATAGTCTACTCTTTGTGATTCTGAGGGGTATTTGTTAGAATATTCACAAAATAATTCCTTTACGTAAAAAATACAGTGAATGCTTCAGTAGATGCTTTTTCCTAAATGAGATTTTAGAGAAGTTTACCGAATCAGGGCTTGGTGCTTGATCGGCGAGTATGTCAGGATATTCACGCAGTGATGTTATCACGTCTTCGAATACGTGTTCAGTACCATTGTCAAACTATAAACTTAATTAGAAACTTTTCAAAACATGCTGGCCTATGACTGAAGTATAAAACAAGTCGGCTTCTTTTTCCTGGACATCCGACTATTTTTAATGCAGCAATTACAAAAGATTTCAGATGTAAAACTAACCTGTACGGTAACATCTTTATTTGCTCTGACACCTTTTATGCATGCTGGCAGATATCCATCAATATCAGGTGGACGAGCCAGTACTCGACTTGCTTTCCACACCTCCAAATTGACTGTTGTTTCATTCATTGATTCCACTGAAACAAGTCGGATAAAGTATAAAAAATCCTCAATTCACTTGTTGAAATAACTAATAGCATCTCTGAGTTCCCATATTCATCAATAAAAACAAATCATTTTATTCATAAAGCATTAAACTTAGGGAAAAAAGAAACCAAAAACTTGAAATACAAAATTATTCAGCAAATGTCAAATTAAGCGGAAAATAAACAAGTAGCAGTAATGAGTTCTGATACAAAATCAATAATTTCAAAAGAATAGCTTATTACCATAATACTTAGCTGTGCAGTATTATTAGAGTTTGTGACATATATTATTAAAATTATTTTATATTTATCATTTATTACTTTAAAGCTAATTGAGTTGAACGGAAGATGTGAGAATAAAGAATGTTATAGTGGTCTAACTTAAGTGAGGATATACTTAGATGATGAAAGGCGTATGAGCATAATTTTAACTAAAAAACACAAGAAATCCACAATTTCAAAACCCATAAAACCGCTGATGAAACTCTAAAAAAGAATGATCAATTCAGAAAAAATACCAGTAAAATTCGTTGGTATTTCGAGTCCTAGATTACGTTTTTTCAACTGCTCCATCAATGCAAGAGTGTCAAACTGAAATTGAAGCTGGTCAGTAAGATATACTCTACTCTACTGATAAATAAGACCAGTATGCTAAGGTATTCAATAGTTTTGCTGGTAATTTCCTCGTCTTCATCACCTGTAGTGTCATTCCCTGCGGCGTTGCTGCCGTCGGACCTGATCCAAATATTTGCTGCTGCGGTTGAGATGATGACGATGACGAGGAAGATGCGTGCAGTTGGCTCAGCAACGACGACGAACCAGGAGGTGAATCCAATGATCCGCCCGCTCCTAGTGAATTTAAATTGTTTAAAACATTAACAATATTACTTTTCTTCAAAAAATATTTCATAAATATTATCAATAAAGTTGAGATAAGTAATTCAAACTCTTTCTCATCAAATTATAACTTCAAAGAAAATTTATACGAAATGTAGAACTAGTTATGACGATAATACGATTGTGGAAAGAATAAAGCCTAGATGCTTAGTTGCAGGTACCACAGTATCAGGATGGCTTAAACAGTCAATGGAAAGCAAATAGTGTAGGCAAATTAGCGGATGGATACATAATTCCTGATTTCACTGATAGCGGAATTATATTAGAATACGCAATGCGAAAGGAATGTAATAAAAACACGTACCGGTAGGATCGTCGGTCGCTTTACGTTTACCACGCAATTTAGGATGCACGCTTGAGGAATCATCCCGAATATTGCGTCCATGCTCGTTGCTTCCATCCATTTACCGTTTATCTTTTATCTCCTTGTTCTTTTTTCAAACAAGGAAAGAATTTTACTGAGCTTTCACTCAGACACTGTTAATCATTTCCAAACACATCATTCAAAATTAGGATGGATGATACACATTTGAAGGAGCACTAGATCTCTTACTCCGACAGCGACAAACTTACCGGAAATAATCGAAATTCGATTGACATAGTATGCATCTTGGATTTTCTTGAACCAGATCTAGGAGATAAAAATTTTGTAAATTCATCGAACAAGATGAAACTCAGCTGTCTTTCTTAACCTCTTTTTTTCCTATTTTCTTTGTCTTCTTTTAAATCGACATTTCAATGTTTCAAAAAATTGGAAGGAAATTTTCAATTCCCACAGCTCCAAAAATAATTTACTCTAGGAACAAAATTATTTTTTTAGAAAAAAAAAACATTCCGGATAAGTTCCCTATGAGAATTCAAACAGAGACTGGTCTGGATCAGCACACGACTTATCATTAAACATGCTGAATTATGTTTATTACTGATATATGTACTACGGATATAAATTCACCTGTACTTAATCCAAAATGAGATTCATTTACAAATTAAATTTATGCAGCAACATTTACTGAACAGATAAGCAACCATGTAATTTCCTATGGTTCTCTCAGCACTGGATGTATGCATTGTATATATCTCATCAGATTACCTACAAATACCACTAATTAAATTCGAACTTATTAAGCAATTAGCATGGTTATTAGGAGTCATATTCGATTTAAGATTTGATAAGTCATATATCTATCACATACAAAATATGTCCATTTTTCTGAACAGAACCAGTATTGATTATGATTGATGTAAGGCATTTTACATCACTCACTTCATGTATTATCGTTTGCATTCGAGCAATGGAAAACAACTATGGATTATAACATAACTTGCGCCAAAACGTGCATCGTCTATGAAGAACTGGGTAGGGAAAACACTCTTTGACGTGTCTCTAAATTTAATAATCAGCGGTAATTAAAATCAGAATATTTTCAAACTTTCAACACATATGTTTGAAAAATAAGAAAAAAAAAAAAAAAGAGCTTTTGTTGAAGTAAAGCATCCAAGAAAGGTTCATTCGTTAAAATCGAGAACAACTACAATTTTTTTCTTTTCTTTTTTCTGGAGGGTTAGAAGTGCTTTAAAAAATCTACTTCTATAGTGCGCACTTTCTCTTGGAATCTATTTTGCTTATGAAGCAAGCTGCTTTTATTTTATGTCTTTTGACTAATTTAATGATTCATAGTTTCAAATTTGTGAACAACATTCCACATTAGATCTTTAAGATCTACGATCAAGGATTCCTTGACAGTAATTTGAGGAAGTATTATCGTCAACTTTTATTTCGATAAAATAATAAGATGTTTCATGTTCGTCAAAGCCCCATGTTCCGATAAGTATGCAAATTAGTGAAAAATTAGATGAGAAGATATGCTGATAAAGGATTATTCAAATGTCTAGGACGTCAAAACAGTATTATCAGGCTTGGTTTTTGTCTAACAGTATGAACTGCTGAAAACATAAACGCATAAAAATTGCCGAATAAACATTCTGAAGTGTTATGACAAATGTAACTATGAAATTCTATAGGTCTTACAATTGCAGCTCCATGATAATGAGAGATCAAAAAGATCATCATACAAATCTAAAATTAAGTCTTTGAAACAATCGTTTTAAAAAAATACTTCCATAGTGAAGGGTTCCTAATTTAATTGATGAAGCACAGCATAAAATAACCAATAAATAAAAAGACATCTGTAATAATATGAACTAAAATATTTATGAACTTTATCTTTTAGACCTCCGTTAATTGAAGACCATGCCGCATGAAAAACCAGGAAAGTTAACTTCCAAAAACTCTTGCATTTTAATCGTTTTGCAATAAAACATAACATCAGAAGTTATTGTCAAGGATATTTTGCTAATGATTTCTGTCTTTGGAAGAAACCATTAATTGGGTTTAATTGATTATTCAGTGAATTATTTACCATCAATAAAAGATCTCAAAAAAAGAAAAAAAAAAAAAAAAAAACCAGACGTTGCTATTAGTAGCAGTCTCATTTTTTTCATGAGACTTGGAATAGACAAAGTCAATGCATTGATTATCTTCAAATTTTATGCTTCCCAAGAATTATAGTTCTTCAGACTTTTCAAATATAATTGAAAAATGCCGTAAAGCGAAAGATGTCAAGAAGAGTACAAACTGAATGAGTAATAAGACAAGAAACTGATGAAACAAAAGCAACATGATAAAATAAAGTAAGTATGAATGAATATATCTATGAATCAGTTCAGGGTAACTTTGGTGCATTATAGGTATAAGAGCCGTGCACAACTCCCGCTCCTCCTTCCTTCCTTGATATATTTCAACCGCAACAGAGAATACATTCACCCAAGCACCATATGTGTTTTTTCAAGTTTGCCCACTTAAACTCACACACATACATATTATACACATACACACACATACACAAAATACACATACCCACACACACATGCACACACACACATACATACACACATCCACACGCATATAAACACACACACACACACACACACTCACACATGCAACACACAACAAACAAATGCACTTAATAAATAAACAGCTGATTGTTTAAGTGGAGTAGCTGTGGCATGCTGCATGCTGCTGGCAACCACTGCAACCACTATAGTGTTCCTTTGCTACATTCAGGAGCAGAGTAAATACCCCTCGAGAATTTTGTATACGATGAATTCGCCTCAAAATTGTAATGCAGCATGTGTCGTGTGTGTATGATAAGAAAGTCACAGGCTACGTATAGGAATAACGAATGCTTTTTTTGTTTGTAGGTTCGGCACTTCGTCACAACTTTCATGTCAAAACTTTTTTTTTCCCAGAACTATTTCTAAATGAGGTAGTTGGAAATTTTCCAAATCTCATTTTGAAAGTATGAAATACTTGATGCCTAATGTACACTCCGATAAACTCAATTTATCCTTGCAACTTTCAATACTGTTGATAAATATTTATTGTGAAAGTATTTTCTGACTTTGTTACTCCTTTTTCATCTTTCTTTCACTTTTCGAATCAATTTCCCCACTTCGTTTTCTGTCATATTACCTCGTACTTCCTCTTCTACTCGATTTTTCGATTTTTTGAACTTCAAAATTAGGCTTGGAAACCTGTTCATAACTCAAGCCGGTTTATACATGTGCTTCCTATTTTCCATGCGTTGAGCTGATGTATTTTAAGCGAAAAGAGAATTTGAATGGTTTAAACGTTAAGATAACGGTTTATATCGAATTTTTTTTTTTTTTTTTTCCAAATATGCCCAAAAAGTTTATCATTTCCGTCTCACCAATGTATTTCTTTCTATTCATCTCAACCACCTTTTTCTGCATCTGTTGCCGCTGAACATTTCCATGTTTATCATTTTTTTCTGTTTGTCATTAAAATGAATTAATGTATCGTTTCCGGTATAGTACTGATTCTTTTGAATAACCCTCTGTCTCAATTTTTGAAGTGCTTTTTCCGGTAGTATTTTCTACTTGCATTTGTTCACCATAACCAATTTCTTCCTCTTCTTAAAGATTTTTGTAATCCTCATAACTTTTATCCTTCTTCCAGTTTATTACTAATCTCATGCTGGTTGATAAGTGACTTAAACATTCAACAAATTTCGCTGCAAAAATCCCGCTACAACATACTTGCACAATAAACGTTTAATTTAATCAGCAGAAGAATTGCTATCTGATGCGAATCACCACATTATGCAAATCAACTAAGGGAACATTGGCATGTTTGATCTGACGATGCTGTAAATGAAAAACATTGCAGCAATCATTCGAACGATCACTGTTAAAGGTGGAAAAGTGCAGAGGAAAAATGTGAAAATAAGGACATGATTTTGCAAGCCAAATTTCCAAGTCCTTCTTCAGTTTTATCACGGTACAGTGGTATTCGTTTGAACTCGATAAATTCCACTTTTGTTTAATGATTTATCTATCCACACCCTCCAGAAATGTAAACACGGGTTTTCAGATCTGTAAAATGAATTATCGGCTTCGTGGCAAGTTACACCCTTAAATTCGAAAATGATAGTTAAGGATGGAATTTCCCTCTGGTTTAATTGCTAGATAAATTGCACCACTTCCGCTGTTTGTTCCCGTTTCTTTTTTTCAAAATGTTTATAAGCCGCCTGCAATGCTGAAGTCCAATCTTCTGTAGGACAAGTAGGAACAAAACGTTTCACATTTAATAGCGAAATGCTTGAAAGAGCATGAAAACATTTACAACTGCTTGGTTTACCAAAAATTATGCTATATATTCATATATCTTTAAGCTTAGAGCCATTGAAAATGGCATAACAAACAAATGAATGAAAAGCCATCACTTGTCTTTTATAGTGACCGTCCCTTACTGTATTATTTCAATTTTAATGAACTTTGTCCTTATCTCTAATCAGAACTGTTTAACATATAAGCGCATGCAAAAGCAAAGAGTGAATGGAAGGCGTGGAGAATGTATCATCATATGAACAATATCAGTAATCAAAAAATTTTATGGATATTAAGGAAGGCCGAATCCATAAAATTCATTCGGAGCTACTCTTCCCTCTGTAAAATCATGTTTTTCAAGTAGTATTAAAAAGGCGCGCAAGTGATAATAAACTCCGAATCACTTCTGACAGTGCAGTTATCTTTGCAATCTCGTTTCAATTCCTGAATCGTTATGTCAGGAAAAAGTAATATTTGTGGCATTATATCTAATTTTACCAGTTACTGAGATACATTCAATGTATGAAAGAAACAATAAAGCGAATGATTATCTTGTAGTAGAATTAAAGTGTAGCTGAAATTCTGAGCAAAAAAAAATTTACAAGGGATTCCTCAGTAAAATTTCCAGTTTTAAAAAAATAGTGCAGGTAAAAAAAAAGTCAAATCTAGAACTATCTATTGCTATCTGGAGTAGGTTAATACACGATCAACTTTTTATGATACATAAATATAGTCAAAGCAGAATCAGCAGCATCTGAAATATAGATTCTTTTCGGCCTTTTCAGAACAGTTAGCTATCTTGAAACCTAACATAAATTTTTGTATGTTGCCTTTAAATCATTTCAGCAAGAAGAGAAGACAATATGAGGTTTAATCGTAAAATAATTTCATTTCTACATTAAGCCAGTATTTTTTAGAGACTTTACCAATGCAGATTGTAATTATTTGGCATTTTTTTGAATGTACATGGGCATATCTTTAAGTCATCTTTGACCCTGCTATAACCAGTCTTTCAATAACTTACTTTTGATTTAATGAACTCATTCTCTTCTCTAATACACGTATTCTGCTCTAATCATCTTTTGTAATGCGAAGTGATAACGATGAGAAATTCCGAATTACAGTGCACTGAATTTTAAAAAAGTTCAGAAGAGATTGCGTCGTGCTGGTTTTCTGAGATTGGACATTTGAATTATTATCGATAACCTGACTGATGCATGGAATGTTTTTACGATTGGCACATTAATTAGCGAGTGCTTTCGATGAGACGAATGCGCGGCAGCATGCAGCATCCCATCTTTCATGGACAGAAAAAAATAAAAGTAAAAATAGAAATGATAAATGATCCATGATCTTCAGAAACAAAAACATGTATGGAGTAGAAAATTTATAGGAACAATGTATATTGATGAAGCAGAATGCGATGAAACATAGCTGGAGAGAAGTGCCGCAAACAACCACCTTACATATTCGCTCAGCACTGAATTCCATCACTATATTGATGTGCTATGTGCATATATAACTACCAACCAATCACATCACATGATCCATCATATCTCTCATTTTAAAATCAGTCATCGAGCAGTAGCAAAAGAGAGTAAGTAAATAAGAGACATTGCGACAAAAAGGTGTCACTTCTACGACAATGCTTGTTGGTCTATTATCATAAAGTCGTTAGCAAAATACTCCAATTCGGAAGCAATGAAATGCGGTCTTCTGAGATCCGCGAAATAAGAAGGAGAACTGATGACGCGTAAGACAAAAACAAAATGAGAACAAAAAGTCAAAGTCATGAAAATATATGCAATAACGGTGATAAGGATGAAGAGCTGAAAGACGATTGAGCGAACACAGCAATGTGTGCGTGCAACTAGAAGAATGCATTTTTTCCACTTTCTTTTTTCAAAACACATACAAATACATACACATATGCATGCACGCAGACACACATACAACAGAAGACAGACCTGCGATATTCACAGCGACGCGACAGACGTGCAAAACGAAAGTACAGAAAAGAAGTACTGAGAGTAAATAAATTGAAAGAAGCAGACAGCGACGGAGAAGAATACATTTGAAATGAAATGTCGATGAAGGTTAACAACGTTCGCCCTCCGTGAGCGCAGTGTGCTGCTGCACTTTGCACCATAGCAAGTGCTTCCTAAATCGTCGTTATTTATGGAGCTCCATACGAGAAGTCGTAAAACTGTCGTGATGGATGTGTTAGTATTCCGGCTCCCTTTTGCCTGCATTGTGCATGCATGCGTGTTGGCTCCCTATGTTACTCTCTTTGCTATCCCTTGTGGACTGTAGTAATGTTTCAAGCGTTTGGAGACAATTTCAAAGTAACGATTTTTGTCACCGTTCGAATTTTCTAAACATTACGTTCATACCCTGTTTTGCTTAAATTTCCGACGAGTATAATTGGCGTTGTGAATGTTGTTTACGGCACAAAGATCAGCGAGTATTAGTTTGTTTGCCTTACATGTTGCGTACTTAAAATGTTCTCGAAAGTTCAGAAGAGTGGCTTTGAATGCCAAAAGACATGCGTCATATTTTCAGAGTTTTCACTCCTGTCGAATGGTTTTAGCTTATTCATTGCACTCTACAGCATTCATTTCGAGAAAAATAAAATTGCAAAAAATATTCTACCATACCCCTTCCTAACAGCGAAACTCCGAAGAGATGTCCAATACGTCATTTAAAAAATATCTGAACTCACATGAATTTTCAAGTCGGACAAACTTGAGACAAACAGATAAAACAGGAATTCAAAAGCACATTTCAAAATTATGATTTTCAAGCAAGTATTTATAGTTTCAGACATCTATCAGAATTCTGAAATTGATGTATACAGGATTGTAAAAAATGATTTGTAAAAAAAAATTACCTTTAATAATCCCATAAAAAATCAGTTAAAGAAAAAAAAAAATTATTTAATGGTGCAAAACTATAGCGAATGAGTACCGATAAAACACCACAAGTTCAAGATGTTTCAGGAAATGGGGTAAACATAGATAAATAAGGCCTCCACTCTTAATCAATGATGACTAGCCAATGTACTGATTCCTCGGGCATTGTAAACTTTTCTCAGAAAATAATCAAGTAATCTCGAATGTAGAACCATGTGACTGCCAAGAGACAAATTGCTCAATAGATTTTAACAACATGGTTTTCCGTTTTGAATTTCACTTCTTGCAGCCTGTCAGTTTTCTGTAATCGTTTGCATATCGGAGCTTTCGCGAATAGTATTCGTGAGATCACTAAATCTGTAGCTTCATGGACTTTTAAGATCAGAAAATTATAAAAAATAGTCTTCTGCAATAAACCGGGAGAATTAGAGGAGCACAGAACAGAACATAATAATCTTTTACAATTGTCATTTATGGGAATAATTGTTTTTTTGTTACATTATCATATTTCCACATATATGTGTATACTTGCTACTCGCTCTCAGAGATGAAAAGGGCACTTCTAATAAATATTTGCAAGCATGGATTACTTAGTGCTCTATCAGATCTTGTTGCCATGTGGAAATGAATTATAATTGAATGAATTTATGATTACTGGAGTCCGGAAGATTTGCTTGTGGTTGTAAGTAAGGATTGAAAAGATGACTTTGTAACCATGCAAATAGCAGAAAATGCTAGGATTTGCAAAGCAACATTATGTTATTCAGCTAGTAAGTTAGAAGAAAGACGTAGCAACTAAAAATGTGACGTAGACTAAGAGTAGTTTTGCATAACTTACTGCTGTGAAAGTGATGAGTGATTACTATTATTCCAGTCCTGCTGATAATGTATACTGGGAAAACAAAAGCACTGTCTTATGTACCGACAATTATCAGAGAAGAATCAGTGGATTGTTTTCATAAAACTTAGAACAATAAATTAGAAGGAAGCAGAGTTTTATTTCACTTCTGTTGGGAAAGAAAATGTACAATGGTATGGATTTATTTAAATCAACACAAGTATTTCCAGTTCTACTGTAATAAAAAAAACTTTGATCTTTGAATCGAAATTAGGTTTATAGATTGAGGGATCTTAATTGATAAGATACTGCATGAAACAAACTTCGTGTTTGATTTCTAAAATATTCAATATCTGTGTCAAATTTTTAGAGGCTGAATGGTTGCTTTATAATCATTGAAAACATTAGAACTATCCTCTACTTCAATGAAGAACTCTTGACGTTTGCACACTGAACATGCTCATTCACAATTATTTTTAAATGCACCCGTAATACAAGTAACTATTTTGTTTAATTTGCATCCTAATATGTTTCCGGTGAATCTCCGATTCGTCTGGATTATCTTAGTCGATGTATTACGAACTCTTTTCAACTTGCTTGAATTTTCCGGATTATTTTTCTATCTTTCCGTTAATACTAATTGAATGCTTCTACTCCACTATATGTATTTTTGCTAATTCGGCAGAAAAATCATAATTTTCTTATACATTTGAAGCAGCTTTGAATTTTGAAATTTTCCTGATAAGTATGCATTTTAAAGCATGATTCCTCATCGAAAATTTCTCAAAAATATAATGTGGTATGTGCCACAGTACATTGTTAAGCATGACCTAACAGCCATATTGACAAATAAAACTGTTTGAGTAACAGCCGAATTGTTTCACCTTTCCTACTTGGTGAACCAGCGGATGATGTTAAATCCAATTTGTAAGTTTTAAATCGCAGCTTAAATCTAGCAAATTAAAAGAGAAAAATATTATAACAGTTCTTTCCTCGACATTATTTAGTAACTGTTTACTTTAACAATAATCAGAATTCCGAATAGTGTACACTTACGACATGTACAGCTTCCGGATTCTTCTCATTAGCTTTCAATAAAAATAAACAAAATTTCTTTGTATAAGAGAAACAGCAAAGCAATGTTTTGATACTGTCGGAGGAAATTCTAAATTCCACAGTCCAAAATGTGATGATCAAACTGCAAGGCTAGATTTTTGCCGTAAGATTTGTTTGGATATTTCAAAATATTGGAACACTCAAAATAGCATTCGTAATTTCAGAATATTTTATTCCAGTAAGAAGGTCATAGAAATATTCATTCCAAAAATAATTTATCCTGCAACAAATATCGAGCGGTGATAATGGCAATTCCAAAACAAGCAACGAAATTCAAAAAGCTATAGGCTCAATAAGGTCGTTAGTTTTCGTTACACCGATGTCCTCATTATGGTTTATCCTTTGGAGATGCTCCAATTGCTTTTTGCTCGATTCCATCAATATTTTTTTTCTTTACTTTTGTTTTATATTAGCTGTACCCGACCATGCGGAACGAACATTTACAGCTAGTCTATGGAAATAAAAATGTCCACTCACTTACTTTTAGCTGTCACAAAATGTAACGGTAAAAAAAAAGTAGATATATCTATAAAAAAAAAAGCACGCGCTTATTCGAATGCAACATTATATCAAAAGTCAAACGAACATTTACATTTTTATTTATATGGATTTGTCGACTATTATCTAACAGTGAATCAATGGTTGTTGATCTCACTTTGTTCATCTGCTAGTCAGAATGTTTTGGGGTAAAAATATTTGTCGTCACGGCATCTTGGCGGTAAACATGTTTATCTTTATGGAGAGGAAAAGAAAGTAGGTATATCTATTTGGAAACACGCGCCTATTCGAATGCAATATTGCTTCAAAATTTTAAAGCAATTGGTGAAGAACTTGCAACGTCGTGTCAAAAGTCGCAATGGACATTTACATTTTTATTTATATCGATTCTACTCGATCATATCAGATACCGATTGCAAAGTCTAATTCAGATATCTTCATTGCTTCAAAGTGTATTTTTCTTAATTTCGAGTATCCAAAAAAAAAAAAAAAAAAACATGTGGGTATCAGAAATGCATGCAATAGAAATAAATCTCAACATAAACATGTATGAAAATGAATGTGACACATTAAAGTCCTTTAACATTGAACTGGTTTTTTGCAGTTAACTGGTTTGCAGGTTTGCTTGAATTTAACTGATCCTTTTTTTCTTGTGATTTGACGAAGATCTTGTTGGGTGACATCAAATTACCACCGTAACCATCTCTCTCCTTTTTTAATCATCGCCCACTACTGATTTCAACTTGATCATCAAGATCTTCTACTGCGGTTCATCAATCTATTTTTCCTTATTTTTTCGTATCACCCACTATCTTTCTCTCTGTTTCGTCCTATTCGCGAATTTTTATTGAAAAATAATACCTAACATTTAATGTTTATCTTCATTTTTCAGATTTATCATTAATTTATGTTCATCCTTTTTCATATTCCCTTATGTATATGCTGTTTTCAGGCCACTTTCCATTCTAGTAGCCATATGGACTATTTCTATGCTAAATGAATTTTGTAAGTAATTTAAATATCTATTCCTGAAGATAGCATCTTATATGTGCAGTTGTTTGCTTCTGTGTTATTGCATTTTGATCTTTAGAATTACAAAATTCAGATGGCAGAAAGTTTGACGGGCTTATCCTTGACTTAGACTAAAAAGTGGAAATCCTATTCTTATTTATTCCCCTCTGAATATAATCTTAAATTCAGTTTTAGGTAAAAATTTTTAACTTCAAATGAAATATGTGCTCCACTAAAATTCTCATATTTAAGATTGTATGCACAGATGCAATTTGATTACTTGAATTTGCAATGATTTAAATATATGATAGGTATGGAAAATTGGTTATTGATGATTGGCTTTTACTTAAAATACACATCGAACAACAAAATAAAAGAATAGATGTGGCTTTCTTGGATGATTTTGGAGCCACAATTCTGAAATGATGTGAGTAAACAATAGTCGACATAGCCGTTTCCTTAACTCAAAGGCTATTTCTAACATAATTTTCTCACTAGTAATGATTTCGTCCATGAAATTAGCAATATAAGCAAGAAATTCTCTAATCATAAGCGTTGATTTAAGAAATAAGAGCTGCAACATAAGTCCGGTTCCATAAAATTTCTGATTTCGTTGTTAATTTCACTTTCGTTACCTCAAGTTAATATTTCAATTTTAAATGAAATGTACTTTTACCCTGTAATTTGCGCTAAAAAATTATGACTTCTTGATTTACGATAAAATATTCAGCTTAAGTTTCAGAACATAAAACTTCTCCAAAAATCACTACTAAGCATTTCAATTAAAAAATGCACCGGAATTAATTGATATTATTGAATTTTACTTACCATTAGTAAGTATTGTTTTTTTAGTTTTTTTAGGTGAACATAAGTCATATTTAATTTATATATGAATGATTATTTTTTCCCTGTTCAATTAGAAACGGTCAGGAATATCAACCTGAGATGAACTGGAGTTATCAACTTACACAGAAGAGAAATACGATACTTTCTTGAAATAGTGGATATCTTCTACTGCATCATAATGCGCATTGGCAAACGCGATTTCTCAGCCAAAAATCGGACTTCTGCAATTGAACAAATGATTCAATAGAAAGTAATAGGAAGTCATAATTTTCTACTTATCTCGCCAACCGGGGTTTTCGTGGTTATTCATTCAGAATTCTATTTGGAATCTGGTTTGGCAAAGACAAGACGCAGCAGTGGCAAGCGTGACAATGTAGCCTTGCGGAACAGGTTTCTATTCAATATTTTATGTAATGTACACAATTCAGCAAATACATCATTTTATGCCATTAAAATGGCTCTCTCCTTATATTTTTTCAGTTTCGAACTTTTCACCAAACATTTGTACTAATATGATTTTTCCTTTTATTTTATTGCATTCATTTAATTTCATAAATACATTTTTGATTGTATATTTTTCGCTCCTCAAAATTTTTTATACGTTTTATATTGCAGTTTCTATCTTTGCCCTTATAAAAGAAGAAAGAGTTACTATGTAGTTTCACCTTAATGTAACTAAGCAGTTTATCAGTTACTTACTAGTCTTTAACTTCATTTTATCTTTTGATGAAGCTTGATGTAACTTGAAATGCTGAACGTCATTTTATGATTAGATTCTTTTTTTCGATGGCCAGATACAAAACTAGTTCAGTAAAATTAATGCAATGTTTTATTGTTAAATTATAGTATTAAAATGTTAATTTTGTATTCTAAACGTTGAGAAAGGGAAAACTAAAAGTTTTGTTTAATATAATATTAAATGCAACTACCTTGAAATTTTGCAAAATGCAAAAAAAAAAAAAAAAAATATAAAATACTTCGAAAATTCACTTTCTCGTTCCATGCTTATGCCATTAAGGGTAATTAATGTAGAAACCTGAAAAGACTAAAGTGAATCGAAACACATATAGGAAATTATTTATAATGTATTGTTGAAATCGACAGCATTTAGACAATTGAACTGTGGAACAATGTCAACTAGTGTTTATAGTTTCGGTTGATTTTTCGAAGAATTCAACGTCTCACCCATTATTTCTGATCCATTTTACTGTTCCTTTATCAATCATTTTATTATCTTTTCATTTCTGATAAAAAGTCATATTATTAGCTTTTTTGTTTGTTACAATGCTTATATACTATATTCAAGAAAACTTGTATTATTTTAATTAGATTATCATTCCGTCTCTCAGTCAGATAATAAATTGAAATGAATTAAAATGATGAGACAAAGCAGTATCACTGCTTAACATTAAGAAGAGGCAGTCCATAGCTTTATTCATTTCTAAATGCATTTTAAAAGTAATGGAAAAGCATAGAATTATCAAAGTGTTGTAAACTTAGGCCCAAGTTCTATTATTGGGACTGAAAAGATGGATAATAGCCCTGAGCGTTTATTAAATGACCATTGAATGAAATGAGCTCTTCGACTATAGCAATGATAATTGCGGGCCTATAAATATATTTCAAAAAGGACCCACAGGTTCAAAATCGTACGGTTTTGTATGATCACGAAATGATACAGTAGAAATTACCTTTTTTATTGTTAAATGAACTGATGATATGTAATAATTTTATGCTAAATTATTTTTTCTCTTAATTTAGTGCAAATTGATCTTAAAATAAACTTGGCTTTCTTTGCAAGATTAATTTATATATTTTACAAACTTCTATTTACAATTTCCAAACGTTTTAGCCCATCTTTAGGATCTTTAAAATTTTTGTTCTTTTAGCGGCAAAAAGTTGAGAAAATCGCACTTTTATTTCGATTATTTTAAATATTTTCTCTTGAATAATTTGCTATTTTCTCCAATTAGCACTCTACAATTTCAATCAGATGAAAAATATTATGGAATTCAATCAGATGAAATATTCATTCATGATTAGGCTCTAGTAACCATAAGGAAATATCATTAATACTGATAAATGAAAGTTAGTAAATTTTTTATGTATCAGTTATTTTGCTGAACATTTATAGTGTTGTCAATAATTTTTTTAAATTGATAACCACTGTGATATTTAAAAAAAATCACTGATGTAGTTTATAATACTAATGTAACATTATGTGCCTTTCAAATCCATTGCTACTCTGAAGAAAATGAACTTTCAAAGATTTCCTAAAACGGTCATTATTATGTAGCTCCAAGATTTTACTATTAAAACAAATGGTTGGTGATTTCAAAATCCATTTTTCCATGTAATTTATCGTAAATTGTTCATTTTAATTCTGCTTGTCTCAATATTAACGAAATAGTGCTGACAATTATCACTGCAGAGACTGTTTCGGTTCCTAGTGTGATGCTACTAACTGATATTGTGAAAAGTGCCCAACCTTTCCCACATTGTTTATTTGAAGTAATGACTCAAGGTAAGATACATTTAACTTGTACTGTTGCAACAAGATTTGGTACGTGCTTGCGAAAAAGTTTAGCTAGCACCGTTCTTATCGTAACGATGAGCTTTCCTATTTATTTACTGTACGTGATTATTTTAAACAAATGATATGGGAAAAATGAGTACTTTCTGTCCTTTCTGTATTCGTTTCAGTTATTCTTATTCTTATCATGAATCTTACATTCTGCTAGTCTTCCTCACACGCAGGTTGAAATTGTTTAGTATTTATTTATTGACTCAAATCAAATCAATGTGAGTCATCGATCTTTTCAACCGATGTTGTCTATCAATATTCTAGTCTTGAAATCCAGCAGGATACGCTGTCTTCAGACTTTCTTATTTCTTAAATCAAATTCTTTTAGAATTTTATAAGCAATATTATGCTATTTGCTGATTGTAACTGATGTTGCGTTTCTTGTCAAAATCATTTTTGTCATGCTATTTCGAAGGAGGCCGTGGTAAGTTATTGTAACAATTTTTTTGTCTCTCAAAGTTTCCACAGTTGGTGTGAGAGTGGAAAGAGTGAAAAGCTAGATTTCAACCGAAATGTCTAAATCCATTACTAATTCTACATAATACTCATCATTCCTAAGCAAAAGTTTAAAACGATTTGTTCAACAGAATGCTGCCAACCCTTTTATGTAACCGAACAAAAAATTTAATGCTGAAAATTTTCTGAAGTAATCGACCAAATTAACATAAGACTGAAAGCATATTGATTTTGCTGATTATTTTGTACTTTGAACCAAAAGTCCTACCACCGTATCTGGACAGAAGTGGTCAGAATGGTCACTTTTCTTGAGAATCCTTTGAGCCTAGCTATTTTTGTGGAGAAACTGAATAATTAGTAGAATGGATGTTTTTATTATCGTCAACATTTTTATTTTTTTTTTTCGATACTAATGTTTTTTGAATTTTTTTAACCTGAAGAAATTCAGGTGAAAAAATGGAAAAATATTTGTATTCTGCATAATTGTTCTGGCTTATTGTAAATTACAATAATGGTTAATGCGCTGAATTTCATCCCTTTTGGTTGATTTTTTCTAAAACCATTTATACATCTAAAATATGCGTGAATGATATATAACGCTTACATAAAATCACTACATTTATAGGACGGTGGCATTAATTTAGGCCTGTAAATGAATGATATATTCGAAAGTTGTTCGCTAATTGATTCGTCAAGTCATCAGCAGTATAACATATTTCTCATGACACTACGTTTATTATCAGTTGATAGGCTTGTTGGAATGATCTTACTGAGTAGAGAGATCACTAAATGCTAATGCTAACAGTATCGCAGAATGATACAGGTGTCACTCTTCTTAAGTCAAAGAATATCAGTTCCAACAAGATAAAATTCGCAAGATAAAATTACATCTGGAACAAAGATGAAAAAGAATAAAGATGACGATGAAAAAGTTGAAAAATTGGGGAAATTATTTTGTCAGTTTTGGTGTAGTATTGGGAAATTCTCTTTAAAATCGTCTCAATGCTTTAATTTTTAAACCAGTCGCTTCAAAGATCTGGTGCAGAGTGCTGTTTCAAAACTTCGACATCTACAGATACAAAAGAGCAATACTGGAATATTGCACCAGTGTTAATAAATTTTATTAGGAAAGTTTCAGTTCTTCTTTTTCTAATCAGAGTCTTTATGGAATTTAGGAATCCGTTCCGGACTATCCTTTTTTATATCAGGAAACTCAAATTTTTATCTGACTACTTAAAAAATTCAGAAATATCTCTTTTTGATTTAATTCTTAGCATTGTTAGATTCAAGATTTATCTGGAAGCCCTTTAATTTATTGATATGATAGTTTTGGAAGTATTTATGATAATGATCTCATACTTCATGATCCTTGTATATTGCACAATTCGTTTTACTTCACAGTCAATACCAATGTTTTGTAAACTTGATTCCATTCTTGTTTAAAAATGAGTTTTTTTTTTTTTTTTTGAGAGAGAGCATATGATGGATTCACTTTAAAATGATGATATTAGAAAAAAGATGATATTAGATGATATCTTTAAAATGATGATATTAGACACTTATAATTTAATATATCTAGATTTTCTAAAGTGAACAACGATTCGCAATTAACAGGAAATGACGGAATCAAACGTTCTATACGAAAAGGAATTTATTGGAAAGCGAAGACTTTGTCATGACCACCAACGCTTCTCCTGTGCTGTCCTCCAAAGATTTTTTCTTAAAATTACTTCGAAATTAATGATTGCGCAGTATACTTCAATTCTGCTCTCTTATCGCAGACGCATAAGTTTCTGTTCTCAGCAAGCAGCACAGTTGGTTGTTCGTTGTCTAATAAATGCTATACCGTACCTCTCTGCTTTTTTGGTTATTGTCGTATCTGTCACTGTAGTACGTGAGATCAAATTGGAATTTGTCTACTGTTGAATCAAGAAGAATATGAGCATTATTAAGGATTGAGATTGCTTTAGAATACTTGTCAAAGTAACGAGCTATGTTCAACGTTCGTAATTAGCTGAAAGGCATTATCAAATGACAATCTAACAATCTGGTATGTATCAAACAAAATTCGAAACACTTCTCTGATAAAAATAGAGGAAACGAAAATGGTTTAAGCTGAAATGATTCTTGTAATTATTCAGCTAAATAAGCAAAAATTGCTTAATTTTTTTCCTGCACATTCCAAATGAGCACACTAGTGTTTTGACAGTCGTTATCAAATTACAATGGTTATTATTATTTAGTCATGAGAATTATCTTGTGCCAGATTAATAATTCGTCTAATTATTAATCCAATCGCATTTGCCATCGATTGAATATGGCGAGAATGAGTAAACAAAACAAAGTGAGCGTTGAAGTCTCGTCCAGAATTTTCAAATACAAGTATTTTTCAGTATAATATGTTCAAAAGAACTTTTCTAATCTTTTCACTAGCAATGCTCATGGTGACAGTGGAATCAAAGCAATTCGAAATTAAAGAATTCGAAAATCCTACTGTAAGTTTTCTAATTATTTCAAATATCATTTCTGCAAAAGCTATTGTAACTTTTTTTTGTTGTTCCCAAAAGCATTACCATGCAAGGAGATCGAAGAGATTGTCCGATGTTTCTAGATCTTACTAAAACTCTAAGATAACCTTCCTGAATCTCATCTTATTAAAGACAAGATTTAGAACTTTAAGCTGGAACAGTATGCTATTTTATCATAGCTCTTTTCCTACATTAATTAGTGTGCCTATAAACTTCTCACCTGAAGAATGACTAAGGCGGTTATTTTTTAAAATACCAGTTTGATCATGTATAATGCCAATTAGTCAAAAATCCAATCTTGGACAACTTATTTCTGTAACAAGGAAGATTCTAGTTAGACAAAAAAATTCAGACAACAGAAATCGCGTTGCTTCACTCTTCTAGCATTATTCCACGAGAAATAGGAAAAAAAAGGAAATCAATCGAGATTTCTTTCATCTATATACTCATAATTATGCTAGCAGAGCCTGAAAGTTGATAGTTTCTTGTTGATATCGAATGCTTCTTTATATTCTGCAAAAAAGAAAACTCTAAAAAATCTTGTCATATTCGATCAAATTTTCATTATCAGCAGCACTTCATTCATTCTTATGAAATTTCAGTCAAACTTTCTAAGCAATTTCTGAAACATTTCTTTAACGAATGAGATCAAAGGGATTAAATGACACTTGTTTTTTCTGCTTTTTTTTTTTTTTTTTGACAACAGTGCCATTTTCAATTCCTTCTATACCATGTGACATTTTGAAAAGTATTCAACGAAACAGTCATCAAAACCTCCCATCAAAAACTTTCATCAGAACGAACCCTCAGGATTTCAAAATTGCCATCGCAAATACTTTTCTCCACTTGATTCTCCTTTCATTTGATAAAGCGTATGCATGCCTACGGCAACTTCTGTGAACTATTCTTTCCGTTCTTTTGTAATTAAGGAATAGATATATTGAGCAATACAAAGAATTTTTGTGTTTTTGACTTTTGGTCTTGAGCCTATCCGACTGCCCACCCAATCTCTCATTTTATAACGTAAGACTTCATTATTGTTCTATGTAGTAGTAAATTAGTTGTATTACATTTGGAATTTTCACGAATTTATGTTATTTGCACAAATCTTTTCTTGAAAAATTTCTCTATGGAATTTCTTAGTTCATTATTTTCACTGATAAGTCGCTAACATAATAAATGTTTTGTTTTTGTTCGCTACTACAGTTATCTTTTAAATATGCTCATTGGATGGGTAAACTTCCAACAACAATCACTCCATAACGAAGATTCATCTATGCATCTATAATATTACCTTTTCACGATTTACTTTGAAGCGCCGAAATTACAGATGAATTACTTAATCGTGAACAGATACAAAATTTTCGGAATGAATTTTAATTTGCTGGGAATGAGTTGATGAGGCTATCAGTAATCATTGTGATCTTTTTCATTTTCATTTCGTTATTATTTAATTTATTGATTGCTTCAAATCTGTTGTTTTATACTTAACTTGTCCGCTGTAACCACTTTCTCATTCATTTTTGTTTTTTACGAACTTAATTCACGTCTTTATTTAGCTGAATTGTTTGGTTTGCCGCATTCTCTTAACTTTATGTACTATTCTTGATTTAATTTTCTTACGATATTTTAGAATAGAAGAGTTCTTTTCTAATCATATGAATTTTTAAACTGTTTGATACTTTTGTTGCTCGTTCGTTGACAACTAAATTGTTTGGATCTTTGATTGATATGAAGTTTATATTACATAAACCAATATTACATTTCTCCAGCGATGTCTTGATGGCTTCAAAGGTTCTCTTCTTGCATTTATTTCGCCGACTTATATATACTAAACTGAAACCCGTTTCTGAATCGAAATATGCATGGGAGATCAACTTACATTGTCTATTACGTAACGCGAACAGTTTGTTTTACTTACTACTTCATTACCACTCTGTACGTTCCTTTGGCTCTAATACCAAGTGTGTTTTTAAACCAAATTAGGAGAGCAATCTTCATCCCATCATGAATTTGGAAGATTAATTTGAAAATCATCTTCACTTCTTATCATGTTTACTGGATCATTAATGGTTTATATTTCGTTTCATAAATTGTTGGGAATTGTTGGAAATTAGTTTTTTCAATTACAAATATTTCGCTCGCTTTATGAAAAGTAGAGGTCCTTTTTTTTTTTTTTTTTTAATTATGCTAGTATTTACTTCTAAGACATCGAGATGTTTTGAATGCTTACTATAGTTAAAATATTAAATAGTAAGAATTTCAGCTTTTGTGTCATCAGAGCTTTGACCATTGTCATCTCTCTTAATGCTTTTCATACATATAGATATACTAATTGGAAATGTAAATGTTCGTTTGTTCAAAATCTTAAATTTCCAAAGTTCTTAAACACATAAAAACACGCGCCTATGCAAATGCAACGGTGTATCAAAATTTCAAATCAATTGATAAAGAATTTGAAACGTTGTGTGGAAATGAACGACGAACATTTATATTTTATTTATATGGTTTTTTTTTTTTTTTTTCAGAGATTATCAGTGGAACCAAACTGAGATAACAAACTTTTCCTTTTAACAAATGCTGCTTGAACAGAAAGTGGTGCAGGAAAAGATGAAAAGCTTTATGTTTTAAATTAGCTTTATTTTCTCCAATATCTTCCTTATTTTGCAGACCATTCTTGTTCTCTTTGTGAAAATGGAGGTAAATATTTCCTAGAAGGAATGCTTCTTCCGTTTTTATGATTTGCAAAGATTCTGTCTCTGTAAATCGCAATGATATCCTGATTGGGATGGCTGCTTATGCTGCTTTTTCTCTTGTGTTTTGGTTCTGCTTGTTCTGCACAAGCATTCTTGATTTGAGGAAATAATAGTGATATAGGCTAAATGAAAATGTAGTTCCCTAAATTTCACTGGATCAGTCAAGTAGGAAAGAAATTTAGCAACAGTCTTATGACGCATAAATAAAAATTTCATTATAGTTGCCTACTATTTCGAGATTAATGTTGCTTCCACATTATCTAAGCTGTAAAATTATTAGCATTTAACGCCACAAAAGTTATCAGATATCACATTGCAAATTTGGAGTTGGAGGGCATTCTCTACTGAAAACTTGCTAATGATATATAAAATTCTAGGATTGTGGGAATCAAGCAAATGATTGGAAACCATGCATTGAGAGGAAAATAGCTGACCAAGTTTTCGGAGCATGTTGTGATCGGTTTGTGCCACCAGAATGCCGCGGTTTATGTATCTACGAAAGTAATCCGATCGAAGCGCGAGTTGTTGTAAATATTTCTTGTCTTTTCCGACAATGAGTGTCTTTCCTTATGAAGAAATTTATACATTTGTTCATTAGAATTTTATTATAGCAGTAACATTTTGCAGCTAATGCATACAATTCAACCATCCCGATGTCGTTTGTATAAATATCTAAGCTCAATAATCCATTGTGCCGCTCAAACGCACGACAATACAGCCTGCTGTCGAGATATGGGTATTCATGAAATTGGTCCGCAATGCTTGCAGATGTGTGGACCACAAGTAATTTCTTCTACTTACGATTTCATTTTAATCGATTCCTTTATTTGTTTCTAGTTACAAATAGCAAAAATCTTTAATAACATATACTTTAACGAATTCCCTCATTACTTGAATTAGATAATGTGTAACAAAGCACCAACAACGTACTAAGTTTTTGTATTTTATTTGAACGAATTGACACAACTTTGATATGGTAGTTTGCATTACATAAATAACGTTGTTTCAATCAGTTAGACAAGTGATTGCTTAATATATAATTGATAATCATACATAATATAATTGATCTAATAATTGATAATGCATAATTATATAATTGACCTCTGATTCTCATCGTCTAATTCTAATAGAGTTGCCTTTTTGTGCTGGCTGTCAGAAGACTGATGAAATCTTATCGTTCAATGTTCCGGAATATCTACAATGGCATTCGTTATGAATTTTTCATGTCAAAAAAAAGAAGAGAAAATGAAGAAAAAAAAAACTTTTACAATTCAGGCATTTCTTTTTCAGGCAAAACCTCGTCAACTGTGGGGTACCAGATCACTACGCAAAGATCTAGTCGTATGCTTGGCAAAGTGGGACCAAATAATGTCCTGTCATCAAGCTGGTTTACGCGCTCGAAAAATCTTGAAGATGCCAACGGCTACATCACATTAACTATCTAAGTCTGGCTCATTATCTTGCTCTTTCCTGTATGCATTTTATAAGCATATGTTTGCGATGTTTTTTGTGTTCTTTGATTCTTAGAACAACTTAAATGTATTTCATTTAGTCAGTTGCATTGATTCCAAATAATTGGAAAAAAAAAGTCTCAGTTTATTAAATCTCAGTTTATTGAAAAGATGTCTGTGATCTTAGGAGTAAATGAAAAATGAAAGCTCCTAACAAGTCGACTAAAAGTTCATTTTATTTTTCATGCGTATCACATAGTTTTAGGTTGGCCGGAAAGAATATATTGAAAAAAACATTTCAAAAGCTTTTGCTAAAGAGTATATGTATAGACTTAATTTATATGGCTAGATCTGTGTTGAGGCGATATAACATCATGCCTTTGCTTATTGTTGTTCTATATAGCAGAGCTGAAGAGCTGAGCTAAAGCATGTTTGAGATCACAAAATGATTGGTTTGTTGAGACACTGGAATTATTCTCTTAAATATTCAAAATAAAGAAATGTTGCTTGATGGCAATTGCTTGTTGTTCTCAGTGCAATTTATTAAGCATATCTTAGTACATTCCGAAGCGATATATGATGCAAATCGCAATTTTCAAGTGTTTTCATCAACCTCATCATTATTTTTTTTCCCAATCGTCATGAATTGGGCTAAAGTTTGCTGTGGTTTATTGATTACCGGATGAAATTGTTTTTTTTTTTCTTTTTTTTTTCTAATTCACAAAGGACATGCTGATTTGATTTATTTTGCAATTTTTCACTTTCAAATACTCTCAAATAAGAAAAGAATCAGTTAATTCTTGAAAAAATTTTAATGGTTTTATTTGCCAATTTTGCTACTAATGCATCAGTGAGAATACGATCTAATGAACTTGGAAATAGTTCCTGGAGTTCTAAAATCGACTGATATCACAGTCATTTGGAGTTCAACAATACTTATTTAATTACATCGCTACTGAAGTTGCTTTGCTATTTGTAATCTTTAGTTTCATTTTTTTTTTCTATAAATTTCAAAAAACTTCAAAGAAACAAGTTTCTGATTTAGAAATGGTTTAGGAATGAAGGAAATTATCACATATTAGAAAGAAGAAATTCGTTTTCAATTAGAGAGCAAAGATATCCGACAAAAAACAAATATCGCCAAGATGAAATTAATAGTGAAAAAAGTTCGCAGGGAGCCAGCGAATCAAGTGAAACATAAATTACAGGTAACATAGCATTTAAATTCTCTCAAAATGCAGAACTTTAATTGCTCCATATACACTTACATAATTATCCGAATAGGTAATTCTTTCTGTTAATATAATTTGCTTCTTCTACATGCTTATGACTGAATATTTCAGAATCTCTCACAA
>KZ269982.1:830124-863369 GCA_002249935.1 Onchocerca flexuosa | reverse complement strand
TCTTCGAGTTAAGCAAATTTTTTTTGAGCAACTTTTTTTCGAGTTAACAACTTTTTTATTCTCAGTCAAACCTTAAACCGCTAATCCTATTCGATTATCCAAGTTATAACGCTTTTTTACTATAATAAATTATACAGTTCAATGCTATGCCAAAGTTCCTGAATAAAAAAACTTGCCAGAATCTCAGAAGAGGTCAGTAGATATGCACATGTAAATGCAACACTTATTTCCCCGTTTTAAACTCTTTCTTTATCTGTGCAAATTCAGAGAACTTAGATTTCCTACCTATGTAGCTTTGCCATGGAATTCAAGCAAAAAAATGAAATCACAATAAACTTTTTTGAAATTTTTGGAATTAAGAGAGGTAGGAGGTAGAACTTTTTTGAAGTTACTTTTTAGATTTTCGGCAAAATGTGCATTTATGGTGAAGATATAAAAAACTGCAAATATAAAATCACTTCTTTGAGGATTTAAATTGGAGGCGGACATTGTCATCATATTTAAAGCTGTTTAA
Source organism: Onchocerca flexuosa (assembly GCA_002249935.1). Lineage (NCBI taxonomy): Eukaryota > Metazoa > Nematoda > Chromadorea > Rhabditida > Onchocercidae > Onchocerca > Onchocerca flexuosa. The sequence goes on along the minus strand of KZ269982.1, from coordinate 862,855 downwards.
TATAATGCCATATAGCCGATATTTTGGGTGCTAGAAAAATTTGTATAGGATCAATTCACTGATAGACAGTTTAATTGGTCCTTGTGAAATTACGAATTACTGGCAGCCTGCATCTGTTTGTTTAATCCTCATCTGAAATATATAGATTCTGGAACAAAACCTGTACAAAGTTTTTAGAACTACTGTACATTATTATAAAATTTAAGTACTCTGACACCGGAAAACATCTTTATCAATTAATGAAAATTTGATTCCGAAACATTATAAACTTATCAAATGCTAAAGCATGTTTAGTTGTGCTGTCAAAAAAGCATAAAAAAATTGTGTTCGACATATTCAAACAGTTGAAATTTACAAAATTTTGTGTTTTGCTTTTTTTTTTTTTTTTACAAATTTTATATGTTTACAAAATTTACAAAAAAAAAAAAAAATAATAAAATTTACAAATTTTATATGCTCAACAGCAAAACATGTTTTGGCTCAAATTTATAATGTCTCAAAGTCGATTCCCGTTAATGAATAATGCTATTTTCTAGTGTCATAATAGTTTAATTCCATAACGATACGCAATGCAAGTTCCTTTTATTCTAGAATCCACATATTTTTTCGATATCGTGTTGTTTCGATACCTTTACGACAAAGAAAATTTAGCTGTGTGGTTTAACAAACAATCATCCACATATTTTAACTTCATGATATATATTACTTGTTAATACTGAACAAATATATTGCCTAATTTTAATTTTTGTTAGGAGCTGATGCTTTTCTTTTTAAGAAAAATGCGGTTAATGAAAATGCTAATATTGAGGAAAAATAGGTCTAACTGCATGTTCATCATGTTTATCTCATTTGTTGTTGTTTGGGTCTTTTTAAATAAACACTGTTATGAGGAAAAAATTCGCTGCATAAAAGAACTTTTTATTTGAAATTGTTAGCATTGTTAGCAAAAACATTTTGAATCAGGAACTTGTTTAGTGTGGCTAAGCTTTAGAGTTTTTGCTTCAAACTTTTGCAACAAATTGTTCATAATTTTTGTTAATCCCAATGCTGCTAAATATATATAATTGATACGATTTAGTGCTTATTGCTTTTTTAATCTGAATTCTAATTGTAATTTAATACCAAGCAAATTTGTATTTTATATGATTTACTTATCTTCTCTTTTCTAGTGTGATATATGCAGATACTGCAGGGAAATATGGCAGTTTAGCAATGAGACAACGTTCCATGCTTAAACCGGCTAAGTTGATTGAAAATGCACCAAAACGCTTCGATCTTTTGGACTTATCCAGCTGTACACATTCAGAGTGCATGTCAACAATATTCACTCTATGTATCCACAAAAGAGAATATTTTGGTGCTGCTTTTGATTCTGTTTCACATTTACTCATATCTTTCCGGTAGTTATCTCAGAATCATTTCATTCTGACAGTATAACTACTTATCTTATAATATTGTTCTATACTTTTTTGTGTGCCATCAAGGTCATTTAAGAAGAGTGCCACGATGCATAATGGTAGCGTAGATTAGCAAAAATCAGAATAAGGGAACAAATATGTAATCAAAATAAGAAGTTTATTATAGTCGTGACTAGTTTTAGTGGGATAGTTTATGTCATCGTTTCGACAGTAATAATACAGAATCATTTACGTCATTTACATCGACAGGAACAATACAGAATCACATCTATGTCGGAGGTAAACGGTGAGACAAGTGTGGATCACAAATTGTTTTGGAAGCATGCAATGCTGAATATTGCATATATTCAAGTTTTACTAACATCTTTGCCTTTCATTCATTCATCCACTTCATGTTATTATAGTTGTAATCTTATGGAAATTCTTGATATTTCTGTCTCGAAAAATTGATTTTCTCAAAAAAATTGATTTTCTCGCAATGATGATTCAAGGCTTTCTTCTACTCCTCGGTTGGCATCCAATGTAAAGGATTTACAATCGTTTCAAATTTGACAGAATTTTTGGTGAATGAGAAACGTGAAAATATAATGGGAACTAAGAATATCAATCAGATCAATATATCCCATCTCTCCAAAGCCCAGTCCTTATATTATGTATAAATTGATACATTTCATTATTAATAGAGATTCTAAATAATCTTCACTTATTCCAAGTTTTGAATCAAATGATCTTCGCTCGACAGCAAAACATCGTTTTTATAGAGTGGTGTTTTGAGAGACTAAAGAACCTTAACATTAATTAAAATCGTCATTAACTTTAAAGTTTCATGAAATATCAATTTGGTTTCATCTAGGTAAATTTCATCTGAAGATAGTACATTAGGACTTTAAACTGCGGCTTACGCGTAAAAGAAAACATTACTGTCAAAGCGATGCAGATGGTAATTCAGTAAGTAGGTATTAGTAAATTTTACGTCTTGAATGATGATGATGGATTTTTTTGAAAAAAGTGGTAATTGTTGAGGATAAATTAAGAACAATAAATGATTTTTTAGAATATTGGATTAATGTTATGGACGATATAGTGATAGATCCTGAAAAGTTGTTCGATTCATGTGATCAAGGCAGGAAAGGATATCTGATACCTCGTGACCTCCAAACCGTTTGTCCGGAGCTTAACGATGATGTATATTTATAGCCACCATTACTCTGCTATATGCTTGAATTCAAATTATTTGTGATTTAGTCTATAATGACAACTAATTTGTGAACATGAATGTTTTTCAGGAAGTAGACTTTATCTTCACAACATTAGATTCAGATGGATCGGGACGTATTGATCGTGAAGAATTTTTGGGTGGTTTCCAAAACGCTCTTTGTCACGGAGAAAGTCATGGTCAGTTGTATTTGTATATAATTTTTGTAATATACATTAAAATAAGTGATCTTTTTGTTGTTTATGTTATAATGATGTTGCAGGATATCCAGGAATAAAGAGACGAGTGAGTGTTGTAGAAATTAACCGAAAAGCAATTGAAGTTCCTTTGGCATCAGACATAGTCTATGAATGTTTGACTGAATCTAATGAGCCATTGGTAATGGTTTTTGATCATCTTCAATGATTGAATAATGAATTGAACACTGAAAAAATTTTAAACAGCGTCACATTGAGGTTTCGATCAATAAATCGATCAGCAGAACGCAAAAAGAAATTTATCATTCTATTTCTGAAACAAATTCAGTTGTTGATTTCAACTTGCCTTGGTCAGTTTTATAATGGTTATTTGTCACTCTCTTCAGTGATGATTTCAAAAAATTCTTTTGCATATTAGAAAAAATTTTCTTCGTAATACGTTCGAAACAAAAAAAAAGTGTTGGAGAAGTTTTTGAAAAATGTTTCTAATGAGGCGATGAACCAAGCTGTTACGGATTTTGGTTTCTTGAACTTGTCTTTTAGAATTTTGACATATCACCAAATTCAGTATTAAATTTTGTAATCCACGACATGTGTAGCAAGGAATCATACACGAATCATTTTTCCATGGTAATCATCACATTCAACTTTATGGTTCATAATCGGTATTGCGAAGCAAATCAAATTTCAGCCAAGATGAGATTCTGCAGCTTTACGAACAACTCCAATTATCTGGTATTCCGAAAGTGCTGAGTCGTTTTGAAAAGATTATTGTTAGCTTCTGTAAAGAAATTCAAAGACAGCATGACCAAAATGTCCAATTGCAACATGTTTTCGAAAGGTACAAACTTTTATATTAATAATTAGTGTGACACAATATATCCTAACTTAAAAACAATGGGATAGATTCCAAGTGGGAAATTTTATTATTGTGCTTATCTTTTATTTGGGGTAAAATTGTCTGCCAGAAATGTTCGATATCATCGTATTCATTTCTAGTTTCTCCTATTTTGGTATTTTTTCAAACATTTTAGTGAGCGGGAAGCACACAATCGCCGTATGAACGAAGTAGAAAATGAAATTGAACAGCATATCGCCGAGATGCAACAACATGCTCGAGAAGAGGTTCTTAATGTCGCAATTTCATGCAAAATTTTCAAAAATCACATGACAGATTTTTACTTCTAATGTATACTTGCTTTATCAGGGCATTCATTATCACTGGAATCATTGCATGACTCTTTAATTGGATGACTAGCAGCTTTTAGCACCATTTAAGCAGTTTTCTTTCTGCAACAGCTGATGTTATGGGATCTGAAAGACGAGTGTTTCTTATATCGCCATTGAAGTTGCTTTGCTGTTTATGATTTCTATTTTCACTTTTGTTGTTAGTTTATAAATTTCGAAAATTTCCAGAGAAGCAAGTTTCTGATTTATAAACGGTTTAGGAACGAAAGAAATTATCTCATGAGAAGGAAGATATGCGTTCTCGGTTGGAGAGCGAAATTACCGAACTAAAAACAAATATCGCCAAGATGAAATTATTAGTGAAGAAAGCTGGAACTTTTCATAATGAGCCAGCGAATCAAGTGAAACATAAATTACAGGTAACATAGCATTTAAATTCTCTCAAAATGCAGAACTTTAATTGCTCCATACACACTTACATAATTATCCGAATAGGTAATTCTTTCTGTTAATATAATTTGCTTCTTCTACATGCTTATGACTGAATATTTCAGAATCTCTCACAAGAAAATCAAGTACTGAAGTCGAAGTTGGCTGAATCTCACTTTGAACTGTCGATCGTTAAATCGGAACTGGCCGTTGTTCGCGCTGATTATGAGTCCAAGAAAGAAGAAATGTCAAATGATTCGAAAGCATTATTTGAAAATGCTCGACAAACCGATAATTTGCAACGACAGCTCAAACTACTCTAGTACCTTTTCTCAGATTTATTTTATTTTCCAGTTTCTGCTTTGTGCTTCCAACACAAAACAAGTCAACTTGTGGATGTGCTCGTTTATAAACAATTTTGTCGGATATTTTCCAGTTTTAAGTATCATATACCGTCAGTAGTTGAAAGAGAATTTTTGACAAGCAACGACTTCGAGTTAAACTGCGGTTGTTAAATCAATTGTGGTGAAAGGATTTATGATCCAGAGAAGAGTTTTATTTGTGATGCTAACTGCTAGAAATGCAACATAATTCCATCTTTTTACTGCTTTCTAATATGTTTAAAGCGACCAGTACATGAATAATGTTGCATTTCTGTGGGTAAAACTTATCACTGTAATTATAGTGATGCGAATAAAAAGCTTCATGATACGAACGACAGCTTGCGTAAAGCGTTGGATCAAAAAACCACAGTAAGCCATCTTTTTACTGCTTTCTAATATGTTTAAAACGACCAGTACATGACTGACTCTCACCCACGCAACACCCGGAATTTGTACAAATCAATTTCTAGATTTCCAGGGAAGCTGTGCTTATTTTCCAGTTTTCCGGTTTTTGCTTTTTAAGTGTTGCTTAGCATTGAAATTGCAATGCTTGAAAAGTTTCAGCAAAATATTTGAAGCAGTAGCGGATTTTCGAAAAAGTCGTGCAGATTTTCCTCGAATTTTTTGATCTTGTTTTTCAAGTACATAGGAATCCATCTTTTCCAAAACTTTTTAACAGTCCATAACAGTTTTTAAAGATTTCTAATTCTATCTTGAAGACATTCGGAAAAACGGCAAATTTCCACTCGATAGCTCTCCAAAGAATGGCTTCTTTGGGTTCTTTATTTGCTTTATTGTTAAATGATGCATATGAAAATATTTTTTGTAAATGTTTAGCACTCGGAAACAAAAAATCTGGAAAATCGCATGTGGAAGACCTCATTAGGAAATAAAATGTTAAAAGGGCCAAGTATTTCCGAAAAATGGAACATATTTCTATTGTTCTTTCATTTTAACTGTTCCGTACAATGACATTTTCCACGATTATTTTGCTCTCTGCAACAGCCTCATCCGACGAGCTAGATAACAAGTTTTATAATTAAGCAACTTTTTTTCGAACTTTTCTTCGAGTTAAGCAAATTTTTTTTGAGCAACTTTTTTTCGAGTTAACAACTTTTTTATTCTCAGTCAAACCTTAAACCGCTAATCCTATTCGATCCTTTCAGCAAACTTCATCTTCTGCACAATTTTTATTTGATAATTCAAGTGCGAAACCGAAAGAAGCTCCCATCGCATATGATGCTGATAAAGATGCCGGTAACAACATTCTGATTAAATGAATATATCTTTGGGTAGTTATTTTTATTAAATACAGAAGTAGATAGACAAAAATAAGTGTTTTCTATAATTCGGTCAGAAGTTGAATATTTGTCGAATAAATAACATGTGATAGCTAGTGATGACTGTTGAATGAGATCCTACATTATTTCGGGATCCTTTTTAGATTAAAGCGATTATGCTTTTCAGATAATGAACTGGCTTTGAAATATAAAAATTCTTTGTTGAATGACTACGAAAACAGAGTACCAGCAGCAATTACAGTATGTTTAATGTTGTTCTAAAATATAAAGAATATAAAAATAATTTGTAAAGTCATGAAGTTCTCCACTATGTAGTGAATATCTTGGGGATTTCGTGAGAAATACTTGAAAATTGCAATTTCAGGAGTTTGGAGAATCAACTGGTCCACCTGAGAGAACTTTTCGGGTAGTAATGTGTGGTGATGCTGCAGTAGGTAAATCATCGATAGTTACTAGAATTATTAAGGGCACTTTTTCCGGAAATCTGCACAGTACTCTCGGTAAATTTATTCGTTTGTAATGAAAAATGTTTCTCAGAGAAGCTTGTGATTTCAATTCCATATCTACAATGTGTTTGTAAATTGGTTGGGGATATAGATATAATATTTAAGAACTTTGAAAATTCTAATCAACTATGAATATGACTGAAAATAATACAAGTAGAGAGTAACATATGTTGTAACTGCTTGCGTTGCGAATGTTTTTAGTATACCATCAAATTATCTTAAAGGTTATTACCACCAAATTATTTTTCAATTTATCTTTTGACAGTTTTAGTATTTAATGTACCCGTTTTGCGGGGGCGAATTTGGCAATAACAAAATAATGCTTTGTAATAGTGAATGGAATCAATAGTGGAAAGAGTAAAAGCATGATTTAGGAGTTGATTTTTATGTAAAAGTTGTCAGCATCGATGGAAAAAATGTTGCAATACAATTGTGGGATACAGCTGGTCAAGAAAGGTATCATTTTTTTTTTTACAAGTTATCAGCATAAGTCGGCTTATTCATTGGATAGAGGAAAAGTTTAATATTATCGTACACTAATGCTTTTCAAATCATTACAATACGAATTTTTGGGAAGCGAAAATGTTTTTTTTTTTTTCCTGATCTTTTTTACTTTTTGTTCTTCAGCTCATTCAACTTACTATTATAGTTTATCTTAAACCACGATATAACTAGGTATGACATTTCAATATTGCTGTAAAAACATCCTAGCTAAACTTTGCAAATCAACTTTTTTTAGATTTCGCAGTTTATGTAAAAGTTATTTTCGACGAGCTGATGCTGCTATTCTTGTGTATGACTGCACTGCTGAGGGTACATTTCTTAATGTTCGTGATTGGATTGCTACTATCAAGGTTCATTTAAGAATTTTACTGCATTGTTTGAGCTCCAGAAACATTTACTCCCTAATTTATGTTATGTTAGAGATGTCATCAACACTCTAAATTTTGCTTCTCGTGTTAAATTCAGTATTTTTCTTTTGTGTATCATATTTTTTACACGATAATACAATGTATAGAGTCAATTTTTTAATTTTGAATTTTTAAGGAGTCATCGATGAGACATATACCAATTATGATATGTGCCAATAAGATCGATCTCCGAGACATTCAGTTAACCAGAACTGTTTCTACGAAAGATGGTAAAGCGGTGGCAGTAGTAAATTTTCGATTTCATTTCTTGCATTTAATTCTAATTGATATTGATTTTGGTTCCTTTTTCCTCTTTTCACATTTAATTTCCAACTAAAACACCAATTTAATTGAAAAACAATTTTCAAAAAATTAAGGCAATGGACGTTTTGTTTGCGGAATGTAGTGCCCTGAATGGTACCAACATTGAAGGAGCTTTGATGAATTTAATTAGGTATGGTATTATATAATTGTTAGTTATTTCTTTATCGTTTTTTTCTGAAAAATAAACTTTTACAGAGAGCTGGTGGCCACAGAAGATGTGGAAATTAGTGAAACTGGTGTGATTATTATGTCGAAATTTTCGAAAAAAACGAGTCATTCGTGCTGTTTAAGGAACTGAACATTTTATCAGTACTTATTATATAAAACAAATATTTAACAGTTGCGACATGGCAACTTTTTCCAGTTTCTCGCAAAATTATTTTCATATATTATTTATTGCTTTACAAGTTTTTATTCTGCGAAATTCATTGTTCATATTTTTCGTGCTATCAAAAAATCATTTTTGTGATTTCGTAATAACAGGATGTTGCTAAAACAATAGTTACTGTTTTACAAGTTGTTTGGCCCAGTACCGGTAAATTAATTGTAAAATCTATAAACTATATTTAAATGTTGATGAAATATCTATGAACTATATTTTATGTTGATGAGCTGCGTGCTGCTTGTTTTTCAAAGGAGTATTTTTTCTTACATGTAATCAACATTTTTCACATTCGAGGATGAATTTATTGGAGCTATTCAGAATGTAATATGTAAATATGCAAAGTTAAGAAACGAAACAAAATGATTGATAAAGTTCTTGATTCGCTACTTTTTTTTCCTTTTTTTCATAAATGAAATTCATAGTGCTTCTTCAACGTTAAGAATTTATTAATTTCCTAAAGTAGTGACTAAACATGTACTTGAAATGACAGAGCCAGAAAATAAAGAAATAAAAATAAAAAAAGTGCACACTTAAAAATCAAGGTGCAAGACTTTAGGGTCTCCAGGATCAAAATTATCTGGATCCATATTTCCAATTCCCAGATTTTTTGTTTGTTGAAAATTCCTAATAGTGAGGAACTTTTTTGAATGAATAGATGAATAATGATTGGGCAAATTGTCATGGGTGATTCTCACGGCAAAAATTTCTTTACAAGAAGGTTAATTTATCTGTTTCGTACACTTCAGCTTTTACTTTACATGCGCAAAGAATTTGTTCTTTTGTAAACAAAGTTGATATAAGAAAATCACTTTTAATTTCATACTGAGAATCATATTTTCCACATATTTTTAAATGGTAGTCTTCATTTTTACAAATAAAAAAGTATGTATACATATGTGTTTTGGCATGCATATTATATTTAATATGTGCTATATAATCAATTATTTAAAAAATTCACATGGACTTCTTTACATGAAGTCTATGTCGGTAGTGAAAAGCGTAAAATCCAAAAACGCTCGAAATGAATAGAGTACACTCAATTATTGCAAATATTTAATCACTTCTTACTTACTTCGTTACTTAATTACTAGCACAGGTGGTAGAAATTGAAAATGGAGGAACGGTGATCCCTAACATCAAAAGTTATCATTATTGGGTTTGAAATATATTAGTAAAATACTTCGTTTGTGATCATTCTTGTGATGATAATAGGACGTGGGCATAGAATACCTGTTTCCATAATTATTTAATAGTAATTCTTTTACTGGTGGCTTAATATTTGGAAATGTACTATGGATTTCTGAGTTCGCTCCGTATACAGGTCCTATATAATTAATCTTCTATAATAGGAGGAAGTGTGGAGACACTGAAGAATTATATTCAAAGGAACTTCTACTAAAATAATAGAATTGATCTATCTGTTAAATTTGCCAGGAAAAATACCCTGCTTAATCTGCTCATCCCATAACTTTACCCACTCCGAAGGACACAGATCCATGTAAACATTACGAAAAAAGTTGCAGGACTCATGTTTTATATCAAGCAGTGCGATACAACGATGATAATCGACATAGTAGTCGAAGCAATGTCGAGTGGCCTTACATTGCGGATATCGTACATCATTAGGAGCAGCCCATAAAATACCGTCTTCTGTTCCTCGCTGTTTTTCGTTGTATTCCCGGGAGAACCATTCTGGTGCATCCGGTTGTCGTGTTTTGTATTCACGGTATTTCTTTTTCAGATGTTCTAGTCGTGTACCTAATGTTTCCGGTACGGCAACGGATTCATCACTCATATCTGCAATATTTTTTTCCGTCACCCATGGTCGACAGTATTTATCTATATAAATAAAAATGTAAATGCTACCTGTTACTTCGCAATGAACTCCTCAAATTCCCCACCGATTTCTTTCAAATTTTGACATAACTTTGCATTCGAGTTGGTGAGTGCTCTTATATAGACATACTTACTTTGTTTTACGTGTTACGTACGTGACAACTAAAAGAACGTGAGAGGGCGAATTTTATTGACTTCGCTTTCCTCTTTTTCTCTCATTCTCCTTCTTTTTCCCATCTCTCTAATAGTAAAAATAATAAGTCCCTCGTTCTCCTTCTTCTCCCCATCTCTCTAATAATAGTAATAATAACCCGCTTACCTTTTCTTCTCTCATTCTCCTTCTTCCCCCACTTCTCTAATAAAAATTAATAATAAATAATAATAATAATCCGCCTTTCTTTTATTTCCTCATTCTCCCTATAGGTGGTACCACCCATTTCTCTCTCTGTTGCTATCCTTTTTAAATAAAAGTTAGCTTAATTTTTTGAAAAAAAGGTATCAATTTAATCTAAAGGAATTTTATTATATTAAATCTAAATGTTTTTTAGGATCAGTCTTTCTACTCAGTTAATCTTCTACGACTTAATTTTGATTTAACTTAATTTGGTGTAAATTTAATGTTAAAAATTAACTCATAACTTTCTTCATTTTTCCATAGATTAAATATTCAAATCCATCAGATATATTGGTGACTTATAATTTAATATAAATTTTATTCATATTATACTTTTATTTGTTTATTTTTATCTATCTATCTATAACTTAAGCTAGCAAATCGCGGAAAAAGTTCTCAATCAATTGGGAATGCCATCGCCGAATCGATCTGCTGCTGCTTCGCTCGATGTAGAATTGTGTCGCGAACAAAATGACAACACGACTGATATTTTGTCAAACGTGCAATCAAATATTCCTAAGATAATGTTTGAGCAAAAAGGCATTTGCGATCAAATTATGCAAACTGTCAGCAAGGGAATTGGAGATAGATTGGTTCTGGCAACAATTCGATCCCAAAATGGCATAGCCTTAGCTCTTGCATCGTCCAGATTAGCTTCAACATTGCTATCAGGTGGAAGAACTGCTCATTCCGCTTTGAAATTGCCACTGAGCATGCAATACATTGAAATTCCCACATGCAACATTTCCAAAACATCCGGCATGGGAAAACTATTGCAAAATGCAAACTTATTATTTGGGATGATCGTACAATGGCGCACAAAAAATCGGTCGAGGCTCTTGATCGATCACTGCAAGATTTACATGGAAATATCAGACTACGCTATAATATTGCTTGCAGGAGATTTCAGGCGAATATTATCTACAATCCCTCGATTGACACCAGCGGACGAAAAACGAATGAACAAACGAACATTGATATTTTTATTTATATAGATTAGCTGGATTGGCCATGCGGAGCGTGGACGACGTCCAGCTAGTTATAATATAAAACTAATGTGAGTAAAGTTAAATCTGTATATATATATATATATATATATATATATGCACTACTTCGATAACAACTACTGTTGAATCTCCAAAAGAATAATTTTGTTTCAATGAATCTGTGCTGTAATATAATGTACCGCCATTTATATCGTCACTGACCAGTAATTTAAATAATTGAACATACTTTGATTCCGATCGTAATTCGAGGCAATGAAGAAATTCGATGACGGAACAACCGAATGAAAGCAACCAGGAAAGGAACTATAAGTAAATAAATTATTGGAATTTGAAAATTCTTAAAAATATGCAAATTTTATGAGTATTTGTATTATAGTTTTTCGGTCGTGTTTCATTGTTTTTGTTATGAATGCAGTTTCGCTTCAAAAGGGATATGTTAGTTATGTTGATTATTTTCTGTATTGCTTTAAATATATCACAACAACATTGGAATACACAAGAAAAAAAAAAAAGCAGCAACGATACACAAATTCAAGTTTTCCTCTATTTACTTTGGAGATTTCAATTTTCACTTTTTTTTATAGAAAATGGTGAAAGCAAAAAATTCATCATTTATAAAATATAAAGAGAAGAGATCTGCTAATGCAATAATTGAATCTGAGTTTTTGTTTGTTTCTGTCTGAAGCATTTTAAAGACATATCTCGCGTATAGTCTGCAATGCAAGTGACTTCTGCTTTTCACTGGTATTTAGCAGCTTTTACAATGGAATTTCAAATTTTCTTGCCGAAATATTCTTTTTGGGATTGTTTTCAATACATCATGATGCTTTTTAATCATTGTTTTTCTTTAAAATAATGTTAAAAATAATGCCATTTGAGCCATTAAAGCTGCATATTAATCATACGAATTTTGCATCTTGTCAAAATTCACGTTTGTATATATATGTAACCGTACGGAACGCTGAATAGCAAGATATATACCTTGAAATATGTGCGTATTTTGTTTTCTTACTAAAATACTTTGTGAAAAATGACTGATGGAAAGACGAAAGCATAAACATTTGTATATCATTGATTCACAACTTGTCGCTACATGGACTTCCTTTAAAAGTTGCTGAACTCGTTGAGCTTTCGGTAAATAATCACATAAGCTCTACAGTATTGTAATGATCTTCCTCTAGACTGTTCTCAGTTTTAAAAAAAAATTGATTTGAACATTCTTTGGGATGAATTACAAGCAATGCCGATTCATTTTTTCTGCAAATGATTGCATTAGCTTGCTCTCATTCAAGCTTGACTACCTTAGTATTCCTATTTTAGCGGGATTGCTCAAAACAAAAAGAATAAAATGATGATTTAAAATTACAATGATTCAAAGATATTTTTTAAAACACTGTTCATATAAAATATCTCAAAGTCATTCTCAGTTATTCAAATGGTAGATCATTAAGGTAAATTATAAGCGCGAAACAATTTCAGTTCTATGATTAGAATCTCGCAGATTACAGTAAGTTCAAATGAACCATATTTAAGAGTTACGGATTGTTTCAAGAAAGCAGCTTGAAAATATATCAAATGTAAAGACAAGATAGAAACAGAATATCAGAAGTGAAAATTATAAAATTCTGCAATCACTGTAAATGATTTATATTTAGTATTATTCCTGTGAATGCGCAGCAACGAAATGCTTCTTAGACGAGTATAGTGATAGCAGTTCATAGAAACAAATATTTACGACCGTAGTTTAAAATCGTCATAAAATTGTTGTTTGTCTAGTGCATTTGTTAATTTAAGCTTGATGCTCGCACAATTTACTTCATTTTCTTCGTGCTACTTAATTTAATTAATTGATCGCTCTTTTATTTTACAACTTTCGTATGTTTTGATACAAACATTGCAGAACATTAAAAACAATTGTAGAATATAGTACAAATTAAGCGCACAAATTTATATAGTAGCACCAATATCGGACATGTTTGACGTTCTTCAAAAAACTTCATATTTTCATAAAATTCTTCATATTTCTTCATATCATTGTGAAAATTTCATTGAATTTCTTCATCTAATACTATGAAGAAATGAAAATAAAAAATAAAACTTTAGAAAAGAAAAAACTTTCAAATAATTTGCACGTTAGTTTCGAAGAAGCAAGAGTGAGCTAAAAATAAATGCAACTTCTTAAAATGATAACTAATTATGTAAATCAACTTGCCCGCACGTCCGTGAGATTGAAAGAGATACTTCAAGTAACTAGTTAAGAACGATTTACTATTTTCAAATTTAAACTGACTATCAGATTTTGCAATAAACTACGAAATTTTTCATCAGAAATTTTAATACTTGCAACGATTTGTTTTAAAATTGAATAATTCGAAGCCATGATTTTTTAAGTCGTGTTGTTAACTAGCAAATAACAGAAGACAATAAAAATAATATAACATTTAAACATTCAATTAAACATGAAGAAACAGGTGAATCTCAAGCATGCTGAGATGGAATCCATATAGCAACGTACGAAGTATATAAATATGCAAATGTTAAAAGGTTCCAACAGCATAAAACAATTAATATGGATTTAATAGTTAAAAAGATAAATAAATTTAAAAGAAAGATCACAGTTATGAGGAACAGCAAAAAATCATTTCAAATATTGCTTTTATATTGTATTGAGTACTGAATTGTCAAAATAGCGAATCTTAAAAAACTTCAAATTTTCACATAATTTCTCTTCATGCAATTTTCTGGTCATTTCAGTAAATTTACAAATTCACTAAAGTAATGAATGAATTTGAAGAATATGGATATTCCGAAAAAGCGTATTTCGAAGAAATGCATTCCAAACTTTTGTGAAGTGAAAGAGGTGTAGGACCTTAGTGCAGCGACCACAGAATTTTAGACGAAGTGTGGAATGAAAAGTCCAAGATGATCATGAATATATGAAATAACGGAAATGTTGAACGAAATTGAAAATGTTTTTTTTTTTTTTGAAAAAAAACATTAACTATACAAATTTGGCAAATTTTATACAATGAATTTTCAATTAGCCAAATTCTTCGGTTTTTTGTATGTTTTCATTAGTAAGTTCATTAAAAAAGCACGCTTAGGTGTGATATATTTTATACATGCGTCGACATTTGGCTTTTTGGTCGCTCTTGCATTCGTATCGCACCGTTCTGCAAGGGTCCTGTACATTCGGCGTCTGATGTTGAGACTTTAGATATTGTTTCCAGCAGCGCACATCCCTGGATGCTGATTTTGTTTGTTAAAGATATTTGATTAAATTTATTTCCCAGCGTACTACACAAGAACTGATCCTTGAATTGCCTTAAGATAGTAAGTTGCAGAACTTAAAGTTTAATGGATTCTGTAATGGTAGTAGTTTGATCTGAAGCTTCTATCCTTTTTTTCATACTCGGCTAGTAAAAGCCTTAAGAAATTCTCAATTTGCACTTATTGAACAAAACTTAGGAGATCTGAAGCTCTCTAGGCTAATCAGTGATCTTATGCGACATAAATAAACACCGTATCCAATGTTCAGAACTAGAACATATGCTTCATGAATGATTGAACAGTGACGGCAGAATCGTATTCGAAAAGCAAAAACTTCATTAAAAGTTGATTTGCTAGGTGTGAATAATCAGGAATGATTTAATTGATTCTACGAATACTTTTATTCAACTTATTATTACTATTAAAGGCCTCGTTTTCTTTATTTAAAAGAAAATTCTTAAGAAAAATAAACTTAATCTACCTTTGAGTTTTGATAGCGATATGGTTCAGACATAGTTACAGCAGCAGTACTAGTCGCACTTGATGCAAAACTATTGTAAGGATGATTGATGTGTAGATTTTGTTCATCAATCCCACAATCAAAAGAATGTGAGGTACAGACTTTGTAAATGCTTCTGTTAACAAGTGGCGAAGATGACAAATAATAACAGTTTGGATTACTTTGTGGTACCGATATATAATCCTGAAATTTATGCTATATACATACCAGAATTTCATACAATATAGTTTTATACTTCAACTTCTAAAGAAAAAGCAACGTGCATTTATTTTTGCATTTTAGAATAGCAATATAATAGATCTAGAAAATGGAAAATTTTGTTTTATTAACTAACTTCAGAACAAAGAAGTCGATGACTTTCGTTAGATGTAGAATTGTACATGTCGGTAAAAAAGTGATCGCCAACAAGCGTTTCAATTTTCACGTTCACATCGGAATGATCATCTGGAAAGTTGAACTCAGCAAACGATGCACAATATTAATGATACTGGTATTACCAGAAAAAAGAAAGATATGTTAAGAAAATATGAAAGGTGTCTTTGCGCAAACATACCACTGAATTCAGCAGCATTTTTATATGAATTTCGGCGACACTGCCAACAACTGCAGCAACCCATAATAAACAAAGCTGAGAGCAACAGGAAAGCAGTTGGAATAAAATATTGCGGTGGTACAATTCCTGCAATCATCGAGATTTACAATATTGTGTGGGTTGGAAATGAATAGCTTGAGTTACTGTCTCTAACATTTTTTTTTCCTCCACTTTTTAATGCTTCACCTATTTTTTGAAAATTCTATCTTTCTCTTTTTCCTCAGACTCTTTACCACTCCTATAAGAACTTTTCCGACTATTTGACCAGTTGGGATGTATCATGTACTAAAACTTTCTTTATATGACTTTTTAGAATTTAAGAAAATAAGTCGGGGACGAATGTCATGCAAAGAATGTGCAGAAATCATACCAAAATAATGTGCAAAGCTTTCATCATAAAAATTATCATATATGGGCACTTCACTATGTACTAACCAGAGAACCTGCAAATCTTCTAGCACTAAATGAATTCGATTTATCCATAACAATCTATAATCGTTAAATTATACCAGCCAAGACTAAAGTATACCTTGCCATAAACCATAAAAAAAAGTCAACTTTTAAAAAAATTCTCAGCATTTACTAAAACAGCAAATTGTGAGTAATTATACATTTTCTTAGTCGCTCGCAAATTTTAACTAGCAAAATTTTCATTTTCAATTATCTCTTTATCTACGATATCTTTTTGTTTTTAATCACTATCACATTACTTCTTATTGATTTTCCTAACCTTTGCGAAATTCCAATCCTCAAGTTTAAGCAATATTTCGACTTCGCTTTTACATACTTCTTCTTAATCATCCTCTCCTATGAATCCCTTCCAAACTTCAGCAACTTCTTGCTCTTCCAAGCACACAAATTACACGAGCAGCTAATAATTTTGATGCGGTGGTTCAAGAATAAGTAATTATCTGTTACATATTCTGTTTTGTTACAGTGCCTTATGTGTTGGCTTGTTGTAAATATTTTCAATCTGCCATGAGCTAAAATTCTGTGCTTCACATTGACAAATTTGCTATAAATTATTTTCTACAAAAAAAGGATTTAAAAAATCGAAGAAATTACCAACAAACGTGTCGACTATGCTCTTCGGTTTTAACTGAATTGTCTGGAAATCTCTGCCTAACTCATTATATGCAGAGCAATTGTATGTACCAAAATCCGAGTCCTTGATGTTTTGAATTGCTAACCGACTTTCCACGCCAAATTGCCGCGGAACTTGATGAATCTGTACTTTATTATCTTAGAAAGGATCCTTTGAAAACTTTATTTTCAAAAATCATTCAGTTTTAAGAAATTTTGAAAACTTCTGCCTAATGGAAAACTCCGTAAGAATATTTCGAATTTTTCTGCATGCGAAAAAAAAAATTCACCTGAATTCGACCGCCTAAACGCCCATATTCAAACATTATTCCATTTAAAGACCATAAAACATCTTGTGGCTGCGGGCGACCTCGTACCTGAAGGTAGATTTCAAACTATTTTGCTTCCTTGTTTTTTTAGTTAATTCGGACCGTAAGCAGTTTAGTGTTGTTAATGGACAGATTATGGAAAGAAATTAGAAGACAAGAAAAACCAAATAACTGATTCAATGAAAATGACGGTTGAAGGATAAGTATGCCTAACTGGAATCAAAAATGAAAAAACAGCTATTTCCGGGTCAAAATCGTTTCAGCAATTCTTTGATCTCCTGAAAGTCCAAATGCGAAACCACATCATATTTTTCTCTCTCTAGTTTTTTATTTAACTTATTAAATGCTTGATTTTTAAATGACTTCTTGTAAAATGCCAACAACCGAAATATTCGACAAATAAATTTAAAACTTGCAAATTTTCTTACTAATCTGGAAAATTTACAGGTTGTTGAAGAAACCCTAATTTTCGCAGCAAAAATTTACCAAGTGAGAGGTTGATAAAATCAGAAATCATGAAAAAACTTACCGAAGTCAATTAATGATTACTAGAAATCGATAATTTAAAAGAATGAATATGAATGTAATGATGCAAAAGGTCGAAAAAAAATGGTCAATTTTAAAAACATCCATTAACAAACCTCGCAGATAATCTCAAGACTTTCTCCAACAGCGGCAATAATTTCATCACTCAAGCTCACGGAAGGTGGTCCCCTGATATGTAAATAATTTATTAAACGTGCAGGCGGAAAACCCTGTACCGTTGCTACACATTCATATTCACCACGTTGCCAACTTTGGACTGATTCAATTGTTAAACTGAAATTGCACTTATATAGCTATATCAGAAATTTTTTTAAAATAAAGTTTAAGAAATTCTGACTGCTGTAGTATTAAACTTAGAATTTCTTAAATTTTGTTCTCACATGTCCAGAAACTTTGAAAGGAAAGCAAAAGGATAACTTTCCCTTCTTTTTATCTCCTTCTTTACTCGGATACAGTTTCAAATAATAACACTGATCAAACGTTATATTACATCAAATTTCGGACTATATGCAATTTTAAGACATCTTAAAAAAACTGTGAAAAGAAGCTCCTTTTTTAAACAGGAGCAAAACTTGTGAATTTACTTGTTCCCGCGAGCTAAAATTTGATTATCAGCCACTTTAGTCCAATAGATTGTTGGAGCTGGATTTCCAATGGCTTCGCAAATAAATGATGCCGTTTCTCCAAGGTTTACCGCTTGATGCTGCTCTCGTGATATTATATAAGCACCATCTATAATTGAAGCATTAAACTTGATTTATCATAATTTCAACAATTCAAATCTATAATGTCATGTCAAACTGATTAGCTGTGTTTAATGTTATAAAAAGTGAAAGTGAGAAACTGCACTATCAAGTGACAAAAATTACATGTAACATTGAGGATAATGGAATCAGAAGAATCGCCGATCGCATTCGTTGCAACACATGTATATTGAGACTGATGATGATCAATTTTTAACTCGGAGATTGATAACGTCTATAATAATGTTTCGATTTTTTGTATTGTTTTGACACAAACATCATGTTTTGAATAAAGAAATTAAGAAAATTTCTGCTAAATTGGCATTCTCAAACAATATTTTATTAATATACAATCTATTACTGAACTGTTCAACAAAAATATTTTACACTTATAAAAGGATGCTGGAGCTACAAAATATTGTATCAATTGTATTCAGTTCATCAAAAATAACGAATCTTAAATATTACATATTAAAAATTAATAAAAAATCATACTGTCAAAATAAGGACGTTTTAATGAAGTTTTTACTCTTAGTAATATCATCAGGATGGTAAAAAAGAAAAAAAAAAGAAAAAAAAAAAATTAAAGAGTGTGAGATTGAAATTAACTGCTCATAGAATGGAACTTTCCAAAATTGGATGTTTAAATTTAAAAAAAGTGAAGATTTAAATAAAATCTATTAATAAATTAAATGCAACAAAAATTATGCACAAACTCTAGCTGTCGCAACATTTATTTCTTTTCCATTTCGGTACCATGCTATTTTGAGGTTTTCGGATGGTTTAGCTTTGATGTCGCAGAAGAGTTGTGCTGATCCATGCTCATAAAGCCTAGAATTATTGTCCAACTTCACTTCCACTCTTGGTGGATAGCTTAAATCAAGCCGAACTGCATGTGATCGTGCTTTTGCATAAGTTTCATGACTCACCAGACATACCAAATATTTGTTATCCTCCTCCATTCGAGGTGCAAAACTATAAATCACACTTTAAAATTTTTCGAAATGCTTTCTCTATTCATAATAATATCAGAAGACTTCGAAAATTCAAAAACAGTTACATTTTTTTGGAGAAAATGTTGAATACTTTTAAATTCCCAATAAACGCAGTTTCCTTTTTGTGTAATTGTGAACTATTTGGAACGTAAATAATTCTTTACCTTATATTGCTAATAATGTTGTAGGTTCGATCGTCATTGAGGTTAACATATTCAACAACATGTGCATTTTGCATCTCTTGACCACTAATAAAATCTGAAAAATATCAATATATTTCATGAAAAACTAATAAATTAGAAACTTCTTGAGATTTACCAAGAGAAAGAAAAAGTGTTAAATTCTGGATAGATTAAAAAGAGCATTCTAAATCTGTTAGACAATAAAAACGCTAATTTTTAAAATTGAAAAAATATATTTCACAAATTAATTTAGTTTTGATTTAAAATAATTTATGAAAACCACAAGCAACATACACTTTTTAAGCATTTCAACTAAATTGCTCATTTGATGAACATTGTGAATTTTCAATCATTAAAATAAACTGGAGATCACCTAACTAAAATAATAATTTTGGCAAGATTTGGATAAAACGTACCAGAGACAGGACTGAACTTGTCCTTGCTCTCGCCCAGCCAGATCAAAATATTTGTGGCAGTTGGATCATCCGATATGACCCAGCCTATTTTTGCCTGTGGTTTACCATGTCTGCTTATACATGATTGTTGAATATGTTGCCCAATCACTGTTCTCAAGTTGGATATAGGTAACAGTAATTTTGGATCTTCCGGTTTAACTATAATTGATTGCAGTGAAGCATTCATATAAAGAGTTTTGTATTTGAAAAAATTTGGAAATATTTTCAAAAGCGGGAGATCACTCACCTAAAACAGTAAGTTTGGCAAGACTGGATACCCTAGATGGGTTTTCATTGGCTGCTTCAACTTGACAAGCATACTCATCGTCATCATCCATTTGTACATTAATTATGCGCAAATTGTACTCTCCTTTGTTGATTCTACCTTCCATACTATATCTTTTGTATAGGGATAAATCGCGATCGTTTCCCAGACCAAAACCGTTTTTCATCCATTGCACTGCTCCTTGCTGTAAAAAATTCAATTTATTTGAGATAGCATCATCGAAATAATACATCTTGACATTTATTGAAACTTTTCCGATCGAGAAATTTCAGAGAAACTTGCTAACCAACACTAATCTACTGCTTAACTTCCAGTGTCAATATTTATGTGAACATACCTGTGCTTCAATGCGACATTTTAGAAGAGCGGTGCTACCAATTAAAACTCGAGTATCCGTGGGGCCTTCGATGATCCTCTGTTGAGAATATATGTAAGTTGAAATGGTTATTATTATATAAACAACTGACCACTTCATTTCTGAAACATATCATCAGTCATTCTCGATTACACTGACTACAAACCAGGGATAGCACATCAAAGTTGAAATCACAACTTTAGATGAAATACCTCAATGTTTAACAGCAAAATTCATAAAACCACTCATGCTCTGAATAAATTATTTCAAAGACTGTCTTGCAATTATATATTGGATATTACTTTGTGCTATCTTATTCATGGTACTAGCTCGAAATTTAATAAATTGTATTAAGTCATATTTGCTGGTGCTTACATTCATCCACAACACTAAAACTTTTTTTATAGTTCAGGATGTACATCAGAATAATGCTTTTTAACTTCATCGTCAAAAAATTGGATATCAAAATTAACTTTCCTAAATTCAAAAATTCTCGAATACACCTTTCTGTTGAACCTTTCACTTTCATCTTTTTCTCTATTTAGTATGTAAATAAATGTTCTATCAGATGGCATTAGTAGCAAAAACTATTAAAAAGAGTTAAAGCTTTATTTTTATATAGTATTATGAATCTGTGAAAAGCAACATTGTTTTTTTCGCACACTGTAGACTCAGAAGTTAAAAATATATACATTTCCATATTTTCTATATTTTTTAAAGTTATATAGTTTAAAAGAAAAAAAAAATCTGCTGTTATTTTTGGTTGAGCTGCTCGCAGATATTGAATTGATGCTTCTGGACTTTGATTTTGGCAAAGCTATGGCATAACGGCGAAAAATATGATTTGGGTTGCTAAAAATTGTTTAATTTGTTCTTTCGGCAGTAAGAGTAGAGGAACTCACTTGAATGCCACGTAATCGTCATTTGGTCAAAAGTTTACGTGTTTGTTGATTTTATTCTATAGCATCAAGCATTATTCCAGTGCATTAATTTCTTGATAGGCAAAGTGAAAATATTTTTAGAAAGAAAGAATGATTTAAAACAAATATACGAAAACAGAATTTGTACAAATTTATGGATGATAAAATGTGTTCAGAAATGCTAGGATTGAATTAAGAAGCAAGAATTCGTGGAAAATAAGTAAATTGATAAAAAGAATTCAATTTTATTTCTAGTTTAAGCTATTTTAGTCCTTCATAAAAAAAAAGGGTGAAAGAACACATGGAGAGGAGAGCTCAGGTCACAAAATCAATAATCATTTTATTTTAATTATATTTTTTACATTACAAAGAAGTCAAATAAATTAAAATTTGTACATCAAATTAAATCTTTTCATTTTTTATAACTGAAAATCTTATTGAAGAAAACACTCAATATATATTAATATTAGAAGTTCAAATCCTAGTAGTGATTCTGCAGAATATGTTGTGTGAGAAAAGAAAAACAAGAAAAAACTGTAGAGCAAAAATGAAGTATTGTTTCTGAAGCGGAATTTCGATTTATTTTTCTAAAGAAAGAAAAAAGAAATGTTTTGTTATGAAACTTACAAACAATAGCGTTGCATACAATTCGTTTAATCGGATTTCCGCTGCATGCTGAAAATCACTTTCCAAATTCGTCAATCAAACAAATAAGGCATATCGACGGCAGACATTGAAAATATAAGATTTTACTCTACTCAAATATTAGATATATGGAATTTGTACTACGTTCATTTTTACCTTAATCAAGAATCTAAGAAACAAAATCAAGTTTTCAATCGCTAATGCAATAATTAGAATGAGAATATTTCCGCTCTTGCGCTGAAAATTATTGAGCATGAGACAAAAAAAAGCATACTCTAATATTGCTTTAAAATTGCAAAATGATAGCAAATATATGTGAAATGACATATATGTACTACAGTCATGTAAGCATATGATAGGAAAACTCTTAAAAACTGTGGTATGAATTAATTATTCAGCCTAAAGTTTCATTAAAAACTGGGTTTAATTTAAAAAACAAAAGAAACTTTCCAGTCATTTTTCCAGATTGTTTTGGCAAAAAGGAGAAAACTTAGAAAAACACAAATTAAATCTTTTTTTTAAATTAACTTTTTTTTTGACGTACAAAGTCAAGAAACTTTTAACTTAGCTGCTATAGTTGCAACATTTAGACTAGTATAAAGATAAATCTAAAAACAGAAAGTAAGTAAATTTGAACCTTGGAAAGACGAATGAATGCAAAAATGCACTTTAGTCAAAAGAAACAGAAATTTATTGTGTCGGGTGAGATATATCTGCAGGATTTCTCTGGATGCAGGCTATCGATTTTAGAAGACTCCACAGATATCTTAATACAGTAGTAACAAAACAGTTGATTTAAAAATTTTTTACAATGAGAAAAGATTGAAAATATTAGCATCATCTTAATGTTTAGCAGAGAATGTTTTGAGAAATTGATACTTCCTTAATGTAACGATATAATTCAGTTGCTGCTAGTTAGTTATGGAATACTTGCAAATGAATCGAATGTCAAAAGGTCAAAAATTTCAGAATAATATTTTACGAATAACATGATTTCATAACGTTTAAAAGATAAATGTAAAAACAATTATTTCATACGTAGTAAAGCAAATACCGAAAAAAAAAAATTCTTTCCCCCCATACTGTATGCACCTGCGTAGAAAGTGAATTCATCAATATGCATGTTATTTCATTGAGTCCCAATGATAATTGATATAATACTAAAAAGCTTCGGATAGCTACAAACTATTGATCAAAACGATTAGGGATTCTAGACCGGAGATATAGCAAATCTTTTTTTCTCCCAGACGCAGCAAGCTGATTTCATTTGTGAACAGAAAACTGCTGGACAAAAAAATCGCGAAATGATTTTGATTTCTTTGCAAGAGATAATTTCCTAGGAATGCACTCATACTATTTGTTACGATTGAAATCATTTGTTCGCAAATGAGCAATTATGTTAACTTGTTTTATGGTGATGCCAAGATTGTGATCTTTTCATTTATCTCCCAGAAACAAAATAATCAGTGATCATTGTTTTTAAATCAGGTTACATAATAACTAAGCTACTTTATATAACTCTACTTGATCAAGCATAATTTGCTTTTCATACTTCTCTAACAACTTAATGTCAATATTTCCATCCTTTAGCTACCCATATAACGTCAATCTTACTTTAACTCAACATCAAAGTTCAATTGCAAAAGTCATTGAAATTCTAAAAATAATATATGAAAAAGAAAGATAAAAAAGATAGATTGTACGCACACATACAGTGATGTCTTTGTGTAAATGCTTGTAAACATTTCCATAAAAATATTAGAAAACTGATTACCGAAAAAATTTTCCATTATTTAAGTACTGCGGAAGACATCGTCAAAATGTTGTTTAGCTATAAAATGCGTTGATAGAATCCGAAGAGAGTCAGTTTTCAAACTGATAAAATGTTATGATCAAGAATACGTAAATTTGAATACATTTGTGTGCTGCAGTAGTACAAAAATCTGCAACACACAGAATCAAGATATCTATGAATTTAAAGGAAGCATAGAACAAACATTTACAAAACTATCTATTTAACTTTCTGATTATTCATCAGTTTGATGTCGGGAAATTGTAGCTCACATTTCGTGCATCAATCTCTTCATCTGTTCACAATATGTTTAAATCACTTTCTCTTTACAAATATTAAACCGAAAAAGTAGAGCTTACAGCCCAGATAGATTTATAATTAGGGCCGAGCCCAGATAGATTTATAATTAGGGCCGATATAGAAGGTCATGTTTTGTTTATGTTTTGTTGGAAACCAGAGTTGATTGAAGATTTCATCACTTGATTTCTTTTCAACAATAAAAGAAATCAGGAAAGGATTTCATGTTTTATTCGCTGTAACAAGAGAATATCTTAATATCAGATAAAGTAAACTAAAAGTGAATTAACTGGAAGAAAAGATTAAAATGATACAGAATCTGATAAAGACATTATACTCTCAACATTAGTTGCAAATCAGTTCTAGCTAGCTAGATATTTGTAAACGAAAATCCTCTAGCTCAAAAAATTGCGAAATAGACTATCAGAAATTGAAAATAGCTCGAGTGTCAGTTATTTAAAACACTGAATAGACTCATATAATATAAATGTATTGATAATGCTCTTATCGAATTTGATAAAAAGACAAGGATTGAATGTCACATGAGTGTCAAAAAATCAACAGTTTTCAGTAGCTTATTATAGCCTAAATCTTGAAATACTATAAATAAAACAGAATGTAAGCAAATCTATGAGTAAATTTTTATTGTGTATGAGTGTATGATGTGTGTTTCTCTACGTATCCAAACATTCTCAATTTGCTGAATCCTAAAATAATGATTATTCTTAAAGTTTAGCCTAAATTTGGAAGAAGGATATTGTAGTAGATTTTATTTCACATAAAGAATTGATTTGAGGAATGCAAGATACTGCACTCATGTTTTTAATGATTCTAGGATGAAACAAAATTTCTACATTTGGTTCGAAACTCATCAAAATAGTTAAGGAAAAAAAAAAAAAACTTGCGGAAGTATTTATCAGAACGACGAAGAGAATGAAATAAACGAAAATTGTTATGTATTATATCATCCAAAAAAAAATCTATACGAGTGATGTTGTGTTAAATTGCTATGGTTTGTATACCACTCCCATTTATTAGCAAATTTTACTAAAATTTAAGAGAATTTGATGGATCATTCACATGTGCATTGATCACTATCGATATTTCATGAGCTATTATTCATCGAACTGCTCAGACTGTTCCTTATTTATCATTCACGATTCAAAGTTGATTTCAGATGTTACGAAGTAATAGAAAGTGGTATTCATATAGGTGGAAAAACTTCAAACGGTGTTTTTCAAATCACTTACAAATGACATAATTTTTCCAGAAAATTAAAATTAACATAAATAATTTGCATCATATAAAAAGAAAGTAGAAAATGATTTCAATATCTAGAAAGAATTTAATGCTTGGTGATGATTCAGATGTTATTAGTGAGAACAGCAAATTAGCATTTCATGATCTACCACATTTTCTTCATTCTCTTCGTTTTCTTTAATTCAAAATATACATTTTTACTACGAAAACAATAACTTAGTGTATAAACTGATAGTATCGCCTACGTACAGATGAGTTTTTAACTTATTTTTCCCAATCTCCATATCATCCTAATTCTAATCACACAGAATATTTTGCAAAAGTAAAAATATATGGAATATTGATCAACTATTTCCATTTATGGAATAATTGATCAGTATCTCCATTTTTGTTCAATAGTTGATCAACTGCCGGTATAAATTGCGAAGCGATTTCATTCTATAAACGTCCCAACTGCTATTCAGGAAAATTAGAAAAAGATTTAACGTAAAATTCTGCATTCACAAACACTTCAACAAATATTTTCTAGGCTCAAATCCAAAAGTTACAGATTTTTTGGTGAATATAAGAACAAATCTAAACCAAAAATTCATTTTTAGATACATAATTTTTCTGTCTCATTAAGAAAGTTGTCGTACTTACTAATTTGAGACTTTATAAAAATTTAGGAAGAATAAAGATTAACAAAAATTTTTTCCGCACTACGAGCTTCTTCATGCAGATTTTAGAAAAAGTCGATCAAATAACAAAGGCCAAATCTTTGCAAGTAAACTACTTCGACTGTCAATTTTAAGTAATGAACATATTCAGGAAACATGAATGATTATAAGAATAGAACATATTTGTGAACAACTGCAGAAAATTGCCATATTCATATAATTCTCTTTTATGCTTTACTTTTGCAAATGAATACAGTTGATTTCAAAAAAAGTGTAACATTTCATAGGTTTTGGGAATTAAACTAGTCATGTTTTTATGATTCTTTAACAGTCCAAATTTTTTAAGAATGAAACTTTGAAATGTTCAATTTGTATTTCAGTTATGCTTTAATGGTCGACCAATCAGCATCTACCAAGCCGATATCTATGCTATTAAACAGTCGATAAATCAAATGAACACCAACAACGATCTCAAAATCAATCAGTTTAACACCTTTGATCGCTATAGCTATTGTTTTTTTGAACTTCAAGAATATAGAAAGAAATAATGAAGGTAAAACGGTCAGAACTTCATAGTTACTGACTTGGTTGTAAAAGAAAACAACGGAATGAAAGAAAGTTAAGTTTAAAAAAATGAAAAAGAACAGAAAAGAGCTGAGAAAAACAGTGATCTAAATTTGGGGAGTTGTCAATTGAGGAATATCACTTAAGAAATTGATTAACGAATGTCGAAAATTTGTCATTTATTGAAATAAATTTCTGAATAAAAAAAAAAAAAAATTAAATTCTAGCTAACATAGCAATTATAAAGACATGTCTGCAAAAGTTCAATTAGAAAAGAAATAATGGGAAAATTCAAAGGTGGATTTGGTGGGTCGGACATGCGCAGTAAGAAGATGCTATTGGGTTGGCTCAGGCAATTGGTGCAAGAGAATTGTTGGCTATTGAGCATATATACTATACGTTATCATCGAAGGACTTTCGGAACGCACAGATCGACAGCTGACTTAAAAATCGCAAATGCACCAATTCTACTGATAGTTCAATGGAGAGGCCTAACAATAATTTATAAGAGAGCTATACCAATTTTATCTGAGCAATTTTTTACTGATTATTTTTAAATTTAAAATCGATAACTACGGGAAAATAGGATGAATAGAAAGAGGTTCAGCAATCAGTGGTTTTGAACTTATTTGCTTTATAGAACTGTTCTAAAAGAATCAATTAACGGATTGTCAGCAGCACAATCTCTGAATTCATTGATATATCTTTGAGAATGATTCAAATGATTGATTTCCAAGGATTTCCAAGAAACTAATAGATGTATTTTCAATAACAGCTGTTCTGAAATATGTGAAGTTCAAGAGATGCAGGAAGCAAATCTCTAATTGAGTTTCAATTTTGCTTCCTCTAGTTGTTTAGATTTTTAAAGAAAAACTCAAACATTACAATGCTGAGGAAAAGACTTAAAAAAAGCGACTACTTCTCTTCTATTTTCTAATTATCTGTAACATCAATCTGAGTTTTTCATCTTATGAGAACTGGTATATTTTGTGAAAAGTTCATTAATGCTTTCATATCGATAATAACGTTGAAATTCATACACCATTTTTTTGCTTACAAATAGCAAAAAGTAGCAGAAAATAGCACGGCTGGTTATGCTAGAGATAAGAGGTACAGTTGGCAGAGTAGTGAACATTAGAGGCTTAAGTTTCCAGTCGGCACTAACTCGAAGGAAATATTGACATGTCAAAGATTTGTTAACTTACGGGGAATTCGTTACACTCTGTTCGATGGTCTTTCAAAAAGATGAAATAAATGAGTTCACTTAACACGCAAACACACACATACACACATACAAATGCACACACATACATACACATATACAAATGCACACACATACATACACACACATACACACACACACACATATACAAATACACATATATACAAATATATACATACGCACATAAATATTCACATACATACACGCTACATAATGAGCCAGATGAATTGATGTGGCCGTAACAACGTTATGGTCTGCGTATCCGAATGCTTACTCGTTTGCTTGATGAATCATCATTGTTGGAGTTAAATTGATAGAATTGGAGAAGCGTCTAAGCTCATGCAAGCAAGCTTCATATAATTATGCATCCTTATGTTTTGAAATGAGCATTATTTCGCATTTGAAAATTCCCTTTTACCTATTTCTCTCTCTTATTTCAAGCTGCGTTCCTTCAATTCATGCTTCTGTACTCGAATATCAACGAAGTGAAATAAGAAAGTTCTTATAAATGAAAGTATGAATCGCGTTAAAAGAATAATTGCCCGTAAGTAATGAGATGCTTAAATAGAGCTTTATTTAATTTCTAGGTAAGTGAAATTACGTTGTTTTTCGCAATATTTTCATACTTCTTTGCTCTCAATATCGCTACTTATTCTACATTAGCTTCAAATTGAAAAAAAGGATGGAACGAAGCAATAGCGAAATTCTCTTTCTTCTTGATCCATCCAGAAATCATTTTCGCACTATTTTTCAACGCCGTTTTCTAACTTCAAAGGAATAAACTAGACTAATTAATTACTACATCTTCATGATTTCAACATACATTTTTACTCAGCCATAATGGTCTCTTCAAGCTTACTTCACTATTCCTTAGCTCATTGACTAGAACACCTAGTTAATTTCATTTTTTTTTTCCTTTAAATCACGATGCCTTTCTTTTTTCAGTTATTCCTACAAATATGTCACGCTATCATTCGCAAAATCCTCACTCATTCATATGATATCTCTTTAACAGCCCTCACAGCTTCTCTTACTTCCATATCAACTGTTAACTATAAATCTATTAAACTTTAAATCATGGGCCTACAAAAAATTATAATAAATATAATTTATCTACAGAATGGATGATCACGATCTCAAAAAATGTAAAACACGAAGTTTTATGTTCAAAAGAATCGAAAATTTCTCAGATTATCTTCAACAGATCGCCATTCTTATGTTGGAAATAATTGTAAAATTTTTGTTAATTATTGCTGAATTTATTTAAAAAAAAAATAAGAAATTCCAAAAAATAATTTTGAAGAAATTGCAAAATACAGATAACAGCCGATGGGCATAAATTAGTATCCTTTTTTCCATGATAATCCATTTAATTCCGAAATAATTATTTCCGGAATTATATCAACAAGAATAAAAATAGGTTATAAAACACATCGACTGGTTGAAAAGGAGAAAGCTTACATTTGAGCAAGGCGGATAAAACGCATGAAAAAGTCATATGTTGGATAGCTGACATAAGCATTAATAGTTAGAATTCCTAAGAGGCTGTTTCCTGTACGCTACAACTTAGCTTTAAACTATGTTGATCATTCAGTGCCTTGTAGCTCTTCGCAAACTATATCTTACTAAAAAGCTGCATAATAAGAGTAAGAAGAAAACAAAGTTTCATACGATTGTACTTCAGTCTCATATAATCAAAATTAGCTAAATTAAAAGGACTGGTTTAAAAAATATAGAAAAAATCAAGATATTTTTGTAACAAATAAGTTGAAAATGAACCGAGGGCAAGAAAATGACCTAATATATGGATTTCCGCTCAAATAAAAAATGATTACCCTGAAATAGTAGATTAAGAGGAGAAGGCCATCGAAATTTCTAAAGCTGATTGTTTTTGTTTTCGAAAGTGCTTCTATTTATAGTTGCACAAACCGAAGATGTTATTTATTGCGATTTTCATATGACATAAAATGCATGCAACATTTTCATTCTAAAGTAAACAAGTGCTTAGTTTTGAAGTAACAATTCCACTTTCGAAAGATGACTGTTTTGCAAGCACCATTGCAAGTCATTGCATCCTGTAACTTGAGTGCCTTGCATGATTTTTACCGGCACGTCTAGATGGTACTACATATTATTCCGTACATGGTGTTCAGTGACTATCGATCTTGTTGATAAGCTGCTAATGAAATTTTTCATCATCATTGTAGTATAACTGCATTTGCTTGATTTCCTTAAGAAATTTTTGCTTTTTAAAGGAAACAAACAATGTATACACAGTAGTTAGCAGTTAAACCTAAGGAAATTCTTAATCTAATCATTAAAATTTCGGAAAACGAGAGTCATTTGCTTCAGATTTTATTGCAAATAATAATAAACACAATTGCATCTTGCTGTTTCTCTATTTCTACTTTTTAAATTATTGATTTGACGGAAGGAACTTGGATGATGCAAGCAGTATAAAAGGGGAGAAGGAAATGTATGGTGGATCAGTATTGATGTGGACAGTAGCTATCTGTATATCTTCGATAGTGCGATTCGAAGCTAGCCATTCATTTATTCCAAATAATGAATTCGTCTTCAAACCATAAATGAGAGTCGCATTTTCAAAGTGATAAACCTCCAGATTTTGGCTTATCTATACCATTTATAAATCCTATTTTGAATGCTTGTATTTCATTTGCAAAAATTTGACGTCTTAGGTTTCATTTTACATCTTTGTAAATTATAAAGGAATGAAAAGAACTGTTATAAAAAGAAATATGCGCAGTAATAAACTTCATTAGTTATTCTTCGATATCTGTTGGATGCATAAACATTTAAAGAATCAATTTCTAATGATTATAGCAGGGAGTAATTGCAATAATGTATATGAAAAAGTACCATTTAAAGACAAAAAAAAAAGGCGTGATTATCAACAGCGTGAACAGTTAGTGTCTTATGCTAAATAATTCAAATACTGGAATCGTAAATTACTTTCAGGAACATGAAGATAGTAAGCACGTTTGGAGTAGCATTAGCGCGTAATTGCTCCAACACCGAGAAATAAGTGTTGATCAGCAACTTTCATAAAAATTTAAAGTCCATAAGCAGTCTTCCGTAACATGAAATCTCCGAGCAGTTATGATGGAAAATGCTTTAAGTTTGTGTTACATAGTAAGAAGTCCAAAACAATTTCCAGGTCCCTTCTAACAAAATTTAGTGGAATAAAATACATACATTTGCTAATCGAGAAAAAATGTGACTCCTAATTTATGCTGCTAAATATCTTTAGCAACTGTTGATTAAGGTGTCAATATTGAATAATTAAACAAAGTTCAGAAAATTTGCAATAAAACTCCATCACATCCAATAAAATGATGTTATCTAAGATGCTATGCTAGATTTCAGTATTCTATGGCCTAAATTGAAAGTCTTTTGATCAAACAGTAAAGCAATAAGCAGAGGAACTGTAAACAACGATATGACATCAAGAAAATAGGTCATAATTAGCAAAAAAATTAGTCATTTCGTGAAAAAATCAAAATATGAAGACGGGAAATCAATAAAAAAAAATCCAAACGAGGAAACCAGGTAGCAAAAAGTATTTTGATGGCTATGTTTTCAGATGTTCAAATGAATGCAAAATCTTAGTAGAGTAATAACATCTATAATGTTACTTAAACAATTTCCGATTAACGATTTTATCTTATATGATGCATGTGAAAGTGTATGAAACGGATGTGCATGCATGCATATTTTTATATATGCAAGCATATCTGCATTTCCGATGTGTAATAAACAAATATTTGCATGCAAATAGATACCATAAATGTACAGTAAAGCAATTAAGCAGAAATGAGGCGATTTGAGTGACGTTAGGATAATGGTTTGTAATCGAGAAAATTTTCTTTCGAAAAGCAGGATTAGTTAATTCGAGACACTAAGCGACAATGTATAATTAATTGCCATTTGAAGTGCTAATTTACCTTATCACTGAAGGCAGAATTATCGCATCCATATCGACGTGCTCATCTCTATCCATGTTACTATCACTAATTGGACTTGACTAAGATTCTTCAAAAATATTGATAGCACAGCGGAAAATGGATAGATGGCTTCCTTAAAATATAGAACACCACAGTTTCAAATTATAATAAATGCTGATGCGCATTAATTGTAACATTCCAATGCAATGTACTTACCTGAATATTTTGTAGTCATACAGGGTAGGTAATCAGAAACCGAACTTTTTGCAAGGAATAAAATAAAGTTCGCAATGACAGGTTTGAAGAATTATTTTTTAAACTAGCAATGAATGAAATTATTAGTGACATACAAAACACAAGAAAAAAATTGTTTACAATAATCTCTCTTTAAATATCCAGTTAATAACTTGATTGTACATATTTAGTGTTGATTTGATCTCTCGTAAGCAAATCATGCATTCTGTCGCGAAAACCGCGAAAACAAAATAAATCTTAAAAAATAATAAAATAATAAAAGTAGGAATGATTCATCGGATAATTATAAAATTGTATTTTG
>KZ269982.1:676273-818906 GCA_002249935.1 Onchocerca flexuosa | reverse complement strand
GAAGACAAACATGTTTACCATCAAACTGCTTCAATTCACAGACAAACAGCAAAGATGTCGCAGCAGCAGCAACAGTTTGGAGTTCCAAATGTTCCAGTTCGACAGTTCAACACAAAAGTAGAAATATCGGACAATTCACTTGGACAGTATCTTTCCCTATTATTGACAAAGGAAAGAATAACCCAGTAATTAATTTGTCTAGATCTTCTCTGATTATTGTTCGTTACGAAGAAACACTCTTCATCAATCAATAAAACATTTCTCAACAGCATTCATCTCTTATCACACAAGACACAAAAAACCTTTTCACACTTATTTCTGACCTAGCCTAATCACAATAGCAAGAATCAGTCTCCAATCCAAACAAACCACAAATTTATTACAAAGTATCAGTTTTTTTCCCAACACTAGAAACATACGCTTTGTTTTTTCTTTTTTTTTCAATTTAACCAGACTGAGCTAAAACAAAGCGTGTATAAAACATGCGCAAAGTTGTGTCAAAATTTCAAAGCAATAGATAAGAACTTTTCGATATCTAAGATTTTGAATTAATAGATAAAGCGCGTATTTAAGAACTTTCGGAGATTTAAGATTTTGAACAAACGAACAATGACAATTTTATTTATATAGACTAGCTGGAGTCGGACACGCGAAGCGTGGCCCGCCCCCATAGACTAGCTGGATTGGCCACGCTCCGCGTGGCCGGGCCCAGCTAGTATCAATATAAGAATGATGGCCTGTTCGAATACAAGGTTGTGTCAAAATTTGAAAACAATCCGTGGAGAATTTGCGAAGTTCTGTCCGTGCATTCGTATAATTCCAACGGATACGCCATTGCAATTTAATAGACTGCAATTTCCAATTCGATAGACGTTTGCATTCACGATTAACAAAGCTCACGATCAAACCTTAGAATTGTGCGGTTTAGATCAATCGGTAAAATTTACGACAAAGAGGCAATTCAAGATACAGTCTAATATTACAAGTCAGAGAGATAATCCTTAAACTGCTTGAATGAAACATTTAATTATATACTATCATGACCTCAACATTTGTGCGAAGCAGTTACATTCTCCATAAATCAAAAAAAAAAAAAAAAAAAATAAACCAATTACATTTCTCACAAAGTAAAAAACAACGAAAAACTTGATTCATTGCCTTATTGATTTTAAAACATTTGCCTATTCGAATGCAACACGTATGAAAATTTCAAATCAATCGATGAATATTTAAAAACATGCGCGTATTCGAATGCAACGTTATGCCAAAATTTCAAAGCAGTAGATTAAGGACTTTCCGATATCTAAGATTTTGGAATAACATAGATAAGGTGCATGTTTAGGAACTTTCGAAGGTTTAAGATTTTGAAGAAACGAACACTGACATTTCTATTTCTATAGATTAGCTGCAGCCGGACACATGACGCGTGGCCAGGTCCAGTTAGTATATATATATAGCACAACCAATTTTTAAGTAATTTGAGGAGAGAAATACATAACATTTCTTCAGATCATCAAAAAATCATTAAAAAAGGATACACTAACATAAAGTAAAATGCCAATCTGAAAACAAATCAATTCAATGAAATGCCAGCTTCAAAATCAATTCACATTCCACCCATCACATCTTATATAGTTCTTATTACGATCTAATTCTGTGATCCTTTCAATTTCTTCCTTTGTCAGCTTCATATCAATTACCTTAAAAATTAAGCATTGTTATATCTCAAAAAGTGTTCAAAACCACTCATCTAACATTAATGGCTTTTTTCACAATCAAAGCAGAAGCAAGTGTGAATTTTTCGTATTTTTTAGCGCTATGCAAGATTCTGCGAAATGTTAGTATTGCATGAGTTAAAAAAATGAATCGGCTGCGGATATCAATGCCGTATAAAACGAATATGTAGTGCTACTGAAGATGCTAAAGCATACGTATGTACAAAATTCAAAATCGGAGTACATGATGACATGATCTTCACTTTATTTTTCAAATTATATATATTCTAAACAGCAATATAAATACAAGAGAAGTGATCTTTTCTTCAGGAAAACACAAAGTCGCTCACATCAACTGATAGTCGACATGAACTGTAAATCAAAGTACTCATTTATCTTATACATTCCTTTAATCTAATAATCGACTATTAATATTAAGGAAAAGTTCACTATCTACCTTATGGTAAAAGCTTGATATATTAAACTAATCATCTGTCGAGCCACAAACTTTCTTGAACGAAAATATTTAAAAGTTATACCTTGAAGTTATTAATCACCCGTTCTGAATTTGACGACTTCGGTATAATACCAACACCAAGACTCAGTGCCCAAGCTAATACAATAAGCTAAAACAAATAGATCTACAATGGAAAATATTCAAAAAACTAACACTTCTTTCAAAAATTTTTTAAAAAAATATGTGTTACAGATAATTAAAACATTAACCTGCGGTTCTGAGTTATGTGCTTTTGCTGTTTCAACAATTATGGAGTCACTCATGAGATCAGGATGATTTCTAGCCAGTGATGAATAAGCCTTGAAATAAGAAAACTTACTGTAAAAAAATGCAAAAAGAGAAAAGCGGCTAATAAAAAAAAAACCTCATCAGCTGTCTTCATAAAAATTATCGCTTTTTAAGACTGGTTTTGAAACTCGCAACTTTATAGCTAAACTAACCTGGAAAAATATCCCCTCGTTTTTACAATAATCTCTTAACTCATTGCGGGTGAAATGAGGGTGGAATTCGACCTGGTTTACGGAAGGCATCATTTGTCCGAAACT
This sequence comes from Onchocerca flexuosa, assembly GCA_002249935.1. Classification (NCBI taxonomy): domain Eukaryota; kingdom Metazoa; phylum Nematoda; class Chromadorea; order Rhabditida; family Onchocercidae; genus Onchocerca; species Onchocerca flexuosa. The sequence goes on along the minus strand of KZ269982.1, from coordinate 816,129 downwards.
TTGAATCTCTTTAATATGCTTAACTTCGTAATTTGAAACACCTATTGATCGTATTTTGCGTTCATCTAAAAATTTCACTATCAACCATTTAAAGAAGGAAAAAACATGGACATGTGTAATCGTCATGAAAAAAAAAAATTTTGCAATACTGCATTAAAATTTTAATTTCAGCGACAACAGCATCTGCTTGTGTCTCAACTCGCTACATTCAAATGATTACCTTTTAATTTCTCAAGTTCCAAATAGGCGTCCTTACGATTTTCTGGATTTCGTGGATCATTATTTTTATTTGTATCAGCTTTCGGATAATGTATTAAGACCAAATCCAGATATCTAAACAACATTTTTATATGTAAGAAATACACATAACGTTAAAAAATCAAAACATGAACATTCGGATGCTGCCAATGACACATAATTTTTTGGCTTTCAGTTAAAGAGTTCTGCTTAAATTATAAAGATGGAGAACTTTTCAAAAAATTACTCTGTCTGAAGATTTTTTAGCGATTCATCTACCATTTTTCTTGCGTGCTCAGTATTATTTGTTTCGGCTAAGAAAAATTTCGTAGTGATAAAAATTTCTTCTCTCTTCAAGTTATACTTTGGAAGCAGTTCCTAAAATGACACATTTTTTTTTTTTTGCTGGACTGAATGAAACTAAAAAAGCAGCAACTTGTACCGACCTGAAGCTTCCAAACTAACCATCTTAACTTATAAAATTTAAGAGATTGTGCAATAAGAAATTATATTTAGGTTAGCACTTTGACCTGCTTCATTGTTTTGAATCCATGAGAAATGTGTTTTGGAATCACAATGAAAATATTTCTTTCGAATTCAGCACTATAAACAGTGTCTTGTCTATTTCGAATGCTACGCTGGTAATATTAAAAATATTTCTTGACTATTACAGACCAGACCAGAGCAAAATGTAAGTGCAAAGTAAATTATGAATAAGTACAAAAAGAGAAAAAGGCTACTTGGAGAGCAATACCCAATTCTGGTTCATTTATGTAGTATTTGGCCGTATCGAACAATCGATAGCCAGCTTTCAAAGCAGCATCGACAGCCATGGTGATCGCATTCTGGCCAACAATTTTGTAGGTGCCAAGACCAATCATAGGTATTGAGAAGCCAGTATTTAATTTAGCAGTACCACCGACACAGTTTGTAAGAGCCATCACGAATTTTCTTTACGCCGATAATATGCGCCTTTCGTTGTTTTCTCTCGTTCTCTTCCTGTACTATTTATGGATTTTAACTGGCAAAAAATATCAAAACTGTCTGGATATTCGGAATAGTCCTGTTAATAACACAAAAAGTTGTATAAGGTCGATCACTGTGAGAGAAAAAATAGCAGTTTTTCAACCACTAATTTCTATCACCCCGCAAATTAGACTATCAGCGAAAATGCCATTAAGAATTTTACAATTACAAATTATCAATTCGACAACCGTTTACCCTCGAATTTCATAAAATCTGAATAAAATGAACAAATTCCTCCAAAAATCGATACAATAACAAAATATCATTACTCCAACGTCATACAGATAATAAATTTTAGTACAGCAAAAAAGATGGTAACAGCAAACTATAATGACCTAAGCCCTACAAACTGCCTTATTCGTCATTGAGTTGCATACTGGGACGGGGGGGCCGAGCTTTAGTGCAAACTTCGACATCGACTTGCACGTGTTTTGAAATTTATAGAGGACGACAGGTTGGGTAGATTGAGGTTTCTTCATATGCGAGATTCCCGAGGGGTTGGAAGTTATTGTTTAAAGGGTTAAGGACGCGGTTTTCGATTTCCTAGAGTAAGAGGTAGAAGTAATTACTTCTTCTGAAGCTTGTGTGTTTGACTGATTTCCAACCTCATCAAAAAGAGTTTTCACATGGATTGTTTAGGATGATTCACATTTAATGTATTTGCAACATATATTCCTGTTTGTTTTCTCATCTAAATAGCCGATGAAAATGGAATCTTTTCAGAATAAATGAACTCTTCCAATTTCAATTATTGCTGTGGAGAGTTAAAAATTACATCTAATTGCTTTAAACACGCGTTCGTAACAAGCATATGATGTCCTTATCGTAAGACATGAATTATTGGCATTAATTATTTGGCAGTAAACTATCTTATTTTTCAGTTAGTGTGTTTATCGAGATGGATATCGATGGCGATGTAAATGGCTCACTATCGCAGGCTCTTTCATGTATGGCAACCAGCGATCGTGATGTGCTCATAAAGCAGTTCCAACAAGTACTTGGCGACAGTCATACTCTCTCAGCAGAAGCATGCGCTTTTTTCCTTGATATGAATAGCTGGTAAGCACGATTAATCTTTTTCAGGTCACATTTTCAACAATGGTGAAAAATTTATTGCATAATAAAAATCTAAATTGTGTTAAAAAGTATTTTTTCGCTTTTAAAATGATTATTTTTATTTCCGAATACTAAAACTTGTTTTAGACTTCAATCAATTTAGGAATTTGCAAGCTGCTCTAGGAGCTTATTATGATTACGGTAGTGCAAATGGTACTGGTTCTCCACCTCCTGAATATGTAACACAGCTACCTTCAATGCAGTTCGTGCAAGACGTCACAATAGGCGAGGTGTGTTTGATAAAGTTTCCATGCTCTTCCCGTTAATCCGAAATTAATTTTTTCTCATTCTGTTATATCGCACAAAGTCCATCTTCATAAGCCGATTTGCAGGGTGAAAGCGTCCCACCTTCTACACGTTTTACAAAAACTTGGCGTGTGCGCAATTCAGGAAATGAATGGTGGCCTAATGGTTGTTTTTTGTGTTATATGGAAGGTTAGAATTCTGTTGGATTTTGGAACAATTTCTCGATAAAGTGTTTTACTTGATTCGTTGAGAAGAGTCTGGATTGTTGTTCTAGGAAAAAATTGTGAAAATAGCTATTTGTTGCAGGTGATAAGTTGTCGGATACCACCAGATCCTGGATTCAACCTTTAGCCCCAGGAAAGGAAATCAACGTCAGTATTGAAATGGTTAGCCCTGCGGAAAGGGGAATTTATCAAAGCAGGTGGCAACTGAATACTAGTTCCGGAATTCCATTTGGCGGTAAACATTTCATCAAAACATGCAGGTGTTAAGTAATTCCCGAGCTGAAAGCATTTTGGTGTCTTTAGAATCATTTTAGTGATCTTTCACTTTATATTGGCAATTTCAGAGTCCATTTGGTGCATCATAGCTGTCGATGATATGGGAGTTTTGGGCATCACGCAACAGTTGGCTTCTGCTCCACTAGGCTCATCTGTTCCTGCACGAAGTCAGAATACGAATCCCTTCGGTGGAGCTCTTCCGTTTAACTATGCTACGCAGGTTAGTTTACTACTTTGTGAGTGCATATTTCTGAGAAAATCGATTTAACAGTAAGAATATGCTTGGTAAACTAATTATAAATTTCTTTTACTCACTTAGTTTCAAAAAAGCAATAGAAGAAACGGAGGAATGACCATTTAGATACACATAAGATGATGAAATTTTGGTAACTGTCAAGTTTCATATTTCACTAGGAAAGGGTTGCATTGCATATTTTTGTTTCATGTGAATTGAATTGAAATTTCCAACGTATGCCGTTAGTTGTCTGGCTTATAACCAGTAAAAAGTTCACTGTAAAGAGATGACCATTTTCTTCATCAGTAAATTGAAGTTGGATTTTTTGTTCCGTCGCATCGACAGAAAAAATTTTCAGAATTCCATAGAACAGCCTGAACGTTTTGTTGAAAGTAGCATGGACGAAAGCTGTGATGCGACTCATGACCAAGGTGGAAACTCATCCTTATACAACGCTGTTGTTAGTCGACTTCCACAAGTATTTTTTTTTTTTTTTTTTTATGGATTCTAAATGATTTTCACTTTAACTATTATTTTTTTGCATTTTCTGGTTGTATTAATGGTGTCAGTGATTATATTATTTGTTCATTAATTTTAGGTCTGGTCAGTTAACGACTGTCAATTTCCGAATACTATAAGTGAGCCTATTGATATATCTCATATCGAAGAAGCTCCAGACGTGCCTCCCTGTACACCATGTACACCTCCACAGTGAATTATACTGCTCACGACACATATTACCTGTCTGTTTTATTTCGCAAGTATCATCCACTGGAACTACATTGAAATTCCCGGCGTTTAGTGACAGTATTCCAAGACTCTTTCGTGAGTATATGTTTATTTAATGTATTGTTCATCAAGTGTTCCACTTATCATGTACAGAATATTTGAGTAAGAAAGTGTTCTCGAAAGCTGTCATTCCTTTTGTGTCTTTAGTAACGCTTTCTCGATTATAAGAGAAAGATTGCTTGCGCTCCACTCGCATATCTTGGTTTTATAAGCTCATGTTATAAGTCGCATTTTTTTTACGTATCCAAAAAAAAAATACTGGTAGAAAGGAGCAGATATACTACAAAATACGTTGCGGTTAGCCGTATACTATAGTTGAGATATGTCGTCTGTATGTAACAGTTTTATTAGTTGTCTTTCATGTTCACTTGTCGTTTCTCTTTTTGTTGTCGGATTTTAACTCTACATTCAAGTATTTTATACCTCATTTCCGAGTGAGCGGCGCACTGGGAGAGGTTTTGAGTCTGGACTAATGTTTTGTTTAGAAAAATTGTCATACTGATTCTTTTGAAAGATTTGAATTATATACTGAGTTTGAAAAGGCTGTGAATTGGAAAGCGATCGCAACAGAAAAATCAAACTCAGTATTCATGAGATGGTGGTGATCAAGATTGACAATGAAGATAATGGGTGGAAAAAAATGAAAAAGATTTTTTATTCCAATAGTAAGAATCATTTTTAAGAAGAGATTGATTGAGTCTCTTAAGCCAGATTGATTATGAGTTTCATAGACATTAAAGAATGAGTAAATTTTAGAAAGCTAAGGAATTAAGTACAAAAGAATGAATTGGTTTGTGAGATTAGAAATTTTAGAAAAATCAGTATGCAAAACAGTTATGTTGGTCTGCACATTTACATGATTTTTTTTTTTGATTCTACGAATCGAAGTTCAATCCAGAATTATTATTATTTTTTTTTTTTGTTAAACTTAATTTCGTCTATACATGACTGAGGCGCTGTTTTTTTAATACATATTTATATATCTTATATATATAGCTGTTATATATATTCATATATTATTCAGTCATATACATTATACAGTAACATTCTTCAGTAAATTGATGCATCCACAACAGCGATTCCAATTTCGAAAATGAGTTCGGGTCCTTCAATTTTGCTCCGTTCTCCTGTTCTTATTTTATCAGTCCCATAGAATTTTGCTATTTCCTTTGCAGTGTCGTTATAACGATTTATAACAACTTCCTTTGTAATGTATAACTTTTATTAGTTTCATATTGTTTGTATAATGGATATCTATAGATCATTGCGACTTAACCGTGCCAAAATTCTGATTTAGTGTTGCTGCTGTACGGGAATATATCCGTTTATTTCGAAGTGAATCGTTCTATTGTACCAGTGAATTGTTCATTACTACTCTGATTTCCCAACGTGTAATTAAGTAAAATGATTTTATTGAGTTTTTTTTTTTTTTTTTTTTTTTTTTTTTTTACTGTAAAATATAGAAAAACTTATTACAGTTTGTTAATTACATTTTAAGTTTGCTAAGTTTTGATTTCTTTCTCTCAATCCAGTTTTATTGATGGCTGAGCAGACTAAATGTAATTACCAATATCAAAACAAAGTGATATCAACACTGCGAGGTGTACGAGATGTCAGCTTTTCTTGACTGTCATAGTTAATTACGCTTTTTACGTATTCAATCATGTTTGTTATCGTCTCTAGTTATTTTTTAAGAAATAAGTGTTTCGATATTTATCTTGAAAAAAAAAAAGACACTACTGAATGACTGTTTAGCTAACTTAACATCAACTGTACTATGTAAAATTTTGAAGGCCTCAGAATATGAGCGGGTCCATTTATATCCTTAGTTTTTGATAAAGTGATTGGAAATGAGTCAGTATGGATTGATAGCCTTATGCAAAATTTGCTTTTGAAAATGGAATTTCTTAACAGTTAATACTCGTTGCAGCTCGTCTTTTGTAATTGTGGTGCTTATTTGCCGTTAGTGGCATCTCAGAAATTAGTACTTCGAAAATGGTCATTCCACCTGTGATCATTGAGCAAGATATTCGTTTTTGAATACGAAATGGTGGAAGTGCATGAGTTTTCAGAGGAAAGAGTTAACACTACTTGTTTTGGGTTAAAATCTTGCGGTTAATTTCATTTTTCAATTATCATTTTGTTAGACTCAGAGATGAAATCTAAATCATTGTATGTTGTAAATTGGTTTGCAGAAGAAGATATCAGATGTATCAAGCCTTCAATTAACAAATAGTGTATTTATAAGTGGGACCCAAATTTAGAAACAACTCTTAACTTCATACAGTATACTCTTTATGAATCATTCTTTGAAAAATCGGTTTGTTTTTACGGCCGGAAGTATCGAAGTAGTTTGTTGATCTATCGACCAATTCATTTCGCAGAGTATAATCTATATTTGGAGGTTAATCTTTCTCACTCATATTCAGTAATCGAAGATATGACTTTACTGATCAGTAAATGCGATATCTAGTTAAATATTTCATCTTGCATGAATTACCATGGTGCATAGAGATATCACAATAATTCCTGCTTTGATTATGTCATTTAAAAGCTATAATATATTATGTATCACTATTCTGCTACATTTTTCACAGTACAAAAATTGGTCTAGCGGAATAGATTTAAATAACATTGTTTCCCAAAATAATTTTTAATAAGATTAATATGATCATTGCGTATTTTAAATATGTTCTACTGGGATCAAATTCAATACTTTAATTTTTGGGTAAGAAATGATTGGAATTATTAGGTAAAGAAATCTGGCTCGTTTTCTTATTTAATAATTGCTTGTATTAAAGAATTCCTTGTGTAATCAACTTTTTAGTTGCCATAGTGATTCGCGAAGTCTAATGCATGGCGGAATTTTTGAACATAACCACTCAGTCCTTAGTTTAATCAAAAGAACTTATATTTTATAACTTAAGAGCGACTGGGGTAATCTCCCTCATTTGCTCTTCTTATTAAATAGTAATATTTTATCAGTTTTCCTTTCTTCGCGTTCATTAATTTCTCACAATATTGCGTGAAATGAAGCTTCGGTCAGAAGAATTTCAACATCCACACCCCGTGTTTCCTTCATCTTGCTTGAAAAGAATACTTTAAAATGTTTCAATTATATATATATATATATATTATTATATTGTAGACCAGCTATCCTCGTATGATTATTAGTGCTCAGTCCTCTTTGCTATTATCTTTTTATCATTTCTTACAATAGAAACAGTGGTGGAGACAGTCGAAAGAGGACACATATTCATTCACAGTAAGACAATAGCGTGTATGTGATTTCATCATGAAATATACCAAATTTAGATTCTTCACCTTAACTTCCAACCCTGTATTCAAAACTGTCGGCAGTATTATACAATGATCTGTGAAACACAAAAAAAGATGTCTTTTGTAGGGATTATTCCAAAAATTTTCAAAGAATTTTTTTTACAAACAAAAAAAGAAAAAAAGAATGAGCACGAATTATATTTTAAGAAACGTTTGCAAAAATACAAAAAAATCAGAAGAGTATTTTCGATTAAGTCTAGAAATGAAATCTCGTATTTCTTCTTAACTATATTAACTTTTTATATTTTTATAGATGATGGTTATCAATATCAATTTGTAGAACTTTTCCTAGGGAAAAATTACGTTTTTCAGAAATGAAAACTACTTTGTTCATTGTCAAGTGTATTCCTTCATTGTTTTTACGAAACAAGCAGGGAAAAAAAAATTTTTTTTTAATAATGATAAGAAGTTTTATTATTCTGTAACTCAGGATTAAAACTGTACACAGCAAAAAATACTATTTCTTGAATACGTTATTTTTCAAAGAGGATCATTATGAGCTTGAGGACTCAGAGTTGGTATTTGTGACTATGGATCCTGAATATAACAAATTCAGAAGCAATCAGTACTACGCTGAAGCATTAAGAGCATTTAATTTTCATGAACAGTGTTACACAGGATACCAAATTCTAGCGCTCATTTTACAAATATCGCTTCGATTTCGTGGGAACAGCAAAGAACACGACAAAGAAAGTAATGCAGATATTTCATACTCGATCTGATGAACACTTTTTTTAATGCCCTTGATTTTTGATTATTTTCGAGTTTTTTTTTTTTTTGATGAGTAAGCTGAGAAATTTTATGACCAGGCATTCATGAATTTTCAAGATGTATGAGTAATTCAACACATTCTTACTGCTTCTTGATGTTGGAATTGTCTACTTCTATGATGATTTGAAAGTCCGATTCGCATGCACCTCAGGATGTTACCAAAAATCCAGGAATGTTACTATAAAACGTACTATGTACGTATAGAAGAATGTATCCAAATGGGCATCGATTACAAGCAGTCATCGTAAAGAAGAGATTTAACGGAAAGAATGAAAGTGCAGTGAACGATGATAGATGATATTGATTTGATATCGACATGATATGATATGAGAGCTCGCATTGGTACGGTTATTATACGCTTGTTATTCCTCCAGCCAGTAATCAATGTATTCGAAATGAAATGTTGCATGCAACAGATCCAGCACACTCCATTTCTTCCTTCTGTTTTGGGGGGTGCAGCTATGCGATTCAGCATACTTTGGTTTTGTTCGTTCTGTTTTGAAATCGTTGATTTGTTAGATTCTGCGTTGTGGTTTATCTATTTCTCTCAAATTATGAACGGTTGACATGGTATTATGGTCGCAGCATCTCTTTCATAGGATTGCTGAATTCTAATCGATTACACTGAAGAGGCAATTTACTCTCATGAAATAATTATATCTTCATTATTTAACTATTTCATTTACACCTTAATGTTTTTTTAAGTTTTCTTGATTATGCGCTAAAAGTATATATTTGCATTTATTTGTATTCTTTTTTTCTATATATTTACATTTATTTTTTTATTCCTATATATTTGTATTTATTTTTATTCTTTCTTATATATTTGCATTTATTTTTATTCTTTTATATGTATATTATTTATGTTTTCCTTTTTATATTTTAATAGCCCATAATACTATGAATACTATGCACAAGAATAATATATTATGGATAAGAATCAAAGGGATTACAAATTTTGTAGTTGTATGTTGAGGTGAAGGACTTTTATAATTATTCACATACATGTTTTCTTTCTCTTAATTTTTTGTGATCGTAGTTTTGCTCATCGAGCTTTTTCTCCTCCTCAAAAATTTCTGCGTTTTTTTGGCAGGACGTACAGTTAGACTATGTAAACTACGATGCATGGAAACATTCAATTAGTACACTGGTATTCATTACATTTCAGGGTATGCGGCATTCCCATTGAGCGGCCTAATGTTTTACGTATTTTATGTGAACGAAGGTTCGCTGCAGGCTTTAGAAGTATCTGTTGCACTTGGTTCGGTTTATAAACTACAGTGTGTTATCGAAGAAATAACTCGAGTGCCCATTGCAGAACAAGTTTGTTTTCGTTAGATTTCTAATTTACCGTTTATTAAAACCTTTGGAACATAGGTTTAGAAAGTTTAAAAAATAACAATAATGAGCAAAATTCATCTAATATCTTGGTTCAAGCTAGTCTTAGCATTATTCCGAGCACAAAAATGGTTGAAAAGATCCAGTTTTTCAGGCGTTGCTTGTTTCTGGAGGGGAAGGATTGCAGTCGGAAAAGCAGGTATCACATTACCAAGGAGCTGGTACGGAATCAAATCCGCTATTCCTGTTCCGTAAATTATATAAAGAAGACATTCAGTGCACAGAGCCGACAAATAGTAATGAATTGTGCACATTATGTGCAGGTACGCCATATATATATATATATATATATATATGAGACAAAACTCCCACTTCTATCCAATATTATTTCAGTGTTTTGAAGTTTCCATCTTCTAATCAGATTATTTTTTCTTTTTTCCCGGATTGACATACTGAAAAAGCTGTTTGATCGTATTATTTCGACATTATTAAATTAAACAAAAATTATATATGCTTAGAATTTAGCTAATATTAGTTCTGTAAAGGCTACAATTTTGTAGTGTATAATTAACTATGTTATTCTATATTGAAAGATAACCTAATAGGTTTGTACGATGAGTTGCGTGTTCTTGATAGCTCAACAATATCAAGGCCACTGATTACGCGCTATTGCGATGCTGGCCGTTTGGGATTAAAAGTTGCTGAAAGAAGTTTGCAACTTTGTGCTCGTCTAGTTCAAGATCATCAACTTTTGCATCAGGTTCGTCATTTCGATTATTATGTGTCGCTTCATTTCATATTATATAGCAGTTCTGCTATTATGGAGACTAAATTTTACATTTTGCAGGGTTGGTTAGCTCTAATATCTAATCTTTATGATTCACGAACTCAAATTGAGAAAAAATGCGAACGTTTTTTATCTCGCTACGAACGTTTGAAAACAATGAAAACTAAAGCTGAAACCTTGCTACAAGATTTCGATAACGTCCTCTGTACTTTGCAACAAGTTAGTAGTACTTATGTTTTTTGATATAGTGTTTTCTTGTGTAAGAGATACTGTATTTATTATAGTAATTATAGTTATAGTTATAGTATTTATTATTATAGTATAGTTATAGTTTTAACCTTTCATATGACAGTCATCTTTCAAAAATTCTTTCAGATCAAAATTCCGTCAGCCTTATTATCAAATTCATACAAATTGCAAGGGTCATCGAAGGCTACTGAAGAATGCACACTTTACGAGTATATTGCTCGTGCCGATCCACAGAATTCGTTGGAGGAAATGTCGGAGCAGGTTAATATGCTCTTGTCTAAGGTGCCGTTTCAACCAACTTCATCTTTACAACTTTGTTACCATTGCAGTTCACCAAGATTATGTAGTTTGAAATGCGGAGTGCTCTCAACATGTTTTAATTTCCATGAAATATTTTATGCTTTTTCATGCTTTTGTTTACTCATACATTCCAACACTTTTGCATCCTACCATTAAAAATGTGTATGCTTCAGCAGTGACGACCTCAGAATCAAAACTCAGTATAGATTCACATTGACCATATTAGATACTCATGCAAAAATATCGCAAGTGAATAAAATCCAATGCTGTTTAATTTTTCAGATATTTAGCTTTTTACCATCAGAATATGAGGAGATGTCCGGTAAATTTTTGACTTTTTTCCTATAAAATTATTACACTTCTAATTGCAGATGAGCGATACCGAATATAAACAGGTGGTATCTAATATGAAATATGTCAGTGAGAAAGTCAGTAATCCTGAAATGCGTAATATTCGTGGTATAAATACTCGCCTTACGCAGTTAGATGCAATGTTCCACAATAAAGAACGTTAGTTTCATCACGTTTTCATTTTGTTAAATACGTTATTGATTTCAGCTTTTAGGTTTGCTTTCTGTCATCATCTCTTGTTTTGAAAAACAGATTAATACTTGCACAAGATTTTGTGGCTTTAAGATAAGATTTCTAATGTAATATCAAAATTATTTGCTTACCTCATCAACATAACTTCCAGAAGAAACCAAAGTGCTGAAAGATTTATGTTTTGCTGTATCGCAACCGGCCATTGATTCGCAATCTACTAGAGTGAAGTTTTGTTTTTTATTGATTTTTAAGTTATCTTTCAAGGATAATGTAGCATAATTGCCTTTACATTGGTTAAAGAAGGTAAGTTGTTTATTTTACAGGATATTGTATTGAATCAGCGGGAAAAAATGTTAGAAGTCAAGAAACTAATTGAACAAATGCAGAAAATGGGAAAAGCTTTTCAGCAGTCCAAAATCGAGTTGCTAAATAATATTAGAACGCGACTCCGGGGATGGATATTGCAGGTTATTTTTGCTGTCAAATATTAGGTGTCGAAAAAAAAAAAGCGTTTATGCCTTCCTCTTTATATGTCTCGTGCTACTCTTTTTCGAGATGTTGTTAAATGGGTTGGAAATATAATGCAAAAATGATTTTTTTCAGGTCTATGATAGATTGCATACCACGAACAATCAAATAATTTTATTTGAAGAAAAATATATTGCTTTACGGAACCGACTTGATATTATTCGACAAGTGAAAGAGAGTCCAATAATGTTTGCCACAGCGCTTACTGAATGTCTCCGCCGAAGTGTACTGCAACCAGTTCGTTATCTGAATTTTTTAATATTTTAGTGCACTGTGATTTAAATGTGCTAATTTATTACCTTTTATAGGAATTCGAATCGTGGTTTACTTCATTCATGGAGAAAAGTATTGCTTTGGTCACGGAAGAAACATCTGTACGCGAAGTATTCAAACAAAAATTAGGACGACACTTTCTTAAACAGTTATTTCCGGGCATGTTCGATAATTTTCCTAACTTTGCTCCCAGCGGCTTGGCATATTTTGATAAAAACTTGCCTCCTGTAGCTCCAGCGGATCTGAGGACTTTGAGACAGGTATGCTGGAATTTTTCTGAACAGTGACCCATAGTTTCGTCATCCTCAGTATTCATTTGAGCGGTTATCATTTCAGCGAAGTTGTTATAAATGGATTTGTTGTTTAGGCCGTTCCGTGTTTAGCAAATTTGTTACGAGTGACAGATCCCTTTATTTATCAGCGACTTTCTGTCAGAGATCCACGGCTTGTATCTGGTACACAAATGACTCCTCCAGTTTTAAAAAGAGAAGAATCATTCTATACAACTGATACTACAATCAATGTTGCAAATTTGAACAAAAACTTCCCATCTACACATTGGTTGAGGTAATTACTTCTTTCATTTAGCGATAAAATTTAGCGACTCATTTAGTGATAGCGATAAAAAGTATTTAAGATATTCAGGTTATACTATATTTTTTCTTATCGCCTACCTTCAGAAGAAAAACAGTAAGCTAGAAAAAATGATGAGAAATTTCAGCCACAGTAAATCAGTTTTCTATATTTCCTGGGTGGTGTTTATATTAAGCGCTTAGAAAATTTAGCCTCTGTTTCGTTCCATTGATTATGGCTATCTACTATTATCTTCAGTGGTGACGAAAATTTGGATGCTTTATCCTCAAATGCAACAATGCTAGCTAAGTCACCACCTTCACGATTTGGCTCTACGTTGAGTTTGGACATGGTGGAGGAATCTCCTGCAAAGCCACTTAACTCACTTGCATCCCTTTTTGATGCCTCACATAATGAGGTATAGCTTCTAAAATTCATAAAAATATTATTAATAATGGTCAAAAATTCATATAAAAAGTAGTTTAAAATTATACCGTAGAAGAAGTTATGATTCCAGCAAATACTTTATCCAAAATTATTTCCGTCCATATTGCCTTTAATAATTAATCTGATGACTGCTTTTACCACGTCCTTAAAAAATATTTCTTGGACTAAGTCAGATGAATAAAAAGAGTGAAAGTTGAGGCAGAAATTTTGCCCATTATTCATGGGTTACAGTTTCTCTGTAATGTTATGATTTGCTCTTAATTTTAGCAGAAAGAGAAATCTGTGGTAATCGACTAATTGTAGGTTATCGGTTATCTTAAATCTCTCCATGAGTAAAGCAAAAGTGATGCTAGTAATGTTATGCGTTTGAAACAATGGTTTTCATACAGTATCGTTTGACCTTAACTGAATAATCGTTTTTATTTAGCTGCTCATTCTGTAGAGGTCTTTTTTTTTTCTTAATTTCTGAAATCATAATAAAAAGATTCTATTTTCATGTATTGCAACAAAATCTGAAGTTATTGCTGGGCTGAAGCTATTAAATATCATGTTTGCTTTTGCTGTTTCACATTTGATGGAGGGATATATATGAAGCTTCCTAATCTTCAAATCTAAAATTTTTCTGTTTCCTGTCATATTGCCTCGCTGGCTTTCTAGTTCTTTTCATATTATTCTTCACTCATTCGTCTGCGTTTGCTTTGTTTTATCAACTATTTTTGTATGAAAAACAGTTCTTTCAATTTCCATGATCAAATAAATATTTTCTACATAGTACATATAAACTATGTTTAATATTCAATTCATTTTGAAGCACGAAATTGGAACGGTATATTCATAAGTTATATTCACAGCCAAATTATGTCTTTTAACAACTTTGAAGTCCAACTTTTCCAACCTGCGGAATTTGAGACTGGAAATTGGATTACTTAAAAAACAATATGAAAACATAATTTTATTAAAATTTTGCGTAATACAATAATTCTTTATTTATGGAATTTCAGATTGTTGAAACTGAGGTAGAAATTGAATGTAAAGCATACACAGGACTAAATGTTGCAAAAAGTGAACCGATCGCGATACCTCAGAATAGTACATCTGCATTTCAGGTCGTTGCGCCATTAATCGAAGAAGGAAATTCAATGAAGGTGAATTATTCATGCCCATGAATACTTCTTTTTCTGTGGCGTTTTGTATGTGATGCTGTGAAACACTTTATTTTAATTTCTCCTAATGTCATTTATAAGAAATATTTGACCCATTTTTTAACTAGAGTATTTTTATTACAGCCAAAATCAGACAAGTCTAGTCAGTTTGGTACACCCGAAGATCATATCAGTTATCAGCAGAGGGTAAACTTATTGTAATTCCAACATATTTTGGTCCTAATTTTTAGTTATTTCAAACTTCGTTCTTCAAGCATTATTCCAATATCAATTCATATAATTACCATACCCTGAGATTTTATGTGATAACCAAATCCTGAGATACGCTAAGGAATTTTCATTACAGATTGCCGACGTATTTGAAAGATCTCAGTCTGAAAATCTGCTCTGCTTACAGGATGGGTTGAAAAGATTTTCGCTGGTTAGATTTCTTCAAATCTTTTTGTTCCTAGTAAGATCGTAGAGTATCATTATATTCATAATGTTTATTATTTTATATAATAATTTTAGCAGCTGATGCATTTGAAGCAAGAATTGGTTCTTGCTGAAAATGAAACTAAAGATTATATGGATGAAGCATCAAGACGAATAAACAACTCGTTAATTACGTTTGTTGGATATAGAAAGACAATTCCTGTTTCTGATCAGCCCAGTAAGCCTATCTGCAAAGACGCTGCCGTTGACACTGAAACAGAGGATAAACTGGAAGAGTCGTTCACGATGGTATCTTACACATTAAGTCGTTGGTTAGGCTGAAATATCTCTATTTCGTACATAAAAGTTTCCAGTCGTAGACACTAGGACTTAATTTTTATTTTTTGGTTTTATTGAGAATTTTTTAAGCAAAATAGGCGTAATTAGTAGTATTAATTATTTTATTTTGTACGATGATGATTTATTCATAGATTTTTTAGGGTGATGTTGTTCTTGTTACTGAACTCCGGCAAGTCATTGAACTTCAGAAGAAGGAAATTTCACAACTTCGTGAACAACAGTTAAGTGCAGAAAATACTGTGGCCAAGTACGCTGTCTCTTATTTCTCATATTATGTATTGTGATTTGTCTTCTTTATATCCAGAAAGACTTTGAGTTTCATTTATTCTGTTGTCATCAGCTCCGTATAATTTTTCCTCATGAAAGTGATCCGATTTTTTGTTTTATTGTTTTTTTTTTTTTTTTTTTTTTTTTTTTTCTTGGCTTTATATATATCGGCTTTGTAGAATGGAAGTCGAAAGAAACGAAATGTATAAAACTTTAGTTGTTGATTACGAATTGGCACTGGAACGTCAAGTTTCATCACACAGTGAAGAAATAAAGGTTCGTATAATGTGCATCATTTTATGGTTAATGAATCAACAGAGAATTTGAGATTAATCGGTTTTGAAATGTATAGCTGGTTTATCTGATTTAGAAAAATTTTATTGTGTTTCGTTCTAGAGAAAGAATAAGGAAATCGATTCACTGAAGGCAGCCTTACATAAGCTTCGAGAAAGCGTTGTTAACGAAAGTGCTAGAAATACCACCAGCGCATTCGCGAGCGATGATATAGGAGCTAATTACAGAAAAGAATGCGAGGTTATACAATATTACTTGAAATTTAGAATTTCAAGAATGATCAATCCATTTCTACCTTCACGTCATCTTGTTGTACATTATTCTATTGTTATTACACTTTATAGTTGAAAAATTTATTTGCTCTGAGTTCAAATCACTTAGATATGCCGTTATGATTTTTTTGATTAAACTAAGATTTTGAAACTTGATTGTGCCAAGTTTAGGACTTTTCTGCTTCTCTACCTTCTCATGAGAACAGTTTAGAATAAAAGACTGAAAAGTGAGATGGCTGTCATAAAATTCAGATAGAGAGAAATATGCTTTGATCTCTTTGTATACTGGAGAACGTGAAGGTAGATTTTCTTTAATTTTTTAAATATTAAATCTGAAACTTTCAGGAAAAATACACAATTGCTCACGAAAACTCTTTGTTTGACAGAGTTCCAATCCATACGAAGGAGAGATATTCAGTTGTGTAAGTTTATTCATCTTTCTTCTTTTATTTGGAAATGAAATTCGGTTAATTTCAAGAAGCAACAAAATTGTTACATTCCAGATCTGAGTTGATTGATTCTCAAGAGCGTTCTGTTGTTAGTTCAGTACCTAACGACATATCCAGAGGATGTCTCTTGAAGTCTTTTATTGTTAGTCGTGGTATGATTTTCTCTTGTTATTGCTGTAATTATTTGTTTGAAATTACAAGCAAAATTTGTTCTTGCAATGAACTTTTAAGATAATTTCAGGATATATCCAAGTAGTGAATTCCCAAAATATCTAAATTATTTCGTCTACCTTAAAATTACGCTTTTGACTATATTGATAGATAGCGCTTTGAATCTGCTGATTGAGCATAAAACAATACCGGAAGATTTCATGTTTATACTGAGTGCTTATTACTGCCATTGTTTTCTTATAACCGTCATTACTGATTGTTCATATCGCTTTCTGCTAGAATGTTGTAATTAAGGAGTTGTAAATTGGTGCTCCCATTAATAATTTTTTTTTTTTTTTTTTTTTTGGCAGCTTCAAGTATAATGGAATCCTCAGAAATAAGGACTGAAGATGAAAATAAAGATTTGGAAAATGATGAAAACACAGATGAAGAACGAAGAGCTCAGGTAAATGTGGACAAATTTTTAAGTTCCATGGTCATGCATAGTCTCACTTTCTTGATTCTGTGAATTTGAATGAGGAGTATGATGAAAATATTTTTGTTTGTTTCTTCAAATGCATATTCTTCAGGGTTGTATTTCGTTTGATATTATCTTTCCAGGCAGATTCGGATGAAGATATTGCACCAGTTACAGTGAGACCAGCTACTGTTCAAACAACTATATCACTGCGAGAAATGCGAACAATGATTACAGTGCAGGACATTCATGAATACTGTGCTGTCTTGATTGTTTGGAGTGAACCGCATAACGCCTATATATTGTTCAGGCTAGTCTTCTTTCATGAATTTTATTAATGATTCTTGTTTGCAATATTTCTGTAGGGAAAGATAAACTCATTATTTAATGTGAAGTATCCACTACATAAATCGAATTTAGTGCAGTGATGAATGCAGATATGCTTCTATTTTGTCCGAAGCATAATTTGAAAGGCATTATTTAAGATTGTTAGTATTTAGTCATACAAGAGAACTTTTTCCATATACTTGGGAAGCCTATTTTAAGTTTCAAGACAAGAATTTTTTATTATTTATGACTAAAAGGGTTCATGAAATCTACTACCGATCCACATGGTAAGTCATCAAAATTGCTTCAATTTTTCACATAATGCTCTTGTATTGTTGAAATGTTATTATGTAGTCAGTCAGGTAATCTGTTATGGGTTGCTTCCTTTGAATTCACTTCTATATCTCCAATCACTCGATGGTATAAAGTCTTGTTACCCATTCATTAGTCGCACACCTTACACTCCGTCACTTCTTCGTCGATTTTATGGCAAACTTTTTTTCAATTTTATTATTGAGCATATCTCTCTTTTTTGTAATTTCTCGTCAACTGTAAATTAGTATACACTTACTAACATAAAATGCACATCGGACAATCTCCTTCATTTTTATATCATTAGCTAGGATGATATTTTATAACACTTATCCACAGAATGTAAATATTTATCGTTAATCTAATTAAATTTGCCATATATTAACGACGCTGCATCTTCATAATCTGATTGAAGTTATCAGAGTGATGGTCGTACTTCGCTTTTCTGCTGGTATCATTGTACCATTGCAGTGAGCTGTTTTACATTACATATATGAAACTTTTGACATATTTATTCATTTTAATAATTAATAGTTTACTGTTGGCAAAAGGATGATTTTGAAGTCATAATGAGAATCTTACTTACATGCGTAATAATTGCTGTTAAGACATATTTCAGTGTTTCTCCAATATTTCACTTTGTCAAGGAAAGCAGTTTGAAACGCATGGGAGTAAAGTGGGACCGACAGGCAGCAGCCGTTGCTGCGGTTAATCAACGTCCTAATTGGCTGATGGCAGTAACTACTCGCTTAGAATTATGCAAAATACGTAAAACGGATAATCGGTAAGTGTGCGTTATCGTTTTCATTGAGCAGTATTATTATCTCGAAAATCTGGTATGAGGGATGATTTTATCTAGAGATCATCTGATCTTTTCGAAACTGCTTTCACATAGTTCTTATTTTTTCAAATTAATTTCATTTTTCCAGTTATAATTTGAAAGTTGGGACGAAATTTTATCGGGTGGAAGTAGAACCACTGCAGATAGACTCATCGAGTATTCGACGTCATGTTGATGTGTAATGGGAACTTTGTTTCATTGTGATCGTACGAATAGGAAACCTGCGGGTAATGTTCATTGTTTCTTTGAAAATTCTATTGATTGTTAAACTTCTCCATCTTATTTACAGTTTAGCTGGATATTGATGAATACACTATTCTTTTGGGGGGTATCGCGATTTTTTTTTCTTTTTTTTTAATGGCTACATGATGTGAAGCATGCATTTGATAGCCAGTAATTATTATAATATCTCTGTTAAAAGTATTTCCGTTTTTAATATATTAATTTCACTGTTTCCGGATTTTTCGTTCTGAAAATTATATTAGCACATATGATAATATATAAAATAATTATTACATGTAATGATTCACGTTATTTATCTGTCAGCTGATCTACTCATAATCAGCGTTTAAAAAAGGACTGCATATTTCATGGCTGTTTTAGAATAAGCAAACAGGTAAAAGGAATACGAATCTCGATTTATCATGTATATGCTCTTCAGATGCTCAATTTACATCGTATTTGAATGTTTTATTTCACATTCTTCCTCACATTATAATTCTTACGTGTATAATTTTCAAGATTTTAAAATATAATATTTATGAAAAATTGGTGGAAGTTGCACTTCGAAATGTGTTCTATAATATTTGATATCTCAAATTCGAAGTAGAGTGTTTCCGATTCTTTGAATAAAAGGAAAAGATAATCGGTTGTGTCTTAAGTTCAGAATTTATAGTACTAAATTATGCTAGAATTGATTAGTGTTTATAGTGCGACAGATTTCTAATTACTTGAGCGAATGCTTAATTGAGTCTTACATTAAACACGCATTCAGAAATCATCGGAAACATTAAGAATTAAATTCAAGCCAGAAATTTGACTATAGTAAAGACAAACTTTTTAGCATTCGAAACGATTGCTTTCGTCGTTAACATGTTTTATATTTGCGATAAATGAGAATTTCCAATAATACAAGCGATAAAGAGGTATCTGCTTGCAAAATACAAGGAAGGTAGTTTTTTTGATCGCATAGGTTTGTTTGGATTTTTTGAACCTAGCAAACTCATTACTGGAAGATATCTTCATCATCAGTCTTGTACATGTTTTATCGCATTTGTTTAAATAGATTTTTGAGAGGGAGGGGATGAAATTTCTATTATATCTCCTTTTTTCCATTTCGATTACTCAAGTAATGATGAAAACTATTTAAACAACAGTATAAGGGTATTTTACCAATTTATAATTTATACTATACACAAAGAAGAGTAATGAATCAACCAAGTTATCTATAAACTTCACTTTGTCAACTGTCGCATCTATAATGTATTTAATCTTCGCGAAATCGATCATGAATTTTAGAAATAATGGTCATCTAGACATACCCTGACATTTCATTTACATAAGTGAAGGTATTGCACATGTAAATCTAAATTATTTCTTTTCATGCTGAGATTAATAACAATTAAGGAAGCGATTTATTTTTTCATAACTACCAGTTTGATGAAATGTTTACATACTTAATATAACAATCGAAGAGATATGTTTCTGCATTTCTAAGTCCAAAAATTTAATCCGCAAATCTAATAATGTCGATGATTATATTCATTAAATTTTTAAGAAGTATTTTTGCCTTTTCTACTTATTCATAGTTTAATTAGGACTTTTGTCGCTAGCAAAATCCGATATTTGACCAAAATCCGATATGTGAAAATAGCAATATTTGACGTAATGGGGGCAGTTTTTTTTTTTCGAGAGGTTATTCGGCGTACAGTTAGTTGTCTTTCATTGAAAAAATCTCTGTGTTAGAATGAAGCAATTATTTCCTGAACAGTACAGTTTGAAGATGTGGAGATTTGTTATTAGATTTCAATTTAGGAATTTTTACTGAAATTACCCCGCAGTATACGCAGGAAGGTGATACGGAACTGGCGGTTAGCCAAAGCATAAGCGAAAGGATTGCTACTTGAATTAAGATAGCACATGTAATAAGTGAGCGTGTACAGCAGTGATGGTATGCAGTGCCGACAAAATCCATATACCGTTGCCTGAAAATCAAATATTTTCGTCATAAAAATTTGCATAAGTAGAAGACTAGAAAACTAACCGCAATGTAATAGGGTGACCAGAGGATGGCAAAACATCCAACAATGAAGGTAATTGTCCTGAATGCTTTATGCGCTCTTCGTTCAGCTTTTGTTTGCTTACGTTTCCGTTGAAGTAAAGTGATGGGTGAGAAGGAAAAGTGCAAAAGATTATTTCTTTTAATGTTTAAGTTCGAAAAAGATGATGATTCACATGACGATCTAAAATATATTCATGTTTGCAGATATCTAGGAAAAGCGGGATACAGTGGTTAATCTGTTAATGTTTTATTGGAATTGTTTGCATGACGTGAAGTGATCTCCCTTCATTTTTTTTTTTTTTTTTTTTTTTTTTTTTTCAAATCCAGGTAAAAGACTACCAGTTGTCTGGTCTTTTCATTTTTTTTTTTTTTTTGAATTTCTTTGGTTCCGATTAGAATCAGAGAGACAAAGATGGCAGTTTTATTTCTTGTTAAAAAGCTTCAAAATGAACGCAGCTGCAAAAGATGTGCGAATAATTTCGACATATTACATTGAAATATATAACCTTCGCCTGAAGTTTGCGGAAGACATGAAACTTTGTTTTGCATTGTTCTCATTTCTGGAAGTGCTTCCATGTGGAATTAATGTCACAGGTGGAATTTTTAGTCCCGCAGGCTGAATTACCGGCATTTTTGAATTCAGAATTTCCACCGATGATGTACTGAAACGCGAAATAACTTTTCAAAATCCAGTAATGTTTTTTAGAAAGATTAGATCCTGTTGAGAGATGGAATAGAAGTTCAGTAGAAAACAACGAAGTAATCATAGTTTACTTGAATAGGAGTGTCAAATGTGGGTTTGATTTCTTAGGGAAATGTATGACAGAATGCAGAACAATTCATATTTTGGAAGTTGTTTTAAGTAATAAAATGTCAGAGAAGAATAAAAGTCGCTGAAAAAAGCGTTCATAGACATTAATGATTACCCAGCTCATCTACTTACATCTTTAAAATATCAGGAAAACTTATTTAAGATACTTACGTCGAAACTGAAAAGGAAGATTTGGGACTGAAAAAGTTCCGCGTCACATGATTCTTGATTTGTGATACCCATTTCATTGGAAATCTTTTAGTGACAACCGTTTCTCGTTTTATATCTTCGGAAGGGTTATACAATGCATGAAGAGTAGTACATTTCTTCAAAAAAGAAAATTGAAATTGACTACTCACCATCGGTAAAGCTAATATATCTCTATAATAAAAAATGATATCGTCGTGTGAGTACTCACACATGATAAGAGTTTTGCTATATTGTTTTATTGTAGAAAAGTTTGAACGTTTTTAGAATTCAAAATCAGGAAGATTCAACTGTTATGCATAGTTTGGTTGAACCGCTGTCAGAATGATCCGATGAAATAATGGATGTGTGAGCACAGACACAATCAGAATCACTTGCTATCGAAATATTGTTGAAAAGGATTATATTGACTCTCATCATTAATTCTCATCATTAAAAAAAAAAAAAAATTATTATGCTTAAGTTGTCGGCGTTTCTCGATTCACATAATTTATTGTCATTCTATGATTTCGTTAGCATTAGCATTTCTTATTTACCCAGAATATCTACAAAAAAAAAAAAAAAAAAAAAAAAAAAAAAAAAAAAAAAAAAAAATTCAGAAAAAATCTCAACAAAAGACAATCAGGAGCAATGAGTATGAAACGAATTATGAACAATCAAAATATTTGTAAGAAACATAGAACTTCTACAATAACTATAAAATAACAAACAATTGATGAAAATGCTTCACATTTACTAAAGAGGAAAATGGCAATGTCCTTCGATAATTTGGCGTTTCAAAGCTTCTATGTTAATATGTTGCTATGTAATCATTTTAGCACTCATAGAAGTCGTTTTTAAGGCTTCGCACTTGTTTTATTTTTCACAATAAATTGTAACCCACAATTACTATTTTTTTTATACACTTTTTCATCTTCCTTTTCATTTGATAACACTTTTTTCTCCAGGACTCGTCCAATCAATCTTTCAAGATTCTGTACTTCATTTTGCTCCATTCCCTCAACTTTTCCGCTAAATATTAGTTAGCATGTTAAACTTAATTAAAAATTACAAATTAATATCTCAAGCTTAGGACTACATTCGAATTCACATGAAGTTCTTTTCAGATTGTACACTGTTTTGTTCATTGCTCAAAGTTATGTGTCAAGAAAGTTATTTATAAGACAGATGTGAGTATCAGGCAGTATATTTATCTAAGATCTCCAAAAATAATTAGAGACTTCAAAATTTGTTATATTCTAAATTTTTAGCGTTATGTCATTAGATTCTATTCTTTATAAATAAATTATTTATTACTAGTTGGACCTGACCTCGCTCAGCGTGGCCAGTCCAGCTCCTTTATACAAATAAAAATGTAAATGTTCGTTAGTTAAAATCTTAAATCTCCGAAATTTCTTAAATACGCGCCTATTCGAATGCAACGTTGTATCAAATTTCAAATCAGTCAATGAAGAATTTGAAACGTTATATGATAAGTAACAATGAACATTTTACATTTTTATTTATTTAGATTAATATCAACAGTGGGAATTGAAGAAAAAAATTAAAAGAAAACTCAAAGGCAACTTGTCCTAAATTTTTTTGAAGTAATCATTTTAGTGTTGATTGTCTTGATGATCCCGAATGCTATAAGTTAAAAAGCTTAAACAAATTCTTGCAATATAATCTGATAAATACTGTAAGTGCTCACGGATATTCTTCACTTTCTTACAGTAAAAATTGTTCACTACGACGAATCGTTTCAAAATAATGGCATTCAGCTGCATATACCATTGCGTATACATAAAATTTTTTCACATTCAGATGAATACAAACATTGCATACACATGCAAATTATGTAGCGAGCTTGGAAAAGAATGTAACGAGCTAGTTCTCAATGAGGATATATTTTCGCCATAGTATTTATCATTCTATCGTGCTTCATTAGGCAAAAAAGTAAAAGTTTTTTGATATTTTAACCAATACCAATTTCTATGTATTCTAACTCTTCTTAAAATCCAACAATCGAAAAATATGCAATTTCAAACGGGTTCTGTTGTCATTCGTTAGAAACTGTTAAAATACTTGATTCATGAAAAATTATCCTCACTGATTCAATAAAATATTGCGAATCATGAATGTTTCTTAATTTCTCCAAAATCAGTTCCAAATTGGGTTAATCTAATTCACTAATCTAATTAATAATTTAATTCACTTTATCTGGGCTAATATCCTATGATAACGCTCTAAAATAACTTACTGTAGCATTAGTTGTAAACGTATGATAATCATCATCTTCAGCAATGTGAACATTTTCCCCAGCAATGTCATTGTCTGCATTATACGATTGCGAAAGCATTAGTTTAAGACCAACCTGTGTCATCATTTTGTTATTTATGCTCAGGTCAAATGATAATTTAAAATGATAAATTAACACAAGTGAAGTAAAAGTTCACCTGTGTTCCTAGTCGCTGACTGAGCAACAGAGCTAATTGACGTTGGTTCCTGGCTTCAGCTTTTTTTTCAAGTTTCTTAGTAACTTTGTGAATTCCCTGAAAAGATAATAAAATGCTCCAAAAAATGATTCTCGAATCATAACCAATTATAGGTAATAGAAAGTGCTTATCATGCGGGTATATGCTGTAGAAAAAGTCTAGAAATAGAAAGGAGAAAAATGTATACTTCAGCGAATTGCAATAAGATGGAATTAAAGAAAAGCAATAAACTTGATTCGAGAAAACTACTTAATCACTGTCGGTACAATACTTAAGTCATTCGTAAACTAATAAGACGTTGAAGTAGTGTATGTGTATCGTAGATAAATGGGAAATGGTATGAAATACTTTGTAAAGAATGAGCATTGCAATCAGTGTTGTCCAATAATAAACGAGATACATGCCCATATTAATATATGGATTGGTGAGAAACGGAGCTGCACATTCATCATTGACAAGTCTTTAATGATGTATACTGTACACAAGAATCCAAAATAAAGTCCAGCAAATGCAACGCTATGAAAAAGAAAAAAGCAACCAAAATGATAAGTGTTCGATGACTGAATTCAAAAAAAGAAAAAAAAAAGGAAAAAAAAAAAGCAAATTACCCGCTTGTGGTATCAGATACCAGTGACCAACCATAAATCATAAAACCAAAAATAAAAGCAGGAATAAGCCAAGAACAAATAATTGTTATTTGAGCTTTTGTGGGTGACTGCCACTTTATGTATGATGCGGTATGGCAAACGGATAAATAACGGTCAACTGTTATCAATAGTACTGTCAGTATTGATACAAGACAAAGTGTATAATCAAGAAAAAGCCACGTTTCACATGCTATCCATCCGAGTGGCCAACGATCACCTGTTTAGAATTTGAAATTAACATGAATGAAGTATTTTATTCTTTTTTGATCAACTTGCTAAATTTAAATTGGCATTAATCAATTACTACATCTTTATCTAGGCCCAACTAGAGGATGGATTAAAATTAATCCTGAAAAGCTAATACCATGTACTCTGAGAGATAATCACAGAGTTTGGCACTCAGCTGTATTATCATCAAGGAAAAACTGCACTGAATGTTGATAGTTACTGAAAATGGTAATTAATATCTTAATAATTAATTTCAGCTATGCATTTTTGATGTATTATAATCTGTGATTCCAGGAATCACGAATCACCGAAAAAACTTGTCATGAAATACACTTACCATTTAAAACATATAGGGTAAATAGTGGATAACCTTCAATACCAATAATTAAGTCCGATACGGCCAGTGATACTATAAAACGATTGCTTATCTGAAAATAAAATGATCCGTAGCTCAAACACCGGTCCCATCACTAGAACGGTGAAAAAACAAAATAATAATACTTTCTAAATTTCTCCAGAAATCTAATAGTATATTTTCTTAGCAGAACTGTGGAGTTATAAAAGTTAAAGACCCAATTTGCTTTCAGTAGAAATGTGACTTGTCGGTAAAACCGAAATATTTTATAATATAAATAAAATGGAAAATCCAAGTAATTTATACAGAAGAATATATTTCTAAGACATGAGGGCCTTAATTCTCTAGTTTTCCGATTTGCTAAGAGAGCTTATAGGAACTGTGTGAAATGTTGAGATGTTAATTGTCAGGAATGTTACAAAGACTGAAGCTTGTAAGAATTGCCCATTTTATCTTTAGTTCTCATATCCAATCTTTTGTATGACTAATATGTTGTAAGCCTTCGCTCACTATCAATACCGAGGATGATCCATATAAAAAGGAAGGCTTTCGAGGCAGCAAGATCAGTGTCATCAACATCGGTCTTCAACGCGAGCAGTCTTCCAACATTGGATCTTCAGCAGCAATTTTATCAACATCACTATCAGCCACAATTCAGTCCCAGTCCAATATCAAAAACGATTTCAATGTTAGCTTGATCGATAAATCATCAGAAGACGACTATTAAAATATCTTTTATATTTACCATTCATTTATTTCTTACTGAATAAGCTGTATTTCATTTATAACTTATTGTATAAGCGCTAAATTGTGTATAATATCGTGTTACCTAAGAAAGCCTACTATAGATCTAGTGCAATCACAATACAAGAAACTATTTCCAATTTAACCAGTCTATAATCCAAATTACAAATCGATCAGAATTTTTTCCCCAACATGGCTAAAAACTGTGGAAAAAGTCTCTATACGTATATTCGCTATTTACCTAGTCACAAGACAATTCCACCATTCTTTCTCAAAAATTTGTGAACGAAGATTTGGTTGCTTGTCATTCAGAATCCCATCTTCAGCTTATAGCAGTTAATCAAACATCATGAGAGAACTAAAGCATACATAATCAATAACCAAAAACAAGTAAAAAGCTTAAAAAAAAAACTGCTCAAGAAAATCGTTAATTATGAGTGGATAGAAGGGAAGGCGAGAGTTGCATCATTTTTCATGTACTTAATTAAGGAGGTAGTGAATCGTTCATATGTTAAACTATAAAAGATAATGGGCATAATTTTTTAACTACGAGAATAAAAAAAAAACCGAAGGGAAAGGCTTCCTTAATAAGAAAAAATCAAACAGAATTCTAAGTTCTTTGGATAAAATTATTCCCATCAGTTACACGATCATAAGAAAACGACATCACAATTAAAAAAGTCAGGAAAAAGAAGGAAACCGAAAACTTTTTTGTAAAACCATAAAGGATTTATGGCATCTGCATGAAGAATTTCAGTAGCTTCGCCCGAATTGTCATTCGATGAGAATAATATCACTTGTTAACCATGAAAATAGCGATTTTTATATATATATATATATATATATATATATATATATATATATATATATATATATTCCTTTGAATAAAATGATTTGTTGGCAGTGATTTGAAAAGCAAAAAAAGTGAAATTAAGTTCAAAAAGAGAATCTCTATTTCTACATATCACATATCGAAACTAAGCAATATCACTGGTGTCGTATCGTTTGATGTTGAATGGTACAGTACGAGATGTTAAACCTTGTTTTACATTTGAATGTTCTATGTTTAATACACATACTCTAATTAACTAGAAAAATTTCTTGCATCCCTAAGTAAGATATCCAATAAATCTGTTACCATTTCAAGAATATTTTTCAAATCAATGGCATGCGCTTTTAACGAATCTTGACTATGCAATTCTCAAAGAATAATATGATTCCCGAGAGCTGAATAATTGCAGAATGAGATTAAAATTGACCTGTTTGCTGATATTTCGTTCAAGTTTATAAGCAGCGATAACCATTGCATTGCCAAAAATTGTTTCTATGCTTAATGCAACCACAATAATCCACACATTGACCTAAAAATTTTGGAAGATAGCCCAAGAATGTTAATTCATCTTTGCATATGCCTTTCAGAATAATTAACTTGTTTAATTACATATCCATTATAAGCCTCACTAAACTTCAATGATTTTAGTCTCAAATCTTGCAAACATATATCAGCTGTTATAATTATATTAATTATACCACTTGTTGATGATGTCAACCTGGTGTCATTTTAATCCACTGCTTTAGTAGGATGCAAATTAAATAATTAATGAAACATAAAAAGAAAGTGAATTGACAGAGGTTTTCACCAAACAAAAGCATAGTCAATAACAATTGGAAATACTTAACAATTCCTATAAAAATCATCTGTAATGATTAGGATTGCTATAATTTAAATATCTATACTTCCACTACAACTATTAAGTCATTTAACGTAACAAATCTTCAGGTTTTCTGAAGGATGCTAACTACTACCAATCAACCTTTTCCATTTGTTTTTATATCAACCTCCACTTACAAAAACTAACTGATCCCTAAGAAAACTTCCAAATACGCTTTATGCACTTACTTTTTGGAACAAGGGTAAAGTATTAGCAGATATTCGATTTTTTAATTCTTTTTTTTTGGTTTTAAATGGAGTATTTTCTCTCACACATGAGCTCATTCCAAGCTTTATTTCTGCTGTCGTCTTGGAGAGGTGAACAAATCGAAAACACTGCATTTACGAGTAAATTAAGCAACTTAACGAACAAATACTCAACAGCCAACCTCTTAGTTTTAAATAAATATATAACAAGTGTTTTTTAAATTTTCTTTTCTTACATTCCATTTTTTGGAAATGGAAAATGGTTATGCAATAAATACATTCTTCACTTTGCGTTTTTAACGATCCATTTGTTCTTTAAAATTATATATTTTCAAATAGACAATTGTTATATCCTTTATTGGAAAAATTCTAAGCGACATTTTTTCCAGATAATGATTTGTAAATCTGTAAAATTTGCAACAAGATAGCATGTCTTAATATAAAACCATAAATGTTAATTTAAGAACTCGTAATTGTAAGAATCTGAACTGCGATATTCATACTACATGCAATCTCATACACAGATCACAAAAGCAGATCCCGCCAAATCATTTATTTTGGTCCATGATGATTTATGGGTTAGTGATTTGATTGTAGAACAAATACTAAGAACATTTAAAATGACAGTAATGTGTGAAAAAGCAAGAGACATATGAAGGGAATAATTTCGTCTCTTTGTGGCATAGACAGGCTTACGATTAAAATGAGATCATTGTTTTCTAATTTAAAGAAAAATTTTAAGGCAAAGAAATATGCATCTGTTTCAGAAATGATGTAATTTAAGAAAAAATTAGCAAAAAAGTTGAAGAGATTTGAAAGAATATATCTCAATAAATAAGCACTGATGTACAAATTGAGTCAAAGAAAAGCAGTGGAAACGCAAAATATTAAGATGACATGAAGACATAACACAAAATTTAGGATAATCATTACTAATTTGTCCATCCATTTACATTGATTGATCATCAGCTCTTACATCTACCTACTCAATTATTCTATTATCTATTCGGTCGATCCATTTCTTTTTCTCAAAACTTTTGATCTGATGACCTCATAAAGATATAAAAAATAATAGTAGTTGAAGGATATTGAAATTCGACACTTTATATTCCATTGGAACTTGAAGAAAGCAAAGAAGTGCTGCCACTCTCTTTCTACCAGATGATTCGAACAACTGAAAATCCATCCAGTATCATGACTTTTTCCAGATACTTTAGTGCACAGCATTTCTACTGTGTTACCATCAACGGGAATCTCTTTATTAAAAGATCCTAGACTCTTTTTTGTTCAACACTTTCAAGTTAAGAATTGCCTTTTTTCACTAGCAATTTTAATGGTCTATGTAAAAAGAGAAAAATAGCTATTTTGGATAATTTGAAACTGCGAAGCAAGCACCGTTAGACAATTCTTCTCGATTTCTTAGTGAATACAAATATATAGTTTATAACTTCGGAAGACTTTTCAAAAGATTTTGAAAACCTGCAACAAAATTCCATAAGGTGATGATTGCCATTGCCATTTGGATTCATTATGAGTAAAATTTATCGATAAATTGCTGCTGATAAAGGCATCAAGCATTTTTAAAAGTATGCACGTTCATATTTGTTATCGATAATAATCAAGCCATCTGCAAACCATAGTAATTAAAGCTGCAATTAATATGATTTTTGATTGACAAATTTGTAAAAATGGTTAAATAATGTAGCCCTATCTTTTTTATGAGATTCGGTAAGACTAAGGCACTTAAATATACATATGTGGATGTACACTTAATAAATTTTGTCAAAGTAAGCAAAGACACATAGTTTTCGTGTTTACAATTTTGTCCGAATTGCGCATTTATAGGTATTAATAGAAGTACATATTCATAAATTTTTTATAGCACTCTTTTAAAATAACTAACACAAATTAGAAAAGCGTTCATTCACTTCTATTATATGACTGTTTGAATCATTCAAGCCCTAATATTTATTTTCAGTCATTTCTGTCTTTATGATGCAGCTTTTTTTTTTTTTTTTCAAAAGTTCGGTGAATTTGATTTAGTAAAAAATTAATTGCGAAACTATTGAAATCGTCTGCATCCGAATTAATTGGAGCAGAAAAAAATAATAGTTTCATCTTCCTTCCTGAAATCTGACTGAAAATTATAAAATTTATTTGCGACTTAGCAGTCGCATCTTTAAAATATGATTGAAATGAATAGCTAAAACTTTTCCAGAAACATATGCTGACATCAGATTTAAAGAAATGCCAGAATAAAATTTCATTAATGACACAAAAAATTGAAACAAACCAAAACAATAACATTGGACTAATTATTCTCTCCATGCAAAAACATTAATTGCTGACTGGAGTATTATAAAATAATTAGGATGATATTTATTTTAATCTTATCTCAATTCATGAGCACTATAACTTCAAGATATATGTGAAAATCATATGGTCACATATATTTTGTGAATATGTTTTTATTCATATATTCATATATTTTCACATAAATATTCAAAGCAACGAATGAGTTATTCCTCGGAGAAGTTGAACAATGTCATCCGCACAAATGAAATCACTAAAATATAGAGTCTCCAGAAATCATAACAATTAGTTACAACAATAATTAATGCTCTATTAATAATTTTAAAACAGTTACCTAAAACACGATTGAGTTTCGGCACTTATCAAACCTTTACTTCCTTCCTCACGCTTAATCCAATCATGGTTGAGATTCTGAATGATTTATGATAAATTCTAGCGCAACACGGTTTTATATCTTAATATTTGTTTGTACTGCTGCTTTGTGCTGTACAATGTAAATTATTTTGGAAAAATTTTTGCGCATTCTAATTATTTATGAAAGTTAGTTAAAAGTGGAAATACTAACACATTAATTTGTAAGTTTTTAAATCACAGAAGAAATATGCTGGAAGTAGCCATTAAACATAGCTCTATTAATCACTACTTTTTCTCACTTTTACATTCTAATATTCCGGAAAACTGATAACAAGTTGAAGATATTGATGGAATAGGATGAAGAAAACAATAATATATTCCCATGCTCTAAATTTGATTTTTTTTTTTTTTTTTAATATTTGCTTCAAAAATAATATACATCCAGCATGATGGTAGAATAATGCTGAAGACTCCTTAATGTGAATTATGACTAAAATAAGAACTTAATGGTAACTAGCAAGTTTAGAATTGCTCTTATATTAATTATTATATAGTTGGATGTAAGATAAGAGCTTTTTCAATGAAAATGAATGCTTAACACTGAACTGATCATTTACAAATCACATCACTACTGAGCTCATAACATTTCTTGAAATAGAACTCTTAATTTCTGCATAATATTCTTCATCGGTGATAAGTTCGACAAAAGAACTTCTCAACATTGATCTAGAACTATACGCGACTTCATTTACTGATTATATTCATTGAGAAATTAAAGCACTTATTTTTATAAAATTCATTTTAGAGCTGGCAGTTGCTTATTTAAATGAGTATATATCATTTCAGCGAAACAGATGAAATGAGGAGCAGATACATAAAGGAAAGACGTAGACCGGAAGTCATTTTATTGTATATCAACTTTTTCTTCAAAAGCTTAGTCCAAATGTTTTCTGCACTGACTAAAATTTAAAGGAATAATATATCACCTCAAAATGGTCAGTAATTTCATCTGCCAAACCGTAAAAAACATTCAAACAAAATATAAAATCCATACAAGGTACAAATAAAAAATCTAAACCAAAATAAAATAAATAACAGTCCTCTTATTTGAGACAAAACAAAAATCTTAGATTAAGTTTCCATGAGAATTCTTTGGTGACGTATTCATTTAGTGGATAAAGGATTTCAGAAAGACAAAAAAATGGAGTTTGAAGCAATTTCTAATTATGCGACCGACGTCGCACTAAAACAGCCAATATTTCCATACTTCAAGGAAACATTAGCGAAATAACGGAACTAAGAGGTGCAATTAGTCTAAGTAAAAGAAAGAGAAAGAGAAAGAGAGGAAGATGTCGATGATGTTAATGGACTATATTCTAACGAAACTGATTAAATTATTGAGAAACTTGCTTTCATCCCCCAAATATTGCCATTTTCAACTCCTGCAAGCATTCGTATTTTGAGGTTCTTGTCCAGGAATGACAAGATAAAACTAGGGAAAATAATTCTGTCGTGAGAAGTTGAGCTGATCGATTTATACAATTCAACTACCTTGTACTCAATCATTACTGTTGGAAGCTTCAGGTCGAATATGTGTTTATCATCGGATAATCATACTCGGAAAGTTTGCCATTCTCAGTTTGTTATTTGTCAGTTTGTCATTTTCTCCTTCAAAATCCAAAAACGATATTGTCGGATTCTTCTGATCCACAATAATCCAGAATAAAATATTCCTTAAAAATATATATCAACTTTCTTTCGTACTGAAAAATCTGATCTGTGTATCTCAGATCAAACAGTGTTTGTATACTCTCGGGAATTCTAGGCAACTCCTCTATTAGAATCCTTATAAATATTGAAATGCGAGTATCAGGAGTTTGATCAAAGGTTGACCTTTTTTAAACAGGTCTAATAAACTAGCTACGAAATACACAGCTGAAAGAACAGGTCATTGCATCTTGCAAACTAATTAACTCAGTTTCGGGTGCGGTTTAGAAACCTATGGATGATGGACTAATAAGAATCCTATCTATCTAAGTCAATGTTGGAAATCCGATCGACATTTACTCAGGATTGTAAGTCAATGTACAGAGATAAAATTTTAAATCATGTTGGAAGTTTCAGTTAATCATTTAATGGTGTCTTTGAACTGTGTAAAGCATGAACTGGAGAAAAAAGACGTATGGAATATTCTTCGCAGATTAAATGCATTAAACTCATGCCTTAAATTCGAGAATATAAGGTTTAAGCTGATTAGAAAGAATAAGCAATGAAAGGTAGCTACGTATTATAATAAGCAAGGAACCGCTGGTCAAATAATGATTTAATAAGTGGCAATTAACTGCGTTCAATTCAATGCAAAGGTAAACAGCTTCCAGTTGTGGGATTTTCAGTCCTCACTCTCTCACTCTCAAATTATCATCACCAACTTCGTATATATCCATTTCACGGTATTTTCTGTCATCTAGTGTCCTTACTTAACTACTATAATGTTTTATGAAACAGACAGATTTTATGAAACAGACAGATATTCTGCATTATAGTAAGTAATTCCACAAATCCTAAGTACATGTGTATTTCACTCACTTATCTATAAAAAAAATTTTTTTTTCAAATTTACAGAAAACAAAAGTATCAGACTTATATCAATTGCCACTCGAAAGTGTATTTAAGTTTTGATAAAAGGAATGTAGAAGTTAGTTATTCCAATCTATAGATTTTAGGAAAATTTGACATTGTACAGAAAACCAAGTGGAAAAAAGAATAAATATGAAACGATCACGACATTCTCTAAGTTACTAGCGCGCGCTCTGTAGGTTACTGTAATTCCATCATATCTCAGGTATCACATAGCATATCACATAGTGGTATGGATATTTGTAGCAGTCTTAGAACGCTCATATTAGTAGCATTGCTAAAATTAACAAGAAAATTTTAAAATTTCCCACATTATCAAACTTTCCTGAACGAAACGAAAAACTATACTATTTACTGCAAAGAAAATAGTTGCAAACTGAGATGTTGCACTTACACCAGCCCAAAGGTATTAGAAGTTTAAAAACAGCTTGAAGAATTTCGTGTGAATGGAGTAATGCGGGAAACAGTGATGTTGTGCATGTGATCATGGCATGTATGGTTTAGTTTTACATATCGTTTTTTAGAAGAGTAAAAATGATAAGTGAAACTAAGAAAGCACATGAGTTTACTATATTGTGAGTAGATACGTCATTTCAGAGGAAAGTCGACAAAATGCCGTGCAAGGATCATTCTTGCTGAAGAATAGTGTTCGGCTCTTGAAAAGGAATTTAACGGAACTTATTATTCAGATCAGCCTTCTATAAAATGATTTGCTCTTTACTTGAATATTCAGAAGATCGAATTACGGTAAACTGCTTATTTCATAAGATCGGTTTCAAAAACGACTGTTGTTTGAAAGACAACAAAATCTAAAATTCGAAGCAAAAATAACCAATTAAATAAGCATCTCAGGTATCAATTTGACCGCAATGAACAGTGGGCAAGTCACGAGGAATATGAGTTTCCGAAGTAAGATTTGGTGTTTTATATATTCTTGATAGCTAGTTCGCACTCACGAGGAATATGAGTTTCCGAAGTAAGATTTGGTGTTTTATATATTCTTGATAGCTAGTTCGCACTCACAAGGAAATATGAGTTTCCGAAGTAAAATTTCGTGTTTTATATATTCTTGATAGCTAGTTCGCACTCACAAGGAAATATGAACAGTTATCACTCTCGTTTAAAGAAGATACATCCTGAGAATTATTCCCAAAATGTAAAACATAGTCCCTTTTTCGTTAAGGCGAATAATTTTAGCTATAGCAGCTTCACTCATCTATAGGTCAACAAGACTGATTAACACTTGGACACATCTCAAATAATTAAAATAAAGTGCATTAGAAGGAATTAAGAAGAAAGAAAACTGATTTAATCGCAATTGCACTAAACTTCAAGTATGTGTGGCTAAACATCTATTAATGCGAAATGATTTAAATAGACATCGTATCTGCTAGTAAAAGGTAATGCCATAACAAAAGCGAATGACTGTTGCTTGTAGCCAGTACAAATAATATCAACTTTTGAAAAGTATTCACAAGATAACAAATTTTAAAAGCCAAAATAGAATGACTGTTAGATTTTAAATATCAACTTGAATAGAGATATTTCAAATCGAGAAATTTTATTTTCAAACCAATAGAAAAATCTTACATTTGAATTGATTTCCATTCAAACTGATGTTTGAAATCTGAGAGTTATCCTATAATCACGATCCTATAACTCATTTGTATGTCAGTATCTCAAAAAATTTTCGAAATCATTGGTCAAAGCCTCAGATGACTCAAAGTTTCAATAGTCTGCCTAATATCTTTTGAAACTAAGTCGTTTGAGCCTTTCTGATATATTCTTATAAATGCAAATGGCTATTTCGAAGGTTAACTGAAGACATTTTTTTTTTTTTAGAAGATATTTAGACCACCTGTCAACTACGATACTCTGTACAGTACCATACCAGCAACAGTACCAAATCAACTTGATCGATGTGACGGATCATCCTGGTCATTTTGACATTGAAATGATCATAATTCTTTTTGATTTATTACCATTCGCTTATTGTTAAAATATTCCGAACTTAAAATCATTGGAATGTGTTAATCTCAGGTTGTTTTTATGTAATATTGCATTTAAAATTTAACCTTTTTCATATATCATACTGTTTCCAGTTTTTCAATTTTTCATCTAAAAAAAATGCATGAAGTGCCCCAAAATTAAGATTATAATAATAGAAACCAAAAACTACAGCTAAACATAATATCGAGAAATAAACCACTATATGCCATGTTCCAAAAAAATTGCAGTAAGAGCATTAGAAGCAGTAAGCATCAGAAATTTATTAAGCGTCCAAGAAATCTTGCTTTCCGCAGAACTGAGATAGTAATAAAACAAATGTGTTAAAATCTACTTCCTTTATCATCTCAAAAATTATGCAAAACAGATTTCGCTGCGTTTGCAGGTCAGAATGATGAACAATTAGAAATGAGGTATAACAAAAAAAGTAGAAAGATAAAAGCTAAAGTTCATATCATGTAACTTAAACTGAAGAGGATCATTCGAATATGAAATAAATCATAAAAAAATATTTTTCACATACAGAAAAATAAACTAAAAAAAAAAAAAAAAAAAAAAAAGAAATCATGAAATGGAGAAGTTTGTTAACAATTTGAAAGGCTGAGGGAAATCTTACAAGAATCAAAAAAAAAAAAAAAAAATCCGGACAGTTAACGAATTTATATTCTTTCCTACCATCAGCATTTTTAACTTCATTTCGTAATGAAAAGATTGGCAGAACCAGAATTTTTCATGTTTCCATCATAAAAGGTTTAAAAGGTATATTTGAAAGGTGTAGCAGACGCGGGATTTTGGATTTCTGATGAATTTTCGAATTTCTAGATTTTGTAATGCTCTGACTAGTCGTGCTATATTTTGCATGTACAATTTGAATTTCATAGATCACTTACAATTTGAATTTTATGGATCGCACCACAATCAAACAATGTCTTGCTAAGCGAAAATGTTTTGAAACAACAATAATTCTGAGAAATTCTTCAGGACAAAGTTACAATATGACGGCATATCAAAATTTTCCATATTTCGTTATGAACGGAAAAATTTCCTTATAAGAGAACAGAAATACAGCAGTGGCTTTAGGCTGTTCACCAAAAATTTAGCAAAAATATATGACCTCAAATATCTTATTCTTATGAAGAAGCAGGTATATATAATGGGAAAAAATACTCTTGATAGACTTATTTTCAACGGATCCTAAGAACTAAAATATCCTATGGAGCGAAAATACCTATTCAGTGCTTAAAAAGGGAAATTTTTATTCCATTAAAAATAAAAAATAAAAAAATATTCTCTGACGAGATGCTATTTATGTGAAAAAGAAATTTCCTTCACGAACACCAGTTCTAAACTTTTTTAATCCACACGAGAAAACTGCAATGACCTCTGAATAAATGAAACATTCATTCACGTGATTCCAGTTTTTTTTTTAAAATGTTGAAATTTAATAGGGAAATTAGCAACAAATTCGTCGACAACGCATTCTGTTTCCTTAGCTCTAGGGTAGGCATTCGCGTTTCGGCTTTCAGCTATCCTGTGTAGCATCAGCTATATTTCTGTTTTGGTACTGATGTTCACAGCTTTCTTCTAGATCAATACAATTCTGAAATTCCGTTCTTAAGAATGAAAAAGTGAAGATATTAAAAAGTATATGCAAAATTAATAGACAAGAAAAATACTTGTAAAGCTGCACAATAATGTAGCATAAGGACTGCGAGAGCTTGTAGTCTATCCTCCAATACTGCAAAACTGAGAGAACCAGAGCTTTGGATATCTTTCATATTTTTCATTACATTCAAGCGTTCAACAGTTGTTTGGTGGATAATACTTCGAATTTTCTCCATCTGGTTAAATAATGATTTAATAAATATAAGCAGCATAAAATGAGTAATAGATCATACTTTTAACATTAATGACAGGATAACAATTAACTCAGCAGATGTGTATAACTCAACAATTTATTTTGAAGATCTCGAAGTTTCAATCTGTAATTCAATCACTACAAATCACTGATGTCAGAATTGATGTGCAGCCATATTCAAAATGCACATTTGTTCAAAATTTTTTACAAAAATAACTTTTTATAATTATAAAATGTAACTGTCAGAAAGAACTTGCATCTTCATTTATTTTTGCTTTTCTTTTCATAGGATCCAGATCAGAGAACATATCTTTACCAGCTACCTTGGCAGCATTTATCATCTGTTCATTGTATGCATTTCCTGGCTGGTACATCATCTGGCTTAAATTTTCTGAAAGTTCCAACATCGAAAAGACGTCCGGTATTGCTCTCTGAATAAAAATATTAAGTTAAATAATGCATTAAGGATTTGGTATTTTTGAAATATATTAGTTATGGAACTCTCTCAATTACTATGTTAGATTCTCAGAATAGATATCACAGAGCTAGATGATTTCATTTTCAAAGTTTGTTTAAAGCTCACCTCAACTGGCATCACTTCATCGGTTCCGACCTGAATAATTGGAATTTTCTGCTCTAAAATTTTTAGCTTCAGATCAGATTAAAATAAAGACAATATTATTCGACAAATTAAGTAAAATTACTAACCAGTTGTTCCTTTCTTATTTTCTGTTAATGCATGAAAATATGCTCTTTTACGTCCGACACTTTTCCATGTAGAACTAAGCTTTTCTGATACTCTGACTGCAATACGACGTCGCCGAGGCAATAGTCGCTCCTCAGATTCTTCAAACAAACATTTTTCAATAAAAGCATAAACTAAAAAATTACAATTCAGCACGAGCTGATTCTGACATTAATTCGAGTAAATTCGAGCTCGTCCAATAATTATTAGAGTTGCCAGTGACCTATTTATTTCTTCCATTATTTTATATTTTCAATTTAAGAGGAAAAACTGCAAACACTTGAAAAGATATTGATCACTGTTAATTTTACTTCTATAAGACTTTAAAACCGAATTATCTTGATCACACATTAAGCATTATCACGACTAACGTAAACTATTACAGGGCTATTTTTCATGTTAATCGAAGTGCGCAATAACATGACATGAAACAAATGTCAGCAAGAAATGGTTTCTAAAAAAAGAATTTTGGCAGAATCTAAAGTTATGTTTTCTGAATTAGCAAAAAATCTGAAGGACTTCTATTCATGAGAAACCAAAACAATCTTAAATCTTAAATTAATTACTTTCGTTGCAAAGAAAGAAAGAAAAAGTACGATACAAGAAAAAGGAACTTGATGAAGGCAAGCTGAGTTCTGTTGCCATATGATCATGCTTTGCAATATCGTCCAGCAAAATGGATCTTTCATTTGAGTCTATATGCAACTCGTCCAAAACCGAAAATAATCAGCTGGTCAAATGTGAAAGAAAGAAAGAAAAAAGACATTATAAAAAGTGCCAACCAGCAAAATGAATACTATTGTCCAGAGAAGTAATACAAGTGAGAGATGAGGAATAAATGCTCCACTATCGGAAAAAAATTAAAACGGTTTTAATATGAAAAACTTTATTGATAAATATAAGAGAAAAACATAGGAAGTGTAATGCTTATTGCACTTATAGACTGACTGGTTCTGCTATCAAACTTCCCCTGTCTATTTGGATGATCCACTAGCTTACTGAGTTGTAGCTCTTCGCCAAATAACTGTTTGATTCTTTCATCGATCTTTTCGTATCTAATGGAACATTGTCGATGTTGCTGCTATTGGTGGGTCAGAATGAATGAGTTAAGTATTCCTTTACATTTTCTCCTTTTTGTCCAATCGTTCCTTATTATGGTTACATTAGTTGATTTTTGTTTATTTTTAATCAAGCTGCTTTTCAACTATCTTGCTTGCTTGATTGACTTTTATCTTTAATGCATAAACAGCATGTACAGGGATTTAATTTCAGCTTTCCTGACATCAATTTGCAGCAGTACCCTATGGACAATAGCATCCATTTAATGCCATTTATTTTCTTAATATCTAAATAATTAGAAATATGTATGATAAAACGTTAACCTCGTGTACTGAGTCGTCAATAGGAGGAAGTTGAGAACAGGCAGTCTCAACCTTAGGCAAACATTTGTTATGACATACCAGTAAGCAGCTCGTACAATGCGAAGCCATTTTTAGCCAGATTTTTCCTCGACAAACTGCACAAATAGCTGCGCCTACAAGAAATAAGCAAAAATAAAACACAAAGAGAACTCTGGTTTTGCAAAACAATTTATGAAAGTCAAACCTCTCAGCAGTATTGTTTCAAAATTATGTCTGGCTTTTGATGATGCTTCAAAACTATTCATTCCACTAATTTCTGTGATATTTTTTACTCCTTCACCGTTTTCTGCACTAAAACAGTTTGATTTCATGGTAAATTACGAAATTAAATATATTATTGTGAAATCTCTCTAAATATCTGCAGCTAGTAAAATAGCTTGAATATGACCCAAAATAGTATATGCATACTAAAATAGGTTTCATCAGCGAAGGCAGCTCCAAAATTCCTTCTGCTCAGTAAAGAAATAAATCTTCTTGAGAAGAATCAAAGCAATTAAAAGGTACCTCGATCTGTTTCCATCCGTTGGAAGACCTGAAGGGAAATAACGAAAGCTTAGGAGAATATCCCCATAACACAGGCGTTCATCAAAACCAGCTCGACGGCTCTCCTCAGCAGCTTTTGGTGTTAATTTCCGCCTTAAAAAGAAAAAAAAAAAAAAAAGAAAAAAATTAATTCAGTGCAGAAAACTGATTTCTTTGGCACAATGACATCTTTTTTTCTCCAGATCCAATTATTTAACACTACCATAATTGAATCCAAACGAAATATTAAAATATTCAAACCTAGCTGGAATACAAAATGGTGGTCGCAAAGTGAATAGTTCTTGATGACAATTGGACAAAGTGAGTTGACAATCGTCTAATACCTGCGGTATATAAATACTTGTCTGCAATTAAATGAAACTGTATACTCGTTAAATGAATAATTTTCGGAGATTCTTATGGTGACTTTCAATTCTATCAAAAAACGAACATATCCCAGCATTTGAGAACTGTCCATTTCAACCTGTCCGTCTTGTGAAATGGTGACATCTGTTGCTTTCACAGTTAATGGTCTCGCTTGCACAATTACATTTAAATATCTGCAGGTGTCCGCACTGAGCTCAAAATAAAGCGACTGATCCCAAAGAACATCCTATAAAGGAATACCACTATTAAAACTGATCAGCAGAATCAGTGGGATTGCTCTATTTTTCTAAGCAATGTACATCTATTGTGGTAAAATTACTACGTATCGGAAAGCCACGATATCTATCCTCTATTTATTCTCGTCGCCGATAGTCAGCATTCAAATCATCTCGTTTTCGCTAACATGTAAAATATTTTCCAGAAATGACTGAAGCTTCGATCTGACAATACCTAACCATCTCCACTCTGCCCAACTTCTCTTTCTGACATATATTTCACTACTCCTGCAGATTCTACTACACAATGTACTATAAATACCGTGGATGAAGTTCATGATGTCAACCTAGAACATTTTGTTATTATTTTAACTTTTATAAAAATTAAGTGATTGCAAGACGTCTATCCTAACTATTTTTCAAAAATTTAAATTAAACAAATTCTATGACTTAAACTATCAATATTCTTGACGAAAATACTTATACTTTTATGCAAACAATGAATGCAAAACTATTCGCAGCTCAATTTGTGAGTAGACAGAAAGAAACGGTTATACAGTCCATATAGTGAGCTTCCTATGAGAGGACTGTATACACATATCAAAAAATAAGCTATCGATTATTATCTGAAGTACGTCGCTTAATATCTACAAAAATGCTGCACTCGAATAACTGGGTAGCTCACGTCAAATGAACAATATTCTCTTCAAAACAGCGTGAAACATCTGCTGTAGAAAGTAATCGGAAAAAATTCGCCATAAACAAACTGTTCAAGATCGAGGCTGGTTCTCTTATATAATTCGACCTTCACAAAGTATAAGAAGGAAAACAAACAAAGCCAAAGAGGAAACATATGTATTAGAAGCTTCAAGTAAATAGGCAATATTCACTAATAAACAAAGACAATCTAACCTGCAAATAAACTGATTTGAACGGCAGGTTAAAGATAAAATGTACAATGTATAGTCTTACCACCTCTAACAGATCGAAGAGCTACATAATCTTAATGAAAAAGATTTTCAATTAAAAACGAACTTCGTTCATCGCAAGTGACTTTGTAGTCACTGTTTTTGGAAGAACTTTCGACAAATCATGAGTGTCATCTCGTCCATCATTTTGCAGAACAACTGGCCTGAAACTATGGTATGAATTGCACAAAACTTTAACAGTTATTGAAGCTACAGGAAAGAGGAATGTTCAACTCTACTTACCTTTTTGTCTTGATGAGAGGACTTCTTTTTCTTTTCTCTAAGCCTGATGTAGGCAATGAAGTATGTAGAAGCATCTAAAAAAATAATTATTTGTAAATATCTTTCTTGTAACTGTATTTGCAATCTATAAAACTTTTGAATTATCAAGAACCGCAGGATACAAAGATAAGCAGGAGATAAAGATAAACCATCTTAGTAATATCCTGAATCGGTCGCAAGCCAAATATAACTAACTAACTGAGACCACATGTTAAATTCATGACTACATAATACTCCAATTTGTCAATAGCTTGCTGTTACCCTTTAGTACTAACTAGTACTAACTAAACAGAAGTGTATCCCTAATTTGGTTAAATATTTTATATAAATCCATAATGTTTAACCACAGACATCCTCATCATGTCCACTCAAATTCGAGAAAAGACGTGTTTAGTTGAAAATATACACATTTAAATGAAGTGAACAAATTTACTAGGTCAACATCGTGCTGTGATAAAGCATCCAGTGCAATTTCAGCACCAGAACCGTTATCCTTGTGTCGATACCAAAAGTCGGACATTCTAGCTTTTCCTGCTGCTGCCATTTCTGCTGCTCGAGCCTAAAATTGCATAAGTAAATAACATGAATTGACCAAAGTATTTTTCATGAATCCATAATCAACCATTACCTGAAATCGTTGTCGTCGTGAAGGACTTTGCAAAAAATCTTTTGCGTAATTATCAGCAGAAATATCAGTATTTAAACTGCAAATACTACCACTGTTCTCTTTGTTTACTGCAGATACCATAATACAATTTTCAGTCATATTCGTTTGCATTCTTTTAATTTCCTGATATTGCTGAGCAGAATTCAACACATAAAATAATTAACAGAAACAAAAATTTCTCATTTCCAGCGACACTGATCATTATACTAAATTTTGTTCTCCAAAGTTCTCATTTCCAGCGATTTTGTTCTCCAAATTTCTCATTTTCAACGATACTGATCATTACACTAAATTCTTCGGCTATGACTAATTGATATTACAAAGCTAGGAACTC
The DNA here is from genome assembly GCA_002249935.1 of Onchocerca flexuosa. Lineage (NCBI taxonomy): Eukaryota > Metazoa > Nematoda > Chromadorea > Rhabditida > Onchocercidae > Onchocerca > Onchocerca flexuosa. The sequence continues at coordinate 773,130 of KZ269982.1, read as the reverse complement.
CATTATATTAGTATTAGAAGAGAAATACTTAAAAATTCCGAAAGAAATGAACTTTTGCTAAACTTTTTATGGATTTATCATTGTCTTTTGAATAAATTTGATACCTTATGTGCAGAATAAGGCAAATTTTCAAGACTGGTGGTGAATAACGGCTTCAGCTTTTGGCTGTCAAGACAATCGCTTTTTGTTATTTCAGCTTCAGATCTTCAAACATACGTAATAAATTAACATGGAACAGAAATCAAATTACGAAAGTTGTACAACTCCAATATCAAATTTATCCAATTCCTTTTTTTTACTACACATAATAGGAATTTGAATTTTGCTCCAGCATTCACAATACATTCCATATACAAAAGCTATAGTTTTTTATTGCTGCTTGTAAAAGCAAAGCAATACTGCTTACCTTGCTTGTAAAATTAAAGCAATATTGCTTACCTTACGCGTCTAATATGGACATGTTTCTTTAAAATAAAGTCACGCTCAGTTTTAGTTTGTGCTTTCTTTATCGGCTCGGAATGCTTCGATAAATCCGAAATATCGACAAGTTTGTCATTTGTACATGGATGCATCCTAGTGTCTTTTAAAATGTTGGTCGTAAGATCGTTTGATGCTACATTTGAATTGATTCCTGTTGCACTCTGACTATGTCGTTGGCTACCTAAAAGTAATTTATGCTAGAAAAATTTTAATATTGACTTGTATTAGAACAAAAAAGTTTGTTGCTGGGAATGTCTCAAAATACCTCTCTCCAGCTTTTCCATTTGCCCACTTTTATTCCTCACGTTTTCGAAGTTTTCAGGGACACTGATCTCAGAGTCAAAATCACCAAGAGAAGCTGAATCATCGCCTAAAACTTAGCAGTCAAGCTCTTCATGAAGGAAAATATGGAGAATAAACCACATTTGCTAATTTTCATTTATTTTCAAATATTTCAAAGAGCAATTTCCGAAGGATTAATGATAAAAACTATTGAATATTAAAGCATTGCTAAACAGTCTACTTATTAATATGAGTATATCAATAAACAAAACTGATTTAGTGACCGGACAGATTTTGGTGGTTTTCCTACTAACTTTTTACTTTCAGCCAATTATTTGAAAGACATTTACTTCAGTACTAAAAATATTATAAACTGCAAAGAACTGAGATATAAAATGAAAACATCTCATATTATATTATTCATTATTAATAAGAAACTACCATAAAAGAAAAAAAATTAACCGTCATTATTAAGAGTACTAAATGATGCGTTGCTTTCTTCATAAATCATCCGATCAACTAAAACACTCAATTCACTGGAAGTACCCGAAAGTAGTTTACTTAGCTGACGCTCACTAGTAACCGGAACGTTATTTACAGCAAGAACCACATCACCTTAAATTAATACATTGTGAATCATAAAAATTAAAATAAAACAATTTTGTGGAAAGAAGCTACTGCCTGTACCTGCTTTAAAACCACATCTTTCTGCGGAAGAAAAGCTTTCTACAGTTGAAACTTGCACGGATCTGACTCCTGTATTGGAAATGAGCTGAAAAACTTCTTGAACATTAGTAATGACAAGCAGGAACGAATGAAGAAGTGCAAAAAGAGTATCTGGTAGAATACAAAATTATTCAAAGCCTACCAAGAAAATTTCGAAAACTAAAAAATTATTATAGCTCTCAATAAAGATAATGTCGTAGAAAGTATTCATAGAAACTTTTAAAAAAGGCTGCATTCTAAAAATTAATTTAGGAACCTCAGCAAAAATTAAGAGAAATAAAAGGGCGCAGTGCGACTGCATGAGCACAAAAATACTCGATATGAAGTAGTGGAACTTGCAAAAGCGATGCACAAATTCTGATTGATATATGAATTCCCGTAGGTTAAGAAAAAAATATAGAGCTAAGTATACCGGTTTTCATTACAAAAAAGGCCTTCTGAGGATTGTCAGAAAGCTTTATGACACTAATTTTGGATAGAATCAGAAGATAAAGTGAAGGCTCGAATGACTTTCAAGATGATTCCGAAAACATTATGCAACAATCAACAAGACTTGTCAGAATTCAAAAACTACGAAGATTACAGAAGATTATCAGCCTTTTTTTTTTAACAATTATTGCAAAGTTAACTAAAGACTATACAGAATAAGGAAATTGAACTGTCATATATTCAACTAGCTGCAAGAACAATATTTTCACCAAAATCCTACAGATATCAATCTACCTACAAATTAATTTAATCTCATTGAGAAGAGGTATATTTCTGCATTATCTTTGCTCTCACATTCTTTTTTATGCACAAAAATGAGATTGGAGCAAACTAGCAAGTTAAAGTTATTGACAATCAATGTTAAAATATTCTGCTCATTTAGAATAACCTGTGATGAGGTAGTTTCACCACCAGTAGCAGGAAATACTGATCTTGAACTTAATATTGGAAGCTTAAAACTTTTAAACTGGCTAATGATGAATATTAATTTCAAATCCGAATTAGATATTTAAAAAAAAAACACTTTTACGTGACTTTAACAAAGTAAAAAACCCGACTGACAAGTTGTAAAATTGACGGAAATTTCTAATGCCTATACGTATTGTTACTAAAACTCCATGTGAAAAAATCTAGAACACAACTGGGAAGAATCGGAATTTCCAAGCATGAAAAACAATATAGAATATATTGTGTGCAGCATCACGTTGCATGTGGGATATCCAACGATATCTTTCAAGACCGACACATCACAACAGCACTCTGTGCATCCAAACAGAGAGAAGTGAGATAAGACGTGTTCTGAATATGAAAATGGTCAACAAAAATGAAAAAAAGTACAGATATGAAGTTAAATATTGTAAGACTACTCTTAGTTAAATTTTTTAATAAAAATAATGGGAGTAATAAGAACAGGAAAATGAAATTGTTTTTGGAGCAAAAATGCAAATTAAAGAAAAAAAGAAATGCTTACCTGAAAAGACATACTGAGGACTAAATAATCAGTACCCTGACAATAATATCACTAGTGAATATAACATCATAATTAGGATTTGGAAGAGTTCAAAAAGGTACGATTCTCTAACCATATCTGGGTGAAAAATATATATAAATCGGAAACTTTAAGAGCGAATTTACTTTCGAAAATGTTAATCCAATCGACTCACTGATACCGTGCCGACTAAAATTTAATAATATGGTGATACATCGTGTTGAACTTCTGCTTGCATCCTGCATTAGCGGTCGATGATCTGTTTAATAACCATTTATCATATCTAATTTAAACTTTTTTTAAAAGAGTTAGCATATTTTACTTTCCTGGATCATCAAACAATCCAAACAGTTCATAATTAGGAATATGAAACTATTTCAGAAACGCCGTATTTTATTTAGTAGTCAAAGACGGATAAGGTGAAATCAAAAATGAAATTATTTACCTACAGATACAACACAAAAAACCTCGGAATTTCCGTTGTTAACCAACGCAGTATTCAGTCTTGTACATCGTAAAACCGTAACTTCTAGCAAACCCGTTGTTTTAATATATTCGAAAGCACCTGAAATAAATTATTTTATTTAGAAAATTTAGTTCGGCACCAAATATTGTTGATAAGAAAAAAAATGACAACCTTTACAAATAGTTGATGATGCCTGAACATCAGCTAAACCAACTCCTAAGACTCATGACGAATTATTCCGTTAAATTGTTTTTTTAAATACAAGATTTAATTGGAAAGTCAATCTAAATCGTTTAATGTTAACTGATTAACACTTAACAGTTTTGCACTTGTAGTTTTTGAGAAATACATCCCAAGTTCTTAGATTCTGCCTGATCGTTATCGTTTACCTTACACAGTGGTGAAATGCCATGCTAAATTTTTTAGCCCTAAATAAATTATATGACAAAGGTATTCACATTACTATAATATTTACATTGGAAGATTGCTGAATATAAATATAAGTTACTTATAGGTGGAGAAGGCTGATATAAAGGATTAGGAAAGAGAGGACGATATCGAATCTTGTAGTTCGGCCAAACATGTTTACGTTGAATCATACGTCTAAATTTCTGTGTGATGATAGGTATGAGATGTTTCACCTGTTTGCCTTGCCATTGTGAGTCAACCTGAAAAACAGCACTCTACTTCGACGATGTAACGACCTGTCATCTCTCCTATATCACAATTTTATTATCATCATATGAAAAAAAAAAAAAAAAAAAAGGGAAAAAACGATGGCATATTCTATGCAAGAGGTATGAAAAAATTCTACTGTAAAAATATATGAAACATTAAAACTGAAATCCAAATCTTACCTGGAATTCTAGCGACGGCATACCAACGAATGCAAAGACCCAATGAGTAAAAGGTTCACGAGTGAGTTTCAATCGAATTTGGCCAGAAAGACGACTAAGCTAAATACAATTAATAATTTTAAAATTATGGATGGATTTTTAGTAAGAAAATACTTAGGATTATTTTGTAATATTTTCTAATAACGAAATTGATTAAATTAATGAAAACCTTAATCGAAAGCTGCGCGAATCGCCCAAACAGCATACTGACATTAACAGAACTTTGAAAACCCCCACTATAATCTACATCGACAAGCAATTTTAATGTCTGGAAAAGAAAATTTTTCCATCACTTTTTCTCTAAAAAGTCGACAAATTAAATTAATGCATTTCAATATTGAAATAATCCGATTTTAATAACACAACTTCCAAGCGTACGAATTTATGATAGCAACTCGTCATTCAAATCAACGTATGCATCGACTTTGCATTCAATAACATTTCTCAAAATATCTAACAAAATTTAACAACGAAACTGACAATCAATTTACTTTAAAACTCTCATCTTGTGATAGATCATAATCCTCCACACATACTGATTTAATCACGGGAGATTTGCAGCCAATTGATAAGTCTCTAACACGAATATCCTAAAAGGGGAAATCATGAGTTTTATGGAAGAAAAAAAAAAAAACATTTTCCAGAGGTCATAAGTTAGCTTTAATGGTTTGAAAGATTCATCCAGCCAGTATTTCAAAACAACTATTTTAGCATTTCCTCAACATAAATTTATATTTTTCCAGATTTTATCACTGAAAAAAAATTTCAGAGTTTTGATAAATCTTTCGTTCATTTAATATTCTCGAATATTTTTTATGTGATTTAAAAAAATGATTTCTTTGATCATCGAGCAGTGAAAATTATGGTGGAAAAGTAAAGACGGTTTCTAGAGCTACGAAGAAAAAAAGAGGATTAACAATAAATGGCAATATGCAAATCTCATGAAATTGTAGTCTCCTAAAAGTCATTTGCAAAGTTGAAAAGACCTGTATGAGACGTCCAGCAGTATTTCGAGTAGTAAGATCACTAAGTTCCAACTGCAGCTTTTTGTGGATCCATCTGCAAGATACAAAAAACACGTGACCGAATTCATTTTAAGAGCCAAATATGATCCACTATCATAAAGAATGTATTAAAGTACCTTCGTAATCGACGAGAATCCTTATGTTCTTGAAACAGAAAATGAAGAATAAGACTCAGATTATAGCAAGATTCCCACTCAAAAGTTCGACCTTCATCATCTCCTTCCTTTAAGAATTGTTTCAGTTTCTAAAAATCAACTTTCTTTAACAATGAGAAGCGATATGCATCATACTATTCCAGCTCAAAAGATAGGAAAGAATAAAATTACTTCAGGAAGGCGAAGTGGTTGAAATTGTTCAATAAATGCGGTATGTGAAGAGATTTCACCAAAAGGATTGAAAAGTAACACATAAATTACGAGAAGCATTAAAACTGCGCCAACAACGACTCCCCACAAGAATACCAACATACTGACATTAATGTCACTATCATTACCATGCAATATTCATTCAATTTGTTCAGTTATTTCCGTCTGAAAATACAGTTATTATCATTAAAATTTACTAATGAAAGATCTTCATCCTTTAGCATCATACTATCAAAGCTCGATAATGATTTCATTTCTTTTTTCCTATCACAGATTATGAGCTGGAAGGAATTTTTAGCACGTGAAATTGCAAAGTTAAACTATCAGCTCTTTTAATTACACAATAAATTATCGTTCACATTGACAGCTCGCACAAATACCTCTTTCCCTCGTCCGTTTTGCTTTCATGTTTCATAAAATTCAGAAATTAAAAAGAATTCACAGCTGAACTTTTACTCCACGCACTTCGTATTGCATGCTGTAACAAGGATCACTGTTGGGCGCGTGAATGCTTTTGCGCAAAAATCGATCCACTGCAAAATACCAACCGCACATTATCGGAATAATATATCATTGTTGTAGGCAAGATTAATTCGTTGAAGACATTCCAGACTTTCTCTGGCACCTCCGCTCATTATATCTGATGTGTTATTGCCTTGATGACGTTATACACTGTTCCATTATTTTGGTTAAACAGTGTGCTCAAATTTAGAGTTTTAATTCAGAATACTAGCAGATTTCTATACATATTCATTTAATGTTTCAAGTTATTTACAAATTCCTAATTTTCCATATATCATTATATTTTCCATCGTTTACTGTCTGCTTAACGAATGAACAGATCAAATAAACGGTTACTGCTATAAATCCACATGAGGAAGTGAACATAATTTTCTAACTATAAATTCCCATACTAGCCCTGTATAAACTTTGTTATTTCAAAAGAACAATGATCGAGTGTTTCACTGATCAGATAAGTTACAATTGTCAGTCTGTACACAAATATCATCAAACAGATATTGCGAGATAGCTTTTTATGATTATGATTTCATATGTCGAGCTTTATAAGGCATTTTCATCCTTTTAACCACATTTTTATAATTTTTTTTTTCACTACTTCCTGCTAGATAGATTGTTGGTATAATGCTTTCTCAATTCCAATTTCTCATCTTTGCAACTCAGCTCCCTTTCAGTGATCACATCCCATTATAAATAATTGATTTGAGGGATAATGATCAATTTCGGAGAAAATTTATATCGATGGTGCACAAACACATAATATTTTAGTGAGATAATGAATATATTCTATGCATGCTTTTTTAAATGATATAACAAGTATTTAAAATATCGAAACGTAAATAATTTAATTTCAATTTCATAAGTGAGATACTTCAGCTCGGAACCAATCCTGCCTGAAATGCCTGTCTTCGAAATCTTAAGTAAATGTGATAAAGAACACACTGGAAGACACATTTTAAATTGTGGAGAAAAATGTGGAAGACACATTTTTAGTTGTGGAGGAAAATTGGTTCTTCCTTTTGAGCATCTCATTTGCTTTAGTATTTTAATGGGTAGGGACGTCCAAACATCTTTTAGGAATGGTGTGATTAGTTTCTCCATGAAATTTTTCTTTTCCTTTTTCCGCATGTTGCTTCTTGTATCTTGTCGAGATCTTATGTAGCTAACACAATTTTGCTGTCCTCACTTTATAAAAGAAATGCAGCAATGTAATGACCAAATCGACTTTCCAACATACTGCACTTATATGAGCTCGAATTAAATTCTGTAATCAAGAGATTTTCAAATCAGTTTGCTTTCTTGTGATTATGTCACAATGAAAACATTTCCTATAATGTACTGGAGTGATATTAGTACTTTCTACCGTTGTGATCTTGTGAGTTAAAGTCAAAGGAATTTCCTTTCAAAAATTGTTGTTTTGGTAATTATGAGCAGATCATATGGAAACATTGAATATGAACGAAAACATTTAAGACTGAAAATTTTCGTTGTTTACATTCCATGAGATTTTGAAATTTCATTTCCTTCTATTGGATTCTATAGGGACAGCTCACGTCTGCAGTCTACAAGAAGTATGGCAATTAGTGATATCAATGGGACCAGACACATGTTACGTGAAAGTAGTGTAACGAATAGAACTATTAAGATATTCAAATAAAATTCTGTCATATGACTGACAGTGAACTTAACAATGTTTTATAGAAAAAAACGGACTCAGATTTTACTTTGTGTTCATTTCGGACTTCACTCAATACTTTAAATATTTAATAGTTCTCTTGTGCAATAACCGTTAAGGTTATTATACAAAGTGATAATTTCGAAAAGCTACAATTTTCCCAAGAATCAATGATTTGTTTAGATGTAAGAGGTCCCGTCGTAGGCACTACTTATCTTGCTTAATAAAACAGTAAAACTCCAGCCAATTACAAGTTGATGACGGATTGATGCAAAACAGAAGCTGAACAGTGACACTCCTGATCTTCCGCATAGAGTGATAACAGACAGATAAGATTGAAATAGGAAAAATACAGCATTTCTCATACTGCTTTTATTCTTTGCAAGAAAATTTTAAAGCATAAAAAAAATTACAACGATCCCAACGTATGGAAAATCACTGAAATCGTTACCGTCAAAACAGATGCAATGTTGTTGAAATAAAGCATAAAATACAATCTCAGTGGTAGCACAAACCATCTGCTCTAAACTCCTCGTAAAACCATGTCCAAAAATATCCCAGCAATTCGATTTGAATTCCATCAACATACAAGAAAGTTGGTTCCAAACTTTTTGAAACTTTACTTGTCCATTGGACTTACAGTTCCTCAATTTTTAATATGGACCCTGTTTTCCGCTCATGAAAAAAGTTAAAGAACTGGGTAAAAACTTCCAACATCCATGATCATATATATCATTTCAAGAACATCGAAATATTAAATCAGACGTTATTTTCGGACTACTTCACTTTTTTAATTAGATCGAAGTTAAGAAATATACAATAAACAATATTAGAATTTACAAAGTACCCAATTTATAAAGAATTTTTAATAATGAAGTCTACACCGCTTCAAATAAAATTGAAGGAAAACTAGGAAATTGGTAAATTGACGAGAAACTTAAGACAAAGAAATAATTAATCTAGATGGACAACATGAAATGAGGAATTCAGTCAATTTAAAAAGTTTATCCCCAGAACATGACAAGCTTATCCAGGAAAATCTGAGGATAAGCAAATATTCCGGCTCCACAAAATGCACTTTCTTCACATATAATGCACAAAAAGTTTGTACTATACAAATCCAGATATCATAAACTACAATCCGACCATACTTTTTGATATCGGACAGCTGCAAAAAGAACGGAAAATGCATAAATTATGGCCAGTAGAGACTAATACGAACCGAAACACGAACCACCTACCGACATCCTCGAGAAAGTTCACAAAAACAAAATGTTTCTATCGGTTGCATAAAATATGCTAAAAAAAAAAAAACATTATTCATTCAAAATGCAACTTTGGGACTTCAATTCAAAAAGTGTTGACTAAGGATGTCGCCATCCATACATTAGCTCCCAAAGCATTAATTAAGCATGAAGTACAAACACTCTCTTCACTCTCTAAAGAACTATTTTTCTTTACAGCTACTCCATGTTGAATATCCTCCGTTAATTTTCAAACGCTGCAACTGAGTGCATCAGATCATTTCTCTAACTTCCACTTCCACAATATAACATTTAAATAATATCGAATTCGTCAATAAATTTGAAGTTTAAATGAGCGCAAAAGAAATCTTTAATTTTGCATAGTGTGTTCCATAATGTCACCAAAGGGTGACTACACTGCAATTCCTCGAAAAAACAAGACCTCTGTCGAGAAGCATAGCATCTCTATTCATAGAAGTATGCTGTAAAGAAAAATACATTCAATCTACAAGCGACCATTCTTTGCCAGCTCATTCATTAAGAAATCCATATAACGAAAAGCCATGAAATGACAAGAGATAACGACCAATAAATAAACATATAATGGATTCGAGAGCTGTTATCGAGAAAACGTTTCTTAAAACAACTAAGCTAATGGCAATGGTAATACTCCTTTCCAAAATGAGCATCATACTAGCTTTGAAAATGACAATTTACTCTGAATTTACTGATCACAATTAGTAACAAACTTTCATTTCCTCGACCAAATGCTTTTAGAACAAAACATACACTGTACATGTCCAGTAGTAACAACGATACGATGGTGATAAACAATTATGAACAATAAGCAATTATGAACTGCAAGAAAAAAAAATTAAGCTTCATAAACAAAGTGCACCTGATAAAAATGCTTGTTTAGCAAGCAAATAACAGTAAGAAATGCATTAGTTGTAACGGAACCCTGCAAGGTAATATATTTTTTAAATAATGCTTATTTTTTACTACAAAAAATTTTTAAGTATTCATCTTTGCTATGTAAAAATGTTCAACTAACTCATAAATAGAGCAATCCATATAATAATAGATTTTAATCTTATGAGGGCAACTAGAATAATGAATAGCTTGCAAATTTGACTCGTTTACATGAAGACATTAGATGAAAGCGGAAATGTTCCAGCAAAATATATCGAGGATAACACCGTTTTGATGAGCATGAATAAAATCCATAAAGAAAGCATTTGTATTCTGTACTTTTTTTTTAATGAAAAAAACACATCAGTTTCTTTTAAAACCACTTCCAAAATACTGAAAAATAAGAAATTCCCGAATAAATACCCAGCATTTTAAATTTTCCGAAGACTACTGAAGCCTTCGACATAATTATCGAGAGAAAAAATAAAAAATGAAAAAAAGCACAGAGAGAGAAAATGAAAACTTATAAACAATTCATACCAAGAAACAAATATGGAGAGAAGTATAACTACAAAATTATAAAACTAAGCGATTACAACTATTAGTCCTGACCAAACCGTGCGTAGTTTCCTCTTCTGTTTGCACAGTGATTGTTTTCAAGAAAGGGTCCAATCTTGCGCTTAATCTGTTTCCTGTGCATGAACTTTCAATACCATATTTAGTTTCCAAATCCACTCTTGGAGGGCAAGAGCTGGATCTTTCATCACTCTCACTATCAGCTCTTGTATGAAGAGAAGATTCTTCTAAAGACATTGTTCTAACACCAATATTACAATAAATTTCTTCCTGATTTGTTTCACTTTCATCGGATTCCGAACTACTTGATGCAGGTGAACTGTGGTAGTGCTCCGAAAGCTGACGAAATATATCGTCATCTTTATCGTAATACATTTCTGCACCAGGGAATATGTTTTTGTTCGGTACTATCTAAAAAAGGCAATATGCAATAGGATAATGAGAACAAACATTCTCGTAGACTAAGAGCATTATTAATATTATGTCTGTCTTGGCATTAATTCAGTTCTTTCGCACGAAACAAAAAACAAAAAAAAAAGATTTTGGCATTATCAAAATGCTGGAATACTTCTATTCTTTCTCTTCAAAACTAACTGCTTAACATATTTATTTTGCAATTCTTGACAGAAAACGAAATATTCTTTTAACATAAATACAATGAATTAATCAAAGTAATTTATGTTATAAAAATATCTTAAGAAACCGATTTAGACCCTAAAAAATAAATTTCAAAAAAAAAAAAAAAAAAATTCTCGAACAAATAAATCATTCATCAAATCTTACATTTTTATCATGTGAAATTCTCAAATTAATCACAAACGAATCATTAACCAAATTTTACATTTTGATCATATGAATTATCTAACAATTGTGAATATCTTAATTAAGTTCTTGTTTTCTCAACTTCCGATTAGATGTGAATGCTTGAGATTAAGCGCTTTACCATCAGATAATCAAATTCTTAATTTCTGAACTTCGGTACAGATGAAAATTGTCTAAATTATTATAAACATCCCCGACTATATGTATCAAAAATATGCAGAAAGAAGAAACTGGAAATTTGAACCAATAAGCATTTCTAGTACAGGTATAAGTGACTACAAGGAAAAATGGTCAGTATCAATTTAGTTTAGCTTGAACTCGAGTCTGCTTCAGTCTCAATCAAAAGAAGAAATCTTCCAGTCCCAATAAAATCTCTCGAAGGCTTTAAATGAAACCCGATCAACTTAGCCAATAAAAACCGAATAAATTTTCTTACTATCTATAAAACAAAAGACATTCAAGCTATCGTCCTACCTCCGACATTGATCTATAAATTGTATTGTAACGCAGTTGTGGAAATAAACTACGTCACAACAAAGCCTTTATCAAAAACTAATTCGTCTGTGTCATCAACCAGTCTCCAATTTCTCTAATCAAAAAACTTTCACGACACTTTACCGGAAATTCGTAGATTTCTCATACCAATCAAAACCTGGGATTATGGGTTTCATTTCAAATAAGTTCGAAATAAATAGAAATTTCAGCTTCCTGACTTTCTCATTTTTAAATCAAATTATCTACAAAAAGACTAGTATTACTTACAAAGACAGAATACACAAAAACAAGAGATCTAATGAGACTAAGCATAATGAAATAAAGCACTCACAAAAAGATAACTATCAATAGGAAGTTTCGCTCCCACGCTGACATAACGTGCATCCCACATGGAAGGCATTCCTTCTTTCAGTCGTGCTCGTTTAATTGCTGGCTGATCCAGTAATTTCTGAAATGAGTACAGCATTATAAAGACATTAAAATAAAATAAACAAGTAGGAAAATATGGTATTATGATTTGCGATATTTTTTAAAGTTGAAAAACGACTGAGTTAAGCTGGGTATAATGTCTGAAAACCTACATATATGATATCTATTGAATGAAGAAGCAAATTCAATACGATGAAAAATCTTCAGACTATAAGAGAGGACATAACCTTGAATTGCATTTCGTTGATGACCTTCCGAAGAACTGGTTTCTCGTAAATTTTTTCAACTGCAGCAGAATTGCTACAGTTTGTTTTCGAGCGACCTCAAAAAGAGTACTTTCTTTTTCTTAAGATCTTGGTACAAGAACGATTCAACTAAAACGCTATATAAAAGATTTAAATTTTACCTTTTCTGAAAATATCGGTATAAGGAGGACCCAAAACCAAAGCTAATTGAGCCACAATATCGTCACAATCACCCAGCAACTCGATATCAGTAGCATAATGAGGTAAAGATTCACGGTTGATGAGTATCTGTGGTACTTCGGGATTAACACTGTACGGTAAGAGTGCAACTGGCTGTACTTTCAAAGATGAACCGATAACTACAACTAAATCGACCTGAAAAGAAAAACCAAGCCCTCATAATATTCTTTAAAAAACACTTAACAAAAGCTTAACTACAGTTAAACATCTCCAATAATATGTGAATATTACAAATGACTGACAAAGAAAATTTTCCTATGATATTGGTCTACCATCAACATTTTCTAAAAAGATTTGGAGAACTACAATAAACTGCACACTCTTTCTCTGTCCTCTGCCATTTTTTCGTGGAAATCATCCGACAGATCTTCACCGAAAAAAACTATGTCAGGTTTCATGACTCCTTCCGGCTGGCTGCACACTCGACACATCGCAACACGCTGTGAAACGAATTCTATTATCACGGGTTGTATTTAAGTGTATTATTAAAATTATAATAAAAAAAAAAAGAATAAATTTTTCCTCATAAAACTATATATTTTAACTACAATTCATTTTTATAATATCTCCAACAAAATGAAATTTTAACCAGCAAAAAGAATGCAACAAACGATTTTAAAAAATTAAGGGTGCAAAGAAAAGTTCCACTAAAGGATACCCCAGAGTTGATATCGTCTCGAATGGCTTCGCTATCAACCTTTAAACCACAGTTCCGACAAGTCGCCGTTGCAAATGATCCTAAACAAGAAAGGGAAAAATATAGAGAAACAATAAGACAACAAAACACTGTGATGGTTTCAATAATGAAAAGTTTCATGACCGGTTATTAAAATAAACGATTGGCAGTACTTTCTACGAAAAATGTAAAACAGATATCTTTGACAGAATTTGGAGGTGCTATCAGATTACAGATTTGTAAGAGAAACTCCGAACAGTTTCCACGACAAAATCCATCTATCGTTTGCAACCTACAATGATGCTCACAAGCATTATCACCTACAATAAAAGAAAAATACCATGGCACTGTACAATGCGTTTGATTCCGGCCACCTGTTCCAAAGTATCAATATTTTGAGTGTAATTTCTCAGCAATTTCCCACTGTCTTCGAGTGCCTTGATGAAGTAATGGCACATCGAAGCTTCATAGCGACCAGGGAATAATTCCTTGAATACGATTCATTCAATCAATGTTCAAATCTCTTGAGAGGATATAAGGCCGGCGCTGTGAAACCGAATTCGAGGACAAAAACTGAAGCATCACATAAATTTTACGGTTACCTAAAAGGTACGAAAACAACAAAGACTAAATGAAAGAAAGATAATACCCTAGCAAATTCGAAAAATGGTTTCGGATTTTTAGTGAAGTAATTGATATCAAACATGGCGGTTGGATCTGGAAGATCCGGATATTCGATGTGAAGTCGAGCGTATACGCCATTTTTGCTCCGGAAGTCCGGTATGCCACAAGATACAGAAACACCAGCACCTGTCAAAACTAAAATGCGACTGCACCTAAAAACAGCAAAAAAAATTTTCTCCTTTTATAGTAATGAAATAATTTTAGAGGGAGTAATTGGTTCATCTTCATAAAAGTTATCGTATGACAAATAACCTTTTAAAAAGTTCAACTGCATCATCAAATGAATTGAATTCAGGTAATTTTGTGCGTCTGGGACGTTCACTGTATAAAATCTTTCGAATGATTCGATATAAATCTTGCTCAGAAAGATTATCTGGTAGATCAACATGCGGCAGCAGGCAACGAACAACATCTCTAGCTGACTCACCTAAAGCAAATTTTTGTAGTTGCATTTTATAAATTTATAAGGAAATGCCAAACAGAGCTAAGCAATAAACATTAGGGACATTTTCTACCATAGCTATAAATATGTAAGCAAAAATTCTACAGCAAAAAAATGCACTATCCAGTATTACTTATATATATATATGCGTTTGCAGCAATTAACAACAATGCTGCATATTGAGAGCTAACTCGCCATGAACTAAATAATTTCATTCATTTTTTTTTTTTTTTTGTGCAAATAATCTGCGTCATGAGTGCCCAATTAGTTTTAATGTAAAAAAAAATGCACAAACAAAAGATAGCGAAAAATGAATTTGAGAGCGGGTTGTTGATTATTGAATAATGCAACATTCAATTAGAGCAATATTAAAAAACGGAATTAGAGCAATATTAAAAAACATATGCTGTACGGAAAATTCCAAATCAGAAATGATAAACTGAAGGATTTCAAAACTGCATTTACCATAAAATTATTTACATGTAGGAATCATAAACAACTAATAGAAAATGAGAAGTGTACTTCTTCAATTTGACTTCATCAGGTTTAATGTTTAGTACAGGTCAAAACTAGACATTACAAAAAAAAAAAAATTGACAGTTATGTGACAACGATTCTTTTTGGACAGATTTAAATTCCAAACAGATGTAGGTTTCATGTAATAGAAAAAGTTCGTCAATGAAATATACAACTTTAACAAATTCACTTGACTTGGATGATGAGTTTGATTTGTCCCATGAAGAAGTGGATGCCATTTCCGTATCATATCCACATAAACAATAAACGTTATTTCAAAGCGAAAAGCGGTTCAGAAAAGAGAAATAAGCTATATGTTGAACCATTCTGTCATAGGAATTATGTCAGATGGAATTAGCAAGTACCAAAAGACTGTATTTTTTACGAAATTTGTTACACTATTTCAATTTGCAACTATTTGTTATTTATATTTCTGCCTTTCCCAATGTAATAAAAAAAAATCGCAACTCCGAATAGATTTACTATTCACAGCAGAAAAGCATGGATATAACCTGTACTGTACATATTCGTTAAATATATGAAGCTTAATTCAACAAAGTATTAAAAAAGTTGAACTGAAATATCAGTATGAAAGCTGAAAAGAACTACTGAAGATTCCTCAAGTAAACTGAGCAATGTAAGGAATAACAAACAGAAACGGAGGAATGCGACACATCCAAATTAAGTACCAAATCGAATACAACATTGTTTGAAGTTTACCAAGAAGGCTTTCAAAAACTAAAAATCACTTTAGCTTTCAATAAAGATAATACTGTGCTAAGCATGAAAAATATTTTGCAAGCATTCCTTTAAAAAAATTGTATTCTAATAAATTTAAGAAATTCAACAAAAATTAAGTAAAAGAACACGGTATGACTGCATAAATACGATAATATCTACATGAAAGTTTTCTATATGAAGGAATGAAACTTGCAGAAGCGACATACAAAAGGGTAATTAAAATAAAAATTCTGGCAAGAAGAAACATAGAGCTAGAAAGAAAGATCTATACAAAGACATATTGATTTTTAAATAAGAAACTTTGTTTTCAAAATTTCACAGAAAGAACTGTTTCTAAAGAACAAATTTACTTTATGATTCAAACTACCGAATGCCCCCACGAACAAAAACGTGAGAAAAGCGAAAAAAAAAATAGGTTTAAAAACGAACAAAATTAAATGCGTAACTCACCTTCGCCAGCTATTTGGTCGACAGCAGGAGAATCACCAGAATCTGTATTTATTAACTCCTGATTTATTTGAACATGAATAGCAGAATTGCTTATGGATGAGGGATTTGTAACAGAATTGATATGTGTATCAGTTTCGGTTCTCATATTGCCATCTAATATACTGTCTTCACCTGGAAAAATTTTCATGATGCTCATTTTGAAGTTTCTTATTTAACTGGAAATGCAAAACACATAAAGTATTTCAAACATCAATCAATTATTGCAACTTTAGAGTAATTTAAGTTGCTTATTGCACCTGATTGAACTGAACGAATCAAATTGTACCATCTGCATATGTTTTGCGATAAATAGAATGAAACGAAATGACTTACTTCTCAACTCATTTCCGCAATCACCTGAATGCATGAATATGACAAAAATAATCTGTGAACAGCTTAACCTGAAAAGATGTCTAAGAATGCATGCGCATGAGAAGCAGTGCAAATCAGCTCATCAGTAAATACATAACAAAGTAAACAAAACCAGCACAAAACCCATACCTCTCTTAGATAATTATTATTGCATAATATGAACCTTAGGAAGTATGTAATCTATGTAAAAAGCACAACATGTACTGCTATGCTGGTAATAATGAATACGTGCCAGTTATTATTGTCTGTCCTCACTTTCTTCAGTTTGTCACTTCTCCACAATGTCTATATTTGACATTTGTAGCAAATACCATACATTCACCTCTGCTATCCTTGACCCCTCCCTCACCTTTGGCCTTGAAGTTCGCTTCTTCCGGTCTCACAATCAAATCCCTTTCTTACCTAAAAGTGGACATCGCGTTAAGATGTTTTTACCACTCTACTTCACGGTCCGTTATATTTTGTCAGCGAGTACCTCGATTAGGAGAGACATGTGGCAGAGATATGCTGCGCAGCCGGAAAATATCTATGCACAGTAAGACGAGTCATTTATTAAGAATTCGGTTGTGCCCGTTTCCCGGCTTTCCGGATTGATGATTGACTTTGGTTTATGGATGAATATCGGGTGGTATCTGTTGTGCCGAAAATTCCTCATATGATCTGTTATCAAGCATTATTTCTGGATTTCAGCAACTGCAGTTAACGTGAAAAAATTTAGTTGAATCTGGCAAATAAATTCCGATATGGTATTTACAAGGATGTGCAGTTAGTTTTGAAATCCCGTGAACTAAGTCTTCTTAGATTCTATGACTTGTAGCCAGTTTAGTTAACGTATCACTGTTGTACTTATCATTATAGTTCTTCCTTATTTTTTCTAAAAAAAAAAAAAAAAAAAAAACGTCTCAAGGAGAAGGTTTTTAAGATGGTTTTATAGATATCTTAATATGAGTGCTATGGTCATGATCATGCTTTTCCGAGAAACATTTCCTTCTTTTTATATGTAAAATGAACATTTCAAACAGTGCAGTTAGTGATTCTGATTTATCAAAATCCGATCTGCCAACTAATGCCTTCGTATGACTTCCTCTGTTCTCTCATGTAAATGCATATTTCCATTGTATATATTTTATTATTGAGTTCAAAGATTGCTACATCTCGAGCACTATCATCCACAAAGTTAGTACGATCGCTTCATTTCTTTAATATTTCCTAAGCCTATAATTCGAAACATTTGTCTTCATATTTCTGAAGTTTGCCTGCTTACTCTAACTTCGTTAATTGAGTATGTTTTGTTGTCCCATTTCATACTCTTCACAACTTCTAACATCAAATCTGATCTCTCTGAATCATTGAAAATTTTGACGTATTGCTACTTCCTCCAAAAACTCCCTAAATCCTCATGCAGTTTATATTCAGTTTTACTTGAATGAAAAAAGAAATTTTTTCCACTCACTTCAGTGCTTTTATTGCCCACTAATCAATTCAAAATTTTTAATGTGAGTGGAAAAATTATTAATGATATATTTGAAAGACATTATCTCATGAAATCAAAAATTTTCAGACTTATCCTCATATGCATATATGTTTAAAGCTTCCTTCTTTCTTCAAGTCGTCATGTTTCCCCTTATTAACATTTCTGGTATCCTCCACTTATGACCATAGTGGCATGCCATCGTTCCAGTAGTACAGTGATTTCTGAAGATTTCTTTCACGGTTGGAATTTGAAAACTGTTTGGGCGGTTCTTATCGTCTTGAATCTCTAGTAATGTGTGTATGATGCTTTTCTTCGGATTTAACTTTCATTTTTGCAGTTTTGAATTTGGGTCTGAACCATTTTTACTTTCACTGCTTTTCCGTACCAGTTATTCGATATAATTCAATAGGCCTTTACAAAATTAAATCATATTCAACGACAGCCATTAAAATAATAAAGATAACATTGTTTATTGGTAAATCACAAGCAATTTTATGGATCAGTTCGGTGAAATAATCCAGCCACATTTGCCTTCTGTTATACATCATTATGCTCTAAAAAAAATTACGTAGCTGTTTTCAGTAGCTGCTTGCCATTTAAAGAATTTCAAAGTACGTCGTTTTCCATTCTTTATATTATTTTGAAGGTTACAGTTGTGGAAAAAGCTGACTGATTCGATTTCGTTTGGACTGCTTGTTTTGTTCCAACATTATGTCTGGCGTCGTTCCCCTAGAATTATTTTCATGCTAATTTAAAATACTAAAAAGAACTGTCTGCAAGTTATCCATTGTTGCAACTTTTAATTAATAGTTTGACAAATTGGGCAATATATGTGCCTTTAAAATCGGAAAACTTTCATTATTTCGAGAAAAATGAACATGCAGCAAGACATCGGAAGGGAATATTCTGCGAAGCGAATATAGTATTTGTGTGAGCACACAATTTGCAAAATGAAGAAGGGTTCGAACTAAAAAAATTTATTCGAACGACAGTTCATTAATATTGTTTCCCGGAAATACTAGAAATCGAAAATCCATTATGAGAAGCGGACGAATTCATTGCTTTACTGCAAGCTGATAATATCTCGATAATATAACTTTCAAGTTCATGAGAAAGATGACTTATGAAGTCACGATTACAGGCATCAGTCTCCAAAGCGTAATTCCTCGAAGAGATGGAATTGCATTAAAAGAAAGGACTAATTCATAAGCGGTGAGTCCTTTCCGATAAATTCGCTTGTGGAAGCATGAAACTGGTGCATTTTCTGAGTGGGTAAGAAACTACCGTATGGTTAAGTTAATCCGATAAAAACAGACATTATCAGTCAATATTTTAGCGATAATTTGTGACAATTTTTTTAAGAAGAATTTTCATCTGCAGGAGCATTTTTCATTTTTGTACAGTCCCATGTATAATGTTTTCTGACTTATAAAGATGCGGTTCAAACTAATTTATAAGTCAGAATTTGCTGTAACATCTAAAAAATGGCACAGAATATTACTATTGCAGAGAAGTTACGCTTCAGAAATGTATATTATGATGCTGCCACAATAATATTGATCAGCACTTATATTCTATCTGCTCTCTAGAATTTTCAACTGTACATTCAAAATTATAACAAAAGATAACAAATTTGAATCATTCCTAATCAACATGAAAAGAAACAATTTAGATCAACAAAACCTTCCAAATTGGAGTATTTGGAATCTTCAAAATCTTTTCTATTCCGGGTCATTTTTCTTTTTTGAAGCATTTGACAGCGTCAACAATTCTTCATTGGCTGAACGATAATTATCTTCAATTTCTTCAATTGTTTCTGGTAATGGTTTACCCACTGTTTCAGGTATACAAAATATTACAACTAAACCGGCCACCAATGAAAGACTACCAAACGGAATGATCATTGCCCATGCTCCAAACCGTTCCACCTGTAAAAAGAAAAAAATTCCTGAAATATTCAAAACGTTCACTTTAAGACTTCTTTTTTCAGTTATTGCGCTTCCGAACACACTATTCTTATAAGTTAAAAAAAAAAAAAAAAAAAAAAAAAAGTTTTCTGGTGTCCAGATGCAGTACTCTTCAAATAGCAATACATGGGAAGCAAAATACTGCTGCAATCCCAATAATTTATCCAGTAAACTGGATTCTGATGAAACTCCTGTACCATAATGAATATATCGTATACTGAATGAGCATTGAATTTTTAAGAGAACATACAATCCACATGACAATATAGCAAGACAGGTTGGCGCCGACACGAGCAACCATTGAACAGCATCCCATTGCCAAATTACGAATCACGGTAGGATATAATTCGGGAGTAACAGTATAAATTACTGCATAGCAGCCAGTGATAGAAGCTTTTGCGATTAAAAATTGTAGGACGCTAATAATCCAGTGCACTGAAATGTTTTAAATAGAAACGGACCATACAAAACTTAACTGAGAAGATGAAAAATGCTCTATGGGTAACACCATGAACATCTTATAAATAGCTGTTACAAAGCCATTTTGATAGGCACCATAAATACAGCAGTGAACAACTGAACATTTCTAATGATCTTTATCATTTGAAAAACGGCCGCATTTTATAACCGCAATGCTTCTTGCAAAAGATCCGTTGTTCGAAAATCTAGTAAGTACGGGTAGAAAACTGAAGAAATTGGATGTTTCTAGATATTGTACCTTCTGCAGGGAGAAGAAGACTAGAAAGCATGCATAACGCAGCAAGAAAGTATCCTCCGGCAAAGAGTGGCTTCCGGCCGATTTTGTCGATAAATGCAAAGATTAACAAAAGGGCTGGTATTTCGGCTATACCACCGATAATAAATGTTCCATAGAAATCACCACCAAGAAAATCAGTTTTCATAGAAACACCGTAATAAATCATCGACACAACCTATGAAATATTTCAAACGGTAAAGAGAAAATTGTTCACATACTGCTCTAAGCAGTTTTTCAAACTGAGCAACTCGTGAAAAATTGAATAACAGTCTATAAATATGCGAAAATCCCTGAAATTAAATCTCACTGGCCATAAGAAAAGGCATGCGAATGTACGCATTCGTATGCGTGGTGTTCGAACAAGATCAAGATAGTTATATTTTCTTTGTGGAGAACGATTTTGTGCAGTCTTTTCTGGGAAATCAATTTGATCCCACCACTTTTCCGGCAAGCGTGCACCATTAATTTTTGCCGCACGTTGCAGGATTTTATCGGCTTCTTTGTATTTATGCTGTGCCACGAGCCATCGAGCACTTTCAGGAACAATCCTAAATTTGTAAAAATTTGATGCAGTAGTTCCGGCTCTTATAACTGTACTTCTCCATTTTCTATCTTCCAAATTCATTCTCTTTATTATTCTGTAATTTTTTTTATACATGAATTCATAATTAAAGATCTGCATTTTGTACTCACCACCAGTAACACATAAATATAAGTGCAGGTAACGAAATGGCAAGTTGCAGATATCGATAATCGCGAATAAAATATGCAAGACATCCCAGAATAATTTGACCAAACGAAAAAAATATCCCTGATATTACTGAAGCAACTTTCCTTTTGGAAGGACCGACCAATTCCATACCTATAACAAGCAACACTACCGGAATCTTTCCAAAAAAGAATAGTGGAAAATATCAACTAATACTTTGCAAGTGAAAGATATAACATACCAATTACAACAGCAATAACGAAGATGCCAGGATGTGCAAATCCAACAGCAGCCCGTAATAAAGCAAATGCTGTCCAGTATGGTACCACTGCCATCAAAACACCAGATATTATTAGTATAATTATCGCGATGAAGAATACTTTTTTACGACCAATCCTTCAATGACATGTAGTTTTTTCCTAGGTTTCAACTTTCGATAACAGTAAGATTTACAAAAAATGATACAAATTAAGAAAGTTCAAATATTAAAAATACCTGTCACCTAGAAAACCAAACAGAAGCGAACCACCCATTTGTCCAATATAGTATGTAGATTGAATGAATGCTTTCAATACTGACCATTCGCACACAATTTGCCACTAAAATATTGTTTTTAACTAAAATACTTTAATATCCTATTAATATGTTTAGCTGCTGTCATTCTCATCCAAAGCATTAAAACACTGAAGATATTAAAATCATTTACCGCATTGCAGTGTGGCGATGACAGCACTAATAGCACTGAAGTTGACAAAACCTATACACCAAAAGATTCAAGTCAAGAAGACCCTGCCGTGTGTTGACTTATAAAATAAGCAGTTCGAATCACCATCAAATTTACGAATAAAGTAAACGGAATAACCTGATACTTATGATGGTGAATTTCCCTTAAGAGAAGCCTACAAGATGTCCTAGGCACTAATATCATAAGAAGACTACGCTGAATGATAGCAATGGGCATTCCTTGAGGTATAAATGAGAATAATATTATTTTTTTATTTTAAATCGAGTTTTTGCGAATGATTCATAGAAACTAGATTCTACGCTTCAACAGAAAAAGTTCAATATATTTCGATTTTGAATCCCAAATCAGATTTGTGATCCTTTTCGAGTTTATTCATGTGTCGTCAGCAAATTAATTCTCTAAAGAAAAAACCGTACTCGATTAATGGCCGAGTACTTGATTTCCGATAAATCATAAACATATCCAAACCGACAAGTCGAATCATTACGTAATTGACATTCTTGATATCTGCACCGTCCTTTTTTCTCCGTACAGTTTTCTGCGATTATAAGCAGATCACTTTGCGTCCAATAGCTTGCATCCAATCCCTCATTTGGCAAACGACATCTTAAAGAATATTGGAAATCTTGAAGAATTATTAGGCTGATTGAATTTTCCGTTTCACTGAATAGAAAAAGGGTTTTGTTGAAAGCCTGAAATTGCTAGCGTCACATATTTCATTAGATTATATCTTTACAAATATAATGCAGTATAAATTAGATATTAGGACAAGTTCTATACTTCTATTACATGTTGCGTGAACTTACAATTGGCTTTCTGTTTTCTTAATGGTTCGATGAAGCAAAAACAAGATATTATTAGTGATAGAATATTATTTTACGCATTCACGCATATTGAAATGTAATACCTTCAAAAAGATTTAATTCGTTCGTAAACATTTTTTCCGTAATGAATAAAACCCAGGAAAAACGTTCTGATACAGCAATTATTTGAAATTTATTTCTCTTTTTTTTTTTTGGTTTTTGTTTTGGGATTTAATTATGGTTTATTTTGTTTATGTTTTGTTTTATGTTGGTTTGCTATCTTATTTTTAGGATAATTGTCGCTGTTTTAGTTTGATTCCGGTGCTCTAACTTCTGATTCACTAAAATCAAATATTAATAAAATCGCATACTTTTGACTTAATAAAGTAATTCATTATGTCAAAACCTTATTAAAGATCGCTCAGACTTTCAATATTATGACAGCATTATTACTCAGATGTAACTGCACTAGAGGTCCGTAAATACTGTATAAAGTAATGCCACGGAGGAAAATCTTCCGCGGCAAAAGAATCATAAGCTGCTCAAAATTTCTGAACATGACTGCAGGCAGGTATCCCGATTTTTCTAAACTATTCTCACAATATATTCATGTGGAAAGCTTCATCAAAATCAGATCATTCTGTTCCCCAACCAACAGATTTAATCTCAACCGTTAACCATGTGAATCATTCTTTCTTTAGTTTCAAAATTCCCACATCCTCATATGGAAACACATCCGTTGTTTTTTTTGCTCTAGCGAGCCACTTTGTTTAAAGTCTAGTATTTACAAGTGATTGAAAACTCGTCCATTGACGATGGGGTTAATGGAGCTCCTCGACGGTTGCCGAAAATATTGTGTTACGCGTAAAAAAGGAATTCATTGTATTGATTTTATCTTCTTAGATACAATTGTGCATTTTCTAGAAGTGTATTTTCGGAAAAAAACTTTCGTAGTACAAATATTTTTTTAGTCAGACTTTTCAAGAAATTACAAACCTATGCGGTACAGAGGCAGCGCTGAATGTCCACGACAATGCATGCATGGAAACAAATATGATTGGCAAGCATACCAATATGAACTGAATCTTTTGATAACGACCAAATTCACCCAGATTAGTAAACAGCAATTCATCGAATTTCATTTCGAAGTGAACCTCAAATTTAGATCGGTAAAAAAGTGTTTCTACATTGTGGTAGCATTTCAAATGCAATAATATATGCATTGTGACGTCACACGCAGCAATTTTATGCATAAATAACAATTGAAGTATAACTTATTTAGATATGAAGTGAATGTAACATTTCAGAGGCATCGATTATCTGAAGATAGCACCACAAAACGACAGGAGTTAGAAAACAGAGATGCCTAGCATAGTTATTATCATCATGGATAACATTCCTTGAAAAATGGGAACAGGCAGCCCAATTCATTAGACAGAGACGAGAATAAAAGGAGAGTCCGAACATATGTTTGACCCGACTATTTTCCGGAATATGATCTTTCGAACAATTTTTGTGTTGTTGCAAAGTCGGAACAAATGATGAGAGCACCCATCCAAAGGGACGTTGAGACTTTTCACATGCTTCTTCGCTTCGCGTCTCGAAGCTTCCCTTATTGATCAATGATACTTTTTTTTGTTGAACAGAACAAAAACCATCGTACACAGAACACACTGCATGCAACAAAGGATTTGATGTAGAATTAGCACAAAATAGAAGAAGCAAGATATCAGAAATTAACGATGAGTTATAGACGATTTACAGGGCTATCGATCCGGTCGGTCATGGTCCTTCGATTATTCGTTACTATGCCATCTATGTTATCTCTCTTATATTATCAGTCCTTTTCTTAAACATCTATATCGCATCACTGTTATCGATTAATTGCTACACTTATAATTGCCATCCACGAACCTTGGGTAACAGGCATCATCCCCCAAAATGTCATTATATCTTACGAGAGAATTTTTATTTGTGGCTATTCTTCCCCGCAATTATCTTTCAAAAATTTCACGCATATTGATTATTTCTATATAATCTTGGATGTGACTTGAAATTTTCAAACTGTTATTGGACAAAAAATTGATCACAAACGTTAAAATCACTCAATCACCCACCCTGCTGTAGAATTATGGACTGATGATAATTCCTTTAATCGTACAATCATTGATGACAGTGCGTCATTCTCGTATAGTTAACTGGCAGATGCGGGTTATTCTGATCGATCGTTGAATAATTAATTCAGAAAAGCTAAATTCATGATCCATACCTCGGGTTTTCATTATTATCCATCTTGAAGTATAAGATTATGCTAAATTTCATTTTCTGAATTCATATAAGAAATTATCGGAAAAGAGAAGTGTGACTACGAATGAAACGAAGAGAGAACGTAATAAGATGAAATAGTGCTAAAGTTATGTTCATGATAATATGATATGATAACTTTCGAAGCTCAGGAATGAAGCATTAATGTATAAGTGCTACCATTCAACTCAATTTTTATCTGATTTTTATACTTAATGTACTAATAAATGCTGCTGGTCCAAAATAGATCATAAATATACCTTCTATTAAATATAAGTAGTTTTCGATTTTTTCCTGTTGAAGAACGATGAACCCAACTTCGAAGTGAATACGTTGCACCCTCTCTTTCTCCAAAAAAAAAAGAAACTTATGAATATAAAGGCAAATTTTCTAGATCATCCTTGACCGTACTTTCGATAAAGTTACCTTCTATCGAATCATGCCAACAAATAAAGAATTTAATCCATTTTGTGGTTAATTTTAATCAAGAAAACAGGGTAGTCAAAACAGAAAAGAAAAAAAAAAAGAAAAAATCACAATACCTGATTCGTTTGTGAGTCACAGATTGAATTTTGAAAGTTATTCATCAGAAATCAAGTCACCGAAAATATTAGAGAATTTGCAGATAGCAATGAATCGAATAACTGATAATAAACGAGTAACCAATATAATAACATAGTAACACTAATGGATGGATATGAACAGCAAAATATTTCTGATAGCGCCAGCTTAGCGATTTTTATTGGTATAGATAAACATCAATTGATGCTGAACTGTAGAAAAAAATTACTGAAAATTCATTAATTTTGAGTGACTCATTTTGCATTTAATTCAATGAAATTTAAAAAGTTGAAATATGCTTTAGTAATTTTGAAAGAACAAACAGAAACGAAACTTCATCCATCATCAGCTTGAGGATGGGCGAATTTAAGTTGATGATCTGATGATTGACACTGAGTATTGAATTCACTCAAGTTGATGATTTGATGATTGACATTGAGTATTGAATTCATTTGCCTTTTGTAACACTACTAAGGTAATCATGTAGAATGGAGCAGTATGTAATGAACAGATTCTCTTAACTTTAAAATAAATCTGCTTAGCGAATTTCCGAACTATGCTGCGTTATATCACAAACCATGACTTTAACTTTGACAATTTGTTCTTTTTTCCTTTCTTTTTTTACGATTTTTAGCAATTTTTTTTGATTATCACTTGATAATAATGTTTCTTGACGTAATATATTCTTGCACAATTCAACTCTGCAATTGTGATTGAGAAGATTTGATTTATTTATCAGTCTATGATGCATAGCATAGTGAAATTAAATGATATGTGTCAGATTTATAATTTTACTTTTTTGCGTTATAAAATATATCCAACCTTTCATAAAATTCGAAGAACTAGCCTGTCTGTTTTTAATCTACTATAATTATTATATTAATTTACGCACAAAATATTGAAGATATGTGCCGTAAATAAAATTTATTTGATAAGGACAAGTCTTTGATTCAAATATTTTTGAGCAATATCATCATACAATTCCTTTTATAGGTATGAAAAATAAGTTTATTCTATATCGTTGTCGCCAATAAAATTACGATTTGTTTTCTTTTGTGGAGCAACATGGCAGAAAGGGCACCCACCAGTCTTGAGGCATGCTATTTCAAAGTCGTCTGCATGAAACATCTGAAAAAAAAAAAAGAATTTGCAGCTGTTATAAATTTCAATACTAAAAATATGCTTACCTAAATCTCTAAGATACGACAAAATCTTCTAATTTTTTGGGAAGAAACTGATATCTGGACAAGCTCCAGTAATTTTCGATGAATATTTTATGCGAAAGAATCAATTTTCTGTGTTTGCTATATGCGGACTAATTTTAGATCGCCAGTAGGTGATGACACTTTGGTTTCTGATTGACAAAAATATACATAATCTAAGAAAAAAAAAAGTGAGGAAAGGCGGGACAACCAATATGACGACGCTACTATAATCGAGAAAAAAATCAGAAAAACGAAAAGACTCGCTTCCAAAAATGATTCATATTTTTATGATTGGTTTGGACAGATCAAATTTCGAGATTAAAAATAAATAATAAATTTAATACAAAAAGTCAGAAAAAATGCTCCGTCATATTGAATAAGGTAAACTGCTAAGAAAAGTTGGTTAATATAGTTTAAGTAAAAATATATATGTAAAAAAGAACAGACACGGTAACAAGAATTGCACTGAATTATTGAGATTTCAGGTATTATGTTGTAATAGAAACGGGTAGCGAATGGTGGCGGCCATTCAGCAATTATTACTTGTTGCTTTTCCAACCTGAGCAGTATCTCACGATTTGCCATAACCTTACCAGTTTTCAAGCTCATCTGAATATATTTTTATTTCAGCGATAAGGAATTTACTGAAAGATTTTACATTGAAATAAAAGGCGATTATTAGCACTGCCCGAACATTATGTGCAACTGTGCCTTTCCTGGTGGCACAAAGAACTATACAGAGAAAGAGTCAAACCTTCCAAGTGAGATCCACAATACCAGCCGTTTCGTCAAAAACTTATTTCAATCAATTAATGGTAAGACTAATGAAAATTTTCGAACCGACCTGCTCTTGTAAAGGATTTTCAATCTGACCAAGAGGAGGTTCAGCATTAATCAGCTGTCGAGCTTCTTCTAAATTTATATCATCGCTGACAATAAATTCTACAAGAGGTAGAACTTCTGCAAAAATTGCCTTTGATAAATATTTCGATATAAATTAATGAAAATATAATTAACATTTCGCATAATGCTGCAAAAAATAGGCAATTTATGTGTCTTGGAACTTTGCTAGACTTGCAGAATTCCACTTTTTCCTTTTTTTCCATGTCAAAGGTGTGAAGAAAACTTCCATGCTTCAAATGTGAATCGGCATAAAGTGTGAAGTGAAATCTCAAAGAACTCAAACTTTATTGTCTACCAGCTGGACTCGTGTGACCAATCCAGCTATCTATAAGGGCCGGCCATGCTTCGCGTGTCCGGCTCCAGATAGTCTATATAAATGCAAATTTCAATGTTCGCTTGTTCAAAATCTTAAATCTCCGAAAGTTTTTAAACAAGCGCCTCATTTATATTAATTCAAGATTGTAAATATCGGGAAGTCCTTTCCTGTTGCTTTGAAATTTTGATGCAACGTTACATTCGAACACACGCATATTTTTATATACATGCGTTGCTGTGGATCAGTCTGATTAAGTGGAAAAAAGAAAAGAGAAAGCGCATGTTTCTAGTGTTGAAGAAAAAATGAACTGATGGTTTGTAAGTTGATTAGTAGTTTAGTTAGATTGGAATGAAGACAGATTCTTGCTATTGTGATAAGGCTAGGCATCAATAAGTGTGAAGAGGTTTTTTGTGTTTATGTGGTAGAGATGAATTCATTGATTGATGAAGCGTGATTCTTCGTAACAAACAACTATCAGAGAATATCCAGGCAAACTGATCACTGGATTATTTTTTCCTTTGTCGCTAATAGGAAAGAATACTATTCAACGGAATTGTCGGATTTTGAATTTATGTTAACCATCTGGCAATAGAGCAGGGAGCCGGCTTTATGAAAAATTTGTCCTTTCACTCTGAAAGCTGGCATGAATGTGTTGTTACGATTTCTGCGCTAAAAGGCGTCATTTGGAAGCACGAGTTGTATTTCCTGATCTTAGATAGGAAACGCTTTGATTCGGCGGTTTATCCAGCAATCAAAGCTTTTATTGGCTCAGTTAAAGTTGAGGCAGTTTAATTTTTCCGGCGGCGTAATAAATTCCTTTCGTTTCTCCATTAAATTTCAGAACCTTGCAATAAGGACGAACTTCAGTCATAATACCGATGAGAACATGCGGGCTCAAACTCTAATCATCAGCTAGGTTATACCGGAATGCAAGGTGATTGTAACCGCATGGTACTGAACACGGAGTCATCTTTAACATTCATCTCCTGTTTCTCGTTGACTTTCAGCCTGTCGTTCATTATGTTCATAAAGCTGCAGAACACAATCGACGTGCTCGCAACTGTGTATCCTCAAGTCTGGCTACATGTTTTTCTGCTCGCATTTAAGCCATTTTTTGTTTTATTATGCTCGATCGCCCATTCTTCCTCAATTGCCCATTCTTCCTCAATTTGATTTGCGACTAATCTCGCAATATTTCCGTTCTGCGTGAGTGTGATGATCTAAATTTAATCTTCTGCCAGGCATTATTTGAATAAACTAAAGCATATCGTTGTACAATATTTGAGATTATCCAAGCAAATTAATCATTAATCATTGAATCATTCTTTCCTTTGTCATTTGTCGAAAAGAATATAATTCCTTGACTGTCGATTTACTGTTCTTGCTGCGTCGATCTGTGTCATTGTAAAACAGTCGCTGTGTCGATGTAAAAACTTCGAACTGAACTATTTGTTGAACCTGAATTGTTGTAGAACTTGAGTTCCTAATATTGGGGAAAATTATTTTACAGTGCTTGTGATATTTTCTGCTGTTCCGTTGTCTACGTAGATATAGAGATTGTTTGATTTGCCGATTCTAGAACATGCAATACATAATTGCCCATGTGAGAAGCAGTCCATCATAAATCTAAACCACACAATTCTAAGGATTAGCCCTGAGTTTCGTTGATAATGATTGAAAACGCCAATCGAATTGGGAATTGTAATCTCTTAAATTGAAATGGCATATTTGTTGAAATCATGAGAAATGAGGATATCTTTACCTTTGAAAGTTCCTGTCAAGGCTGTTTCTCCGACGTTGTTCATTAATTTTTTTTTTTGCAAGCCGCGTGTCTTTGCAAGATTTTGGATGCTGATATTTCGCAGCAATGATAATTGGCAATCGATTTTCAACTACAGTACGTGCGGTGGCATCCTTAGCAGATCGAGTGAATTCAAAAATTCTGTTGGATAATTAACTACTTTATCTGCTTCCACAACATTGTCGACGGGCTTGTGTATGATTGCCTGTACAGCAAAGTCCATGTATTATATTTTTCGTCGCAACTTCATGCAAATCCTCATCGGGTATTTCAGCGCATATTACATCATCGATTTTGTTTACAGCGATTTTATCAGAAAGTCAGATTAGAAACGTTGTGTCAAAATGAA
The DNA here is from genome assembly GCA_002249935.1 of Onchocerca flexuosa. Classification (NCBI taxonomy): domain Eukaryota; kingdom Metazoa; phylum Nematoda; class Chromadorea; order Rhabditida; family Onchocercidae; genus Onchocerca; species Onchocerca flexuosa. The sequence goes on along the minus strand of KZ269982.1, from coordinate 742,442 downwards.
CAACGAACATTTACAACAAAGAGGCAATCCAAGACTGACTAATATTAGAAGTCAAGGAGATAATCCATAAATCGCCTAAACGAAACACTTTATTGTAAACTATCATGAACATTCCTCACAAAGCAAAAAACAAATGAAAAAACTTAAATTATATGCTTTATTTATTTAAAATACGCACCTATTCGAATGCAACGTTGTATGGAAATTTCAATTCAATCGGTGAAGGATGTAAAAAATTGCAGGAAGTAGCCACAGTCAATGCAGAAAGTAGGCATGGTGAATACTGTTCGCTCATGAAGGCGCAGTGCGAGGTGGGGTCAAAAAATTTAGTCCGCTCATGAGGGAGTGGTACAAGGCTGAGTCAAAAAATTCATTCTGTTCACTTACTTTTAGCTGTCACGACTTGACACGTAAAAAAAAAGTATCTCTATATAGAAACACACGCCTATTCGAATGCAAAGTTATGTCAAAATTCGAAAGCAATCGGTGGAGAGCTTGCAACGTTTTACAAAGAGCCACAAGGAGCATTTGCATTTTTATTTATATAGATTATTCCTCTGATAATGGTCGCCATTGTTACCGAAATAAATACTTACCAAATGATACAAACGACAAAATAAACGGATTTTTGCAATGTATACATTCATTAGTACCAAGGAGAGGATTAGAGATACCACATCTGAAATAAGTTTAGTTGTTAAGGACAAAAGCCCAATTTCTTGACATTTCACGAACGTTTTTGTAATTAATATACTCTAAAACTTGCGTAGTTCTAGTCAGTTGTAATAGGGATAAAACCTATGCTGCCAAGATCTAGAAATGCTATAAAATTTTCTCAGCACTAACCTATAACACATAGGGAGTAATTCTTCTGCATCAGTGAAGGGTTTTGATCTGATCATTAGAGCTTCTGTTTCAATAAGCTTTTCAAAACGATATGGAATTTTTAAACAACTGAGTTGTTCTAAAGCATATCGCGCTAATTTGTAGGCGCCTAATATTTGTCCTTGCTTCATTAAAGTGTAAAATATGCTCCTGAAACAAGCTTTGTTTATTTCCCTGCTTGTCCTATTATTTAAATATTATCGCTGTTCCACATATTATTTTACTGCATGAAAGAAATCCAATTATTTTTATAGCTCTGATAAATATAAGGACTAGTACTATTGTTTTCCGAAGAAAATTGTTTTTTAACATTTTCCAAGTAAAGAAGGGATTAGAAATCAAATTACTTTGGAGCAATATCGGTTCAAACATGAATCAGGGAATATAAGATGTTCAGTATCTTCAACTGTTGAAAAACTATATATATATATATATATATATATATATATATATATATACATGCTTTACTACCAAAACATAAAAAACTTGACAATATCTGATAATACATTGCGCATGAAAATGTATTGGAAGCAAAACATTCTTACCAATTTTACCCTTAAAATTAATTTGAATTAAAGAGAATTACACTCGTGATATTTTATAAATTTCCTTTTGACAAGCCAAATAACGAGCAATATTGACTAGAGCATCGGCTGGGCAACTCGTGAAAGGTTCAGCCTATAAAATGTTTTCTTTATGAGTATGAATAGTAAAAATAAATTAGGCAGCGCATGAAGATTCTGGGAACAGGAATAATTTTCTGATTGAATACATCCATTAGATTAAAATTTGAAAATTACATGATGATTATGAATTGTAACAATTCAGGAATTTTCTACTCAATTTTCAGAATGTTTCTTTAAATTTTAGAACAATTAAAAGGAACTACTTATTCTTGGAAAACTATAGATACATTTTTTTTTAGCAAGGAATAAGCAACAGCTCGAAAAACCCAGCGATTTAATAATTATTAGTTTATAACCAGTTGTTAATCATTACCAGATATTTATAAATGACATCGAAGGCATAGTAGCAATTCGCTTTGTTATTAAAATCCAGAAATTTTTCAATCATTTCAGGATCTGCACAGCACTGCTCTAGATACTGCATGCTTAGCACCCAGTTATAATATCCTGCATCTATAAAACGGTTCTCTTTAATAGCGTTTCCCATTAGCTGCTCCAAAACTTGCAATGCTTCCACATCATGCCCAGCCATATGATAGGCTGCAAAACATAAAACTGCTATTATTTTTTATGTAAATTGAGAAAAACGACACTTAATATTAAATAGCAACATTAACAACATTTTAAACTGCAAGCCTTTTTGAGCCTCATCAAAACGATCGTTTTCTGCTAACCAACGTGCGTATGGCAGGTAAACTTCTTCATCATATTTTTGGTATTTCGCTGCAGTTAGAAATGCCTGAAAAATAAACTTGTTCCTTGGAATCCTATTTTTTAAAATATGAAATTAAGAGAACTAACATGACATGTGACAAATTAGTACACTTGATAAATTTATCAAATTTCAAATAAAAACTTACATCATTCCAGAGTGCTGCATCGACGTACATGTTTATTAAGGCACGAATATCATTGATTGACTGGAATAAATGGGAAGCAAGAGTGTATTCGCCTTTTTTTGCCAAGTAATTTCCAATCGTGCGCAATACATCAACATTGCTTCGATCAATACGATGTGCGAGATTGATCAGCCTGAGAAATACCTGTTTGTATTCCAAATAAAAATAATAATATAGAAAAGGAAAGGAAAAAAAAATTCATTTATGTAAAATGCTTACCTTTCAAATAAGAATAAAAGGCTTACATATCAATCCAGTTGTTTTTGATCATAAGACTAACTGCTTTAGCGTAATCGCCTGAAGCTACAAACATTTCCGCTGCGATTATGGGCTCATTTGAATTCTGTGCCCAATCAGCACGCCTTCGCAACAGATCTTTTTGAGTTTCTCCAGAGGCGGATGATAACAATTCCTGAATGCGAATGTCGAAAGTATTAGAAAAAAAAAACAAATGTAGTCTTATGTGCACAGAAAAGCGATAATTATACAAAATGACTAATACGAAGATGATGAAACTATGTAAACGACGTAAATGTATTGAAAAGCCAAAATTGCATCTTTCCTACATTCATTAAAATAAGTGAAAAAGAAAAAAGAAAAAATGAAAGTAAAAGTCAGGCTATACAAGCTAATGCCGATTTATCTTTCAACCTGGGCCTGATCAAACATGCGTAAATCTGTGAACATTTCCAATGTTTTTTGATCACATCCAATTTTTTGAAACAACACCGCTGCTTCGCGATATCTGCCTTCATACGCTTTTATACATCCCAACATCAATTCTATTTTCTTATCCTTTTTTATCATGTCCTGGAATCTAATCCGAATTAAAACAATTCTTTGATAGATCAAAATATCCGCAATTACTGTATTACATAACTTTTTATACCAGAATAAATGGACAGATTGGACATTTTAATTTCTATACCTTAATTTCCGAGATTAATTGTAGATAACGTGCATCTTTAATTCTATGGAAAGCTTTTTGAGCGATATCAAGCTGGAAGTTGTGCAAAGCATCATGACCAAGGACATCCCAGTCACCTTCTGTTACACCCAATGATGCCAAATCATATGCTTCTCTATAAAAGCGATAGAAACGTATCAATTGCATTATATTTTTTTGCTTCTTTTTTTATATTCAGCGAAACGCAAACTTTTAAAGGAAAATCTCACTTGTACATCTTCTGTTCAAGATACTGATATAATTGATTAGATAGAGGCACTTCCACTGCAGTCATGGCAAACATATGCAAGCAAAAGACACGCTTTCCAGAAAACCCAACTACAAAACCCTAGAAAAATTCACTATCCTGAACTAAATATTTTCCATGAATAAAAGACAAAAAATAGTGGTCAAACAAATTCTTCGACGACAAAAACGAAATTTTTTCTTTTTTTTTTTTTTTTTTTTTTGAGGTCATACTTGCATTCTTTGTTGATGTGAAGAGAAATTGTCAGCTTTAATACATAGTGCGCCACCACCGGAATAACATAAAAGATTCTCCTGATCAGCATTCCACGCAACACTGTTACATGATGGTTCCTATAAAAAATCGGTTTATCATATGTGTTTTACAAAATCTAACGTTATAATAATTAGTATATCGAAAATTAGTATGTCGAACTTGGAATAGAAACTGTTTAGTTTTGATATCAAAAGTCGTGCATACTCCGGTTTCGTCGACAATTGCAAGCTTTTCCCTGAAAATCACGATTAACTTCATTTAAAGTTTTTTTTTAAATAATACTTTCGAAAAAAAAATTTTTTTTTAAAGCATGAAATACCACCAAATGATCGAGCAATATTGAACAACACTGAAATTAGAAAGATACATACCTTAAGTGGCTGATGTCAAGGCATCTCACAGCACTTTTTAAACGCAATATTTCTGTTATGAATGGATTATCCACAAAGATTTTACATACCTAAACCATTTGTCTTTTATCTTTAAAAAAACTTTCCAAACGATTTATACAAACATGGTGTAATTAGCTAAGATTTTTTTTTTTTTTTTTTTTTTTTTTTGTTTTTCATGAACATAAACTTACAGCTCCATTGCGTAGACCGATTAACATAGCTTCTCGACCTGGTGGTCCACCAATCACCTTTATATAACGAATCAGAGATTCAAGAAGCCATTCCCGTTGTTTAAGTCCTTTATGATCGTAGCACTGCAATCGTCGTTCGTGGCAAAGTATCAAATGATGCGCACAGACTACCTATAAAAAGAAACTTTTCCTTACAAAATGATACAAAATACAAGGAAACTCTATATTTCACAGAAAAACCCTATCTCTTGAGTTTCGAGATGCTATATCAGAAAAGAATCTTATGGTACTTACAAGTAGTGAACAATCAAAAGCACGGTTTATTTTTTCAACCAATCTATATTCCAACTGTCCATCATCGCGCTCTGTGACAAGACGATATATTTCAACACGATCGGCGAGTTGCACCTAAACTAAACTTTATTCGACAATTCTTTGATAAAATATAGATTTGAAAAAGAAAAAAAAAAGTTTTTCCAAATAGCATGTTAGAATCTTTCATTTATTGCTCATCCATCACACTGAAATCCGATACATCTGGTCAAGAAATGATCATATTCCTAATACTTTCAAAAAAAAGAAAAACCTACAGCTAGTCGATTATAGTACACAGCGACTTTTCGAACCAAATCATTACAGTAAATTCTAATAGATGTTTGATTTGCAAGATTTTGCACTACTACTTCGGTCATATTTTCGCGGTAAGCATATCGCTCCTAAGAATTTTGTTCTCTGAATAGTTACCAATGGATTCACGCAACAACAATGTGCCAATAGTGCAAGGATTTTTAATTGAACAAGCACAGAATTTTCAAAAATAAATATAAAAAGTTAAATTAGAAGTGCATTTTTTCTATTACTAACTTTATGCAGTCCGTGAACTGTGCTAAACATTAACTGATAGCATGCTAGGGTACCATCCACGCAACCAACTGCAAATAGTCGCATTTTAATAATATAATCTCAAATTCTCCCGTATCATTTGTACGAAAAAGTTTAAGATATATTAGAACTAACCAACAATTGTGTTTGTATTTGGTCTAGCTTTTACAGTCCATACCCATGTATCCATCTGTGCAACTGTACCCAGCGTTGTTCCTACAACAATTGCAGACTTTTTATTTAATAAAAAATTGCACTGGTTCAATAACCAAAAACTTTATGGTATCATTTCCTTATGTGAAACATAGTGGTAATTAAAGTTTAATTGGAATATTATACAAACCTTCACGACTATAAAGAGTAACCTGACGATTGGAGCCGCATATTATCAGGAATTGGCCGTAGTTAAAAAATTCTATTGCTGTAGGATCATAGCCAAGTTTCTTGTCTTCTTGAAAAAGCTGCAAGCAATAATGACATTTTTTTTTTCAAAACTTGAACTCAAGTTATAAAAGAAAGATTCTGCAAATAGAATGGCAATAGATATGGTGATTAGTATACATTAGCATTAACAATAAACTTCAAGCATGATTAATATGCTTTTAGATCCAATGGTGTTAATAAATTTAGGAAACAGAAGAGCACAGAACGATTTGCAAGAATAATATTTTTTACCTGATTTCCGTCTAAATCATAAAATGCAGCTGTTTGTCCCCAGTCTACCAATACCAAAAGTCCTCCAAACGTACTAAAAAAAAAAAAAAAAAATAGATATATTTAACTAAAATTCTGGAAATATTCGCAAACAATCATCTTCAGTGTATTTATAAAAAGTCCATAAAACTGTAAAAGTGCAATTTATTTTGCATAGAAAAAGTCTTTAAAACTGTAAAAATGCAGTTTATCTTTGCCTTTTTACTTCATTTTCTGACTACAGTAAGATCTGATTAAGAAAATAACATGCAAAAGAAAAAAAAACAACTTACCTTCTCTGAGAATTGGTATCACAATACCACGAAGTATCACTATAAATAAGCTTTTACTATAAATAAGCTGTTTATCTTTTGAAATTTTAAAGTGAGATATAGGAATAACAAAGTCTGAGAGAAACTCACGCAGTGTTTCTAGGTCCCGCAAAAGCAAGCGCCCAAATAGGTTCACCAGAGGGTCGTTCAATTTTTTTTATTTCTAGACTATTCTGAAAGGTAAACTAAAATGGTGCTTGAAGAGAAGATATTTTGTACCATAGTGATAAAATCTTAGTCTGAACTTTTGTTTATTTCCAGCTATTTCCGAATGATATTGTCATGGAATGGATCACTAGTATCGTACTGTAAACGATTCTTCACTGATAAATGATCGTTTAACTAAAAAATTGCCAATACAAATAAATTTAAATTAAACAGACGAAGAGCGAGAAGAAGTGTTAAAAATATCCTGAATAAACCCTGTCACCTCAAAATTTTTTTTTTTTAAGTTCTTTCTTTCTTTTTTTTTTTTCCAACAATTTTTCATGCACTCAGTATTGTACTGTATTTAATCATTTGTATTTATCTCAAAATGGTGTGCTTTATACATTAAACAATGAAAACGTAAAAGTTTTGGGCATGAAGGTATTCAGCTGAAATGAAGTTAAAAATGGGAAAGGGTAGAGATTACCGTATTTGAATGCCTTTTTTTATGATCTGTGACGAATGCCTTTTTTTTTTTTTTTTTTGTAGTTATGAAAAAAAAAAAAAGAATAAAAATGCAGTTCACCGCAGCGGAACGCAGAGATACGGTACCATCAAACATTCCAATGGCATAAAATTGACCATCGCAACTCCACGAGCAGCAAACACATCTACTTGATGTTCGTTGTTTACTAACACTTTTCTCCAGTTGAGTCCATATCCCTAGATTTCTTCAATTAAATGCAGCTTTATCATTGTTAAACTGATGAATTAATTAAGGACAAAATCTTTTTGAATCGAATTATAATTCAGACTTATGCACTTAGAATATTTAATCTTTAAGTCCAACTTCTGAAGTAATCAGATTTATTTAGTTCAAATTTGAAATTAGATTATGTCATATTAGCTTCCAAGTTACAATTATGGAACAATGTATTAAATGTATTTGATTTCATTTTTCCTATCAAACAACGGTGGTTGATTCAAATACTCACCTAAAACAACGATGACCGATTCAAAAACTTACCAAAATCACTGATGGCACAGCTAAGCAAAAAGCATGTTATAGGACTAAAAGCAAGGCATTGTACTGCTTCGTTGTGTCTAAAAATGAGTCGTCTAGTAAGATTAAAAGATCTTCAAATGTCAAATTATCAGAATTCTATTATTTGCATCTGGAACTTTCTTTGCATTATAAATTTCCCAAAAGGATTTTTGTAAAGAAAAAAAAAGTACATATATTTAAGCGTTCCTTCATGCTGCTCTGTCCATATAATAACGGAACGATCGGCAGAACCGGATGCGAAATTTTCGCCGTTGTACGAAAAAGCAACAGCATATACGAGATCCTTATGACCTGTAAAGAGAGAAATAAAGTTTTATTTTTTGACAATATGGTTTGGTAAGACCAAAATTCAAAAGAAACTAGACCTTTCAAGGATTGCAACAGTGTGCCATCTGTACCGTCATAAATCAAAACTTTCGTATCAGCCGCAACAAGCAACTCCGATCCATCTGGTTTAAAAGCCAAATCATAAACGCAGCATCTAGAATTTTCTTAAGAAAATTATCAGAAGAGAATAGAACTTCTCTTAGATAGCTATCATATTTATTATCTTTTGTAAATGACAACAAATGTTAACAGTGAGAGCCAAACTGTAAAAATAAAGTACTGCCGATAACAGTTTTGGTAATTAACACGGTTTTCATGTGGGAGTGCGTGCGATAAGTCGGATAAGAAGTGTTAAATCAAGCAAAGGGAAATAGCGTCACTTTTTGCTTAAGTTTTCAATTTTCAGCTCTGTTTCATCTTAACCTGTTTCCCCATGGCATCGATTTGGAAGGCCGCCGAAGAAGAATCAGAATTAAGGCAAGTTGACTATCTATGTTCAAAGATGATTCGTGCCTTTGCGTTTTCCGTGAATTTGCACAGCGTCTAAAAACAGAATGAGGCACTCGAAATCATGCAATAATCGACGGTTTTGAGGAAGCATTTCTTTTAGTTGTAATCTTTTATTCATTTTTATTTTCATATTCTTCCAAGATATATTCGGCAGGTCTTGCTAATTGATTCATAAATTCATTGCTTATCCAGATATCTCAATGTAACTACGAGGAAATTAATTTATCATCAATTTACCCATTTAAAATAGTTGACATCTATTTATTTGTTTAAAAATTATCAGATTGCACAGATAAGACAATGATAATTCAAGCTACTGATGCTATAAAAATGATTATTTTTGAATGGTAACGAGGCATTACTGCAAATAATAATGTAGAAGAAAAGATGAACAAATTGGAGACTCATGTGGCATTTCAGGAAACATAGTTAATTTCATTATCGTTTCTTCGCATATAAATATAAAGGTTGAAGGAAAAGCGCAATTCAGACATGATTATTCTCGTCCATGCTGTTTTTCTGATATGCAGCTTAACACAGGTAGTTTACTCAGTCTTTATTTATGCCCATATATAGCTCCTTTTTTATATACTTTCTCCAAATCCGACTTCTTTAGAAGAATTGCTTCCCATTAAATTAATACCAGCTAACAAAGCGTCATTCCTTCATCGATAATAACTACTGTATAATACGATACAAAGCCTCATTCCTGGCATCTGCTATAACCTGTATAAGACGATATTACTTTCTTACCTTTCCATCCCTCCAACATTGCCCCACCATACTAACACAGCTCTATTCCGCTTGATTCTGTTTTTTAATTAAGAAATCATAACTTATATCGGAGATTATAATCCATAACTTCAATCAAAAGAAAAAAAAAAAAAAAAAAACAGAGGAGTGAGGAAATTCTTCATCTTCCTGAAAAAACCAATTCTCTCTCTTAATACCACAACAAGAGAGTTGTCACTTCAGAATTAAAAATAAATAGCGTATCGAAAAATCAATTCAATTTTTTAACACTTAACTTTTTCATGATTATATTCTGATAAGATTACTTGCTTGTGTTTAATCTTAAGATTACAGGAGACGAAAGAAAAGATAAGAATACATGCGCAATGATAAAAACCACTTAGGATAAAAAATCACCAAATGTGGCTTTTATAGATAAACTTTCTTCCTTAATTACCTGCTTTAATGCTATTGTTTTCAACAATGAAATTCATAATTATTTCGAAGTTGTGTTTTCTTTACTCTGTTCATATCGCTGCAATCATTCTGGCCATAAGATCAGTTCATTGAAATCATCTCTTAATCATAGAAAAAATGCCATGATCTTTATACACTCATATTATTTACAGTTTCTTTTAAACTCATTCTTCCGCTTACGTCCCACATGCCATTTGTCCAAAAATTTAAATTCCTACTGAACTGTAAGTTTGATACCATGCTGATACTAAGGAAGTTAAGCTTTGATTTTAAGAAATACTGGGAGAAAGTCAGAAGACAGGAGAAAATTTCAAATAACGAATAGTCAAATCTTGAAATTCATACATTTTAGGTATCAAGTGAATGCTGCAGAAATGCAATCACATCGGGTTTTTGTACTATGTTTAACATGCTTTCGAGTTCACAGCAAGAGGAAATTAGGCGATATTTTGTGGATGATTGCGAAGGAGATGCGGATGAGGCAGCTAGAAAAATTGAAAAAAGAAAACCAAATTTCATTGGATTTGGCAGAGCTGGTATATCTAATTTATTCTAAACCATATCATATGTTATGCAATAAGAAAACTCTAGAAAATATTGATTTTAAAAATAGTACAAGATTGTTTGATTCAGTTTATCTTCTTGAGAGATGTTAAGGATTCCAGTTAGGCCTATTTTGATATCAATAATTTCTAACCAACTGAAATCTAAGCAAATGTCTGTACTGGATTTCTAAATGTTTAATTTTGCTCTATATCTTATGAATTAGATTCAAAGCCATGATTTAAGGAAGATGGAAAATGAAAGAAGTATTCAATACCTAAGGAGTCTCAAATTTATTTCACAACGTTAAATATTATTTCTTATTTACAACAAAGACCTGTCTTATTTTCAGCGTCACCAATAATGTACGGAAAAAAAGACACTGATCCAAACTTTTTACAATTTGAACGTTCATCAAGTGCATTCACACCTAGCGGACAAAATTTTTTTCGATTTGGAAGAGCAGCTGAACCAAATTTCCTTCGTTTCGGTAAAACAGTATTGTTATGCTTTTGTTAATAATTCTAAAAACAGTTTCCATGTTTTACAGTTAAATGAACTAAGTTTTCAAAGTGCAGATCATTTCAGTGATTTGAGGATTTGTTGATAACTGATTTGATGATACCTCTCCATCGATGTAAAGTTATCGATCCTGTCAGTTGTTCTCCCTGAACGATAGGGACTGACAGCACTCCTGAACCGTGCCACTATCACCATATTTTGAAATGACGATTCCAGGCTTAAGTGTCTATTTCAATGACAAATGACTACTTAAATGTAGAAGCTAAAATACGAACAGCTAAGAACTATACATCTTCTAATGACTGAATCGTATTTGAGATCCATCTCTTGCCATTTTGGTCAAGTTGTTCATGAATTCTTTTGTAAAAATCAACCTGAACAATTCTATGGAAGAAGCAACAGCTAGCAAAATAATAGTGTAGCTCAAGATGATATAATAACTACAGGCTTAAATTCCTAGCTGACCTATATCTGAATGTAGTGCTATCATCTAATCAATTTGAGCGTAAAAATGATACATAGTTCCGCAAGATATAAGTCAATCAGAATTGTATCAGAAATTATAACCAATTGTATCGGATTCTGCTGTGTTTCTGATATCCTATATTGAATTCATTTTTCAAAATGTGAAATAAAAATCACATTTCCAGGTCGCGTAAAAGACTCAAATTTCTTAAGATTTGATAAATCTGCTGAACCGAATTTCCTTCGATTCGGGAAACGCATTGAAACAAGCAAGCCAAATTTTCTGCGATTTGGAAGAAACGTTTCTTCACAGAATGATCAAGAATATAGAGAAGGATTCAGCCGCCAAGATCGAAAACCTAATTTCCTACGCTTCGGTAAATAATGCAGATGGAATTCACATCCTGTATTATCCTTAAATCCTGTTTGATGCAACAGCTGAGGAGGAATAAATATTGCCACCATAATGTTGACATGAAACTAAATTACAATTCGACTTCAGTCAGCTCTTTTTATCAGCTGAATCTGACAAATGAAATCAAATATTTTAAAAGGAATGAATTGACGGTGCATTTAATAGTTACGATATGACTCTTTTTCATATGTTCGCGAAATGCGTATTTTTTAAGCACTTTGGGGACTGATGAATGATAAATGGTGGCAAAGTTTCAGTTTTCAATTTTCGCTTAGACCTAGGTAATTTTGTAAGCTTATCATTCATGGATATTTCTTTGCGACACTGACTGTCTCCAACTACTTGATCTTACTATTCTGATTTTCCTACACTTGATCTTATGCAGAAATAAGATGACCGCTTAAATATTACAAAACTGAAGAAGAATAATACTGTTACAAATAATTCCATTTCTTGATTACAGTTAGAAATCAAATCGGCTAATTCAATTTTTAACTCTTTAGTCTATTACTTGGAACGTATAACGTTCAATTAGAAGTGTGCAAAAGAGATGGAAATACAGATACTTATAAATCCTTATCCTGGAGTCAGGATCAACCATTTCCAGTGGTGTACATCTGCCGGGCATCATTTAATTATGCCTATACACAGGAAAAGGAATTTAAAAAATAGGTTGAAAACAAATGGAAAAAAATAGACAATAAACAAACCCAGCTTCGCTATCATCCTCGGATACCTTATCAATCCACTGCAATATTGGTCGCATCAAATTCCAGGAGTTACGCGATGCTTGAAATGCAAAGATCTGTTTATTGTTCCTATAGCAACCCCTTTCTTTATTAAGAGCCATTGGAGAGCTTATTGATAAAATGAGTTTGAGTACTGATCATGTCAATCTTCACTATAGTTGTTCCAGTAAATTAAGAATTTAAAATTTAATTCATGTCAAAAATTTTGCAACTTGAGAGAAAATTGACAGGGAATCGATATAATATTGATTCAACAAAACTTCAAAACTTTTCACATTTCATTACTGGAAAAGATATTGAATTCAAAGGATTCAGCTCTTGTCATTACGGATATTCGGGATAAGTATTCGAAATCTATTATATTCTGCTTTTTTTCATTATAATCAGGACACACAAGAGATGATTATAAGTTTGGAAGAACTTGATAGAAATAAACCGAGAAAATCACACCTCACCAAGACTGGTGAGGTGTGATTTCCTTCCACATTTAAAGTGATCAAAATTAGAGACCAACTTAATCAATAATTTGCACCAACTTTTCCGCCTGAAAAATCAATTTTCACATCGTCCATGCAATTCGAATGGCATCTAAAATTCATTATTTGCGAATAATATTCAGCAGGTGTAGATGAGTACTGTTGGTCGGGTTTTCTCAGAATACTGAGATGGACTTAAGTGGAGTGCCATCCAGGACTGACACGTACGTTTATTTGTTGCCATTCAGTGTACGGAAGCAATTAGCTGCTATTTTGGATCCTGATAATGCGTGGGAATTGCTAGGTTTGTTAATATGATATGATGATCACTGATATTCACATTTTATATTCTCAAGAAATCTGTGTATGAGTGGCTGAATGACTAAAAGTTTCCATAGTTATAAAATACATTTATTTTGCAGCGTTTGTAATGCCAGATATTGGGAATGTAGATGTAAGGGCTTGTCGGGATGCAGGGTCTTACGAAAGTCCGACAGAGAATCTTCTGGCAATATGGGGCTCAAAAGGAAACAAAATAATACAACTTTATAATTGTCTTGGTCGAGCAAAACTTGTTCGTGCGATGAAAGAAATACGCCATTTAGGTGTGTTTTTCTTGGGCACTTTCGTTTTCTTATGATCAAAATCCAACAGAATTTGATGATTTGAGATTCTCATGGTTTTTATTTCTGCATTCTTGATGTATATGTGAATTTAAGAAATTCGTTCTTGACTTAACTTATATAATTTCTAGATTTCTATATTTTTAGTTTTCTAATAGTAGTTCTTTTGATGAGTTTGGTACTTATCGTTGTGATTACAGAAAACAGAAAATGCTAATCTCAAATTATTATTTAACAAACACGTGACAAAGATTAATAAAATACTCGAATAATAAGTTTCCTTTGCAGTAGATCCGTTATTTTATCGTTGGGAAGAACAATGCTTGCAGTCTGCAAACAAAAACAATCGGGAGAGCGAAAAAGCATTAACCTTTAGCTCTTGCTGTTCACCCAAAGTATGCTGTTATGCAAATGTTTCTGGTCTTTCTTAAATTTCTCTAGAAGATGACAGATTTTTGAGCAGTCTGTTCAATTTTACTATGTTGCAGAGTGATGGTGTTTTAATGCGGTGCTTTGGAGAAACGTTTTCATTGAAATATTTTGATAATGTGAGATGGTTGGATCCAGAGACTGAGTAATTATTTCTTAAATTTAATTATTTTAACCTAGCAGATTTACTTACATTTCTTCAATTTAACCTAAATTTCTTCAATTATCTGGGTCATTTCAGTACTTTTACCGACTCAGATGTAATATATAAAACTCTCCAAAATACTCCATGCATTAAGTATGATGATATTATGAAAATTACCAACAATTTTTCTTCGAACAACATTCTTGGAAGTGGAGGTTACGGGACTGTTTATCGAGGAACATGGGAGCAAACAGAGGTGTGCATTATATTTCTGCCCTATTTATAATAGCATTTTTTTTTTTTTTTCACCAAAAGAAACTACACCATGTATAATATCTACGCTAAATGCAGTCATTACTTGCAGACCATGTATAATATCTACGCTAAATGCAGTCATTACTTGCAGGCCATTCGGCAGACTTTATATAATAAATTTCAGGTTGCAGTGAAACGTATACAGAGTACGAAGGAGTATGGAGCCAAGGTTACTCCTAGTTTTATTAAGAACTTAACTTTGTTTACGTTATATGAATTCCCGAATCAAATTCTTCAGAAAGAACAAATGCGTCAAAGTTTACAAGAACTAAGAACGTTGTCGAAATATCGGCATGATAATATTCTGCCACTTTATGCATATTCACTTGATGGTCCTCAACCTTGCCTACTTTATCAGTATATGAGCAATGGTTCATTGTTCGATTGTCTCTTCGGAAAAGTAAAGTTTTGTGGTCTTGTAGTCACAAAAAAAATAATTGTTGGTAAGTACTGTGAAATCCCAGTACTCCTTTATCATTGTTCCTTTTCGATTGAAATTTCTCAGAATTTTTTAAGAGTCAATTTGAGATAGTTTTAATTATAAGTATATAAAGATTAGAGTAACTGTACCGTAATTTGCTGGAAATATATTGTAATTTAAATGGTAGTTCATTATTAGTGGTAATTTTTATCGTCAATTTTCTCTGCTTTACCAACAAATAAGTTTCAAATATTTCGTAATTATTTGTATTTGAAGACTGGTTGAAGAACAGTTTATTGTAGTGTAATTTTGTAGAAATCTATGGTTCTTACCTGGTTGCAACGTATGTCAATAATGATAGGTTGCGCTCGTGCTCTACATTATCTGCATTCTATTGCAAAGAATCCAATAATTCACGGTGATGTAAAATCGGCGAACATCTTGCTTGATAAGCATTTGGAACCAAAATTAGGTGATTTTGGTTTATGCCGCGATAACTTTTCAAAAGTTGGTGTGTTTTGATTCTTTTTTTTTTTTTTTTTTTTTTTTTTTTTTTGATGGGGTGGGGAGGGGATGGGTAAATTTTTTTTTGGTAAATGATACAATCATTTCGATGTCTTTTAGTAAGTGAGACTTAAAATTACGAAGAATTATTTATTGTGATTTGGTGATTTGTAATGCAAAGGCTTTGATTCATTAGCGAATACAAGAAATGTATAAATCAGGATGACTGGAGAGATGATGGTTTCGTTATCGCTTCTCACGTTAAAGGGACATTGGCATATCTGCCGCAAGAGTTTCTGGCAGAGTTAGCTATCTCTAATTTTTAATTGGAACAGTTTTTATAAAAGCCTTCACATATCATTTTTCTAGAATATTTTATTATAAAGAAAACCAAAGATAGGATTGAAATATTTATTCAATTTTTTTTTTATTTTTAGTTTTTTATTTATTTATTTATTTTTTTTCGTCAGGAGAATAATTAGTACGAAACTCGATGTATATGGTTATGGTATAGTTTTATTAGAAGTTGCCACGGGATTAAAACCTCATGTTGCCAAACGAGATCCGCAAAACATAGTAGAATATGTTATGGAGCTTCAAAGATCTGGAAAACATGAAAGTATTCTTGCTGATCAACATTGTGGTTTTAACAGTGGTTAATTTTTCATATTACAAATTTAAGTGGTCGGATTTATTATTTTTACGATGTCAAATAGGATTTTACAGTTGATTAATCTTTTATATTACAAATTTATTTTGGTGATCGAATTCATTATTTGTGATAATTCGCAAATATTTGCTTATAAATAGAAACTGTTTAAAAATTTATTTTGAAGTCCTGTCATTCGTAAGAATTTTGCAGATTTAGACATCAGTTACTTCAGTCTTATTCTACAAACTGGATTAAAATGCGTGGTACGAGATTACCGAAAAAGGCCAATATTTCGAGAAATCATCAATACGTTCTTGCACGTATATGAAAGCGTTTAGTCAGAACTTGAAAGTGGAAAGTGAGAACGCAAACCGTGCATAGTATTTTCAGAAGAAAATACTAATCTTTGGTTTTATTCCATCTGAACTTATAAATGTGAATGTTGCACCGAAACTGTTCATTTTGCTCTGTCATGAAATTGAATGAAGCTTTTTGTATTTTTCTTGCGATTTATATTGTATGCGTGCGTGCTTGTTGTATCGAACTCTTAGAAAGTTTTATTATCAATGAATGTCTGACTTCCATAATATTTTAAATATTGCTTTCAAATAAAAGTAATATTGAAATCTAGCTAATAATTTAAATTAGATTTCCCCCTTCGTTGGATCTGGTTTTAACCAGAATTTCTTGGTATTGGAGAATATAAAGGATATCTACATGAATTCATCCCAAGGAGCAAATTGATTCTTTAATAACTAAAGCTCTTCTAGTGATGAATATTGCTGCCTTTGAGCAAAGTGCATCAGGTTGCATGGAAATTCGGATGACAGAAGACGAGTTAAGAAAGACAGCCTCTATAGCATTTTGCGAAATTTGTTCACGGACATTTGCAAATAAGAATGCATTCCATTTGCACCAAGTGAAGACACATAGCCGTATATGTGGGGAAGGCGATTTGGCGCTATTTCATCGGAAACGAGTTGCTTCAGGTATTTGTGAGTCTACGATTTCTAGACATTTTTACTTTCTTGGTTGTCTTTGGGATATATACAGAAATCTTTGGGAAGTATATAATAGTTAAGCCTAAACTGAATTTGCAATTTTCAGGAACCGAGAAGCACTATTTTTGTCCTGTTATTGATTGTCGATATAACAGTGGTCGCTCTTTTAAGACTTATAAACTTCTTCATCAACATTTCTTAAAAGTTCATAATGAAAAGCGTTTTAGGTGACTTTTTTTTTCTTTTTTTAAGTTTTTTATGACTTATTACTTTTCATTGCTTTTTTCTGGTAGTTGTTTCATATTTTCTAGTAATTTACTGTGTTTATAGATGCGATAAATGCAAAACGGCAAAATTCAGTTTGCAGCGTGATCTATTATATCATCAAAGAAAGCGTTGTCTCATAAAAGGAGTGTAATATTCATAATTTTTCAACATTTTTTCTTTCGGAAGTAACAAGCATCGTGGTAGCATTGTAATTGTTTCTCGTTCATTGATCTTCTGGAATGCATATTATTTCATTTCCCCTCATAAAATCTAACAAATTGCATGTTATATTTTTAGGCTGTAGTATCCGAATGTCATCATTAGCTGGAATAAAATCAGACTGTCCAGAAGTAAAAAGGCATTCGGAAAAATTATTTACGAGAAACCGTGATCAAAATATAGTCTCTACAGCGTCTGAGTTAGTTAAGAAATGCTTTTACTGCATTGTGTCATGTTTATCTATGACTACTTTGAATTTATTTTTTCAGGAATAAATTCAAAAATGTCATCTTCATCAATGTGAATGTTGTTCAAGCTAATTGTACGCCGTCTTTTAGACAGATCTACCCGAAACCGAAGTAGGTTATAATTGCTTTTTACGCATGACATAAATTAGTGTTGAGTTCTCACTTTCATTTAGAGTAGGAAGAATTTGTATCACTAATTTATATCATTATTTTTTCACGATATATCTCTCATAAGCAAGAGGAAAGAAATATCTAGCCAACTTAAACTTCGGTGTTGTTTTTGTATTACGCGAAATATTGAGATATACGAGTTCATGAATTATAGGGAGCAGGGAAGTAATTTCATTATTTAATAGGATGAAAAATATTTGTAGCACCAGTTAATTCGTTCAAGCCATTCATTCCTTGTCTTCAAAAGTGTTGATTATAGTTGTTAAAGAATGTTCTTCAGGACCTTTTTTCTTTTTATTCCTTTAATTCGAGCATACTAAGATTTAGATCGTAATCATGTGACTCGCAATGTTTAATATTCTTTAAGAACTTCTTGAGTACTCGTCGACATCCTTGCTCACCTCACAATTCTCCTAGACATTTCGAAAACATCATCTACAAATACTCTTGCCAGTTTCTCGCACTGTTGAACTATCTATATCTTCTCTTGTTTGACGGTATGTAGCATTTCGTCAGCTCATGGCAAGACGTGCTTTTCCGTTTAACACTGGATATTTCGGAGATATCTGCTACAATCCACTTTGTACTGGTAGGAATGTAATCCATTTTACTTTGTTACAGTGTTCAGTGCTTACAAGATTAAGCTCTGTCTTCAGATGAAAATACAATTTTTGCAACATGAGTAATAAGCTTTCATTTATTTTCGTTCGTAGTACCATATCTGTGTAGATAGAGCATGATTCATTTCCCTCTCATGATTTTCAGGTGGATTCAAATACAGCAATACCTAGATTTCCATAAGATAAGAAAGACCCATTTTCAGAATCTTTATGAATACTGTTAAGAATTACTCAAGTATTTCTAATGTCCTAATCAATTTTTGAGTGGAACGTAGGAGTTCAAAGCTAAGAAGGCATGCTGATGTTATGCTCAAATTTAGTGACATTTTGCGTAATTATCATTTGCATGTATTTTACATATTACTTCACTCCCTTTAGTTCCAGTTTTCGGATGACAAAAAGCAGCCAAACAGATTATGTGAAATGTTACGATAGATCGGCTATGTGTCATGCAGGTTCACAGACCACTCATTGCAGTACGTGCGAACGCTCCGCATCGGTAAACTTTATAGAATTTTGACTATGATCTCAATGAAATTCCATGACCTCAATGCATAATAACTAGAAATTGTGCAATAATCATTCTCTAGGTATTGCACAAATATAACGATTTCCATTGCCAAACGCATATCGCAAGCGGAGTTGAGTTTGGTACGCAAATCTATCCAGAAGAAATAGCTAGCCGTGATCTCCATATAAAACACACTAAGACACACAATGATTTTGAATTCGAAGATATCTGGCGTCACATCGAAACACAAACTTCCACTTTTACTGGCAATGATGCGTTGACGCAAACAGCAATAGACTTCATGGATAGTGCAAGCATGACTGATTGGGATTTGCTTATTTGATGAAATGTGCGAATGAATTATTGCTCTGGTGAGAGGGTCCTTAATTTGTAAACTTGAAAGTATGAGACTCTATACTTATTCCGCAGCGAATTATTTTTAAATGACAGATATTTAAAAAAAGTAGGGAATTCTTATAACTGCCTAAAATCGAGAAGTTACTGCATGCAAAACTTTCATGGGAAAATAAATCTCAGTTGCAATAAAGGATTTTAGTGCAGATGTTCTGGCTAATATATGCTAGGAAGTCTTTATGCAAGCTTTTTCACTGTGGCACAAAAATATGAGCGTTTTATGTCACGTCACAAAAGTCCAAACAGCTGTATTTAAAACATAAAATACGGAAGCTGGGCATGAATTTGGCAAATATTTGAAACAACATAATGAATCATTCAAAAATGAAAGAATCTAAACTCAGAAATTCAGGATGATATTTACAAAGAAGAAGAATTGTGCTAGAATGCCACTTCAGAACAGAATCTTAAGATTTATAAGACCTAAAAATGTTCCAGACTCAGGAAAGTTGATTAATTATATTCAATCTGGCGAAAAAGAAAATTTGTTGCATGTGAATTGGTAAGTAGCTTCAGTTCTGTAAAATCTTCTTTGCATCGGAGAAACCATCTTCTTATTTATGCAAAATTTAAACCCATATCGTAGATTAGAAACAGGCAATTACAGCAAGAATCTCTAGAATGAACGTTTTAAATTTTTTTTTTTTTTTTTTTGGATGATAAACGTCGCATATCAATAAGGAACTAAAACTGCTTTTGACTTAACAAGACATTAGAAAGCACTTGCTACTTTTCAGAGATGATAATACGATTAAAAGTTATTTGAGGCATGTAGCGCCTTCAGACATGGATTTAGCACTTCATTGAGGTAGCAAAGAACTAAAAGTTGCAGAGAGCTGCTGTTCGGTCTATCATAACACTGTTGAATTTTCTTCCAGAGTAAGTCGGTCAATGAAGCTTTGCAGAGGTACTAGCTGTTTTGAATCAATCAAGTCAAATTCTTGTATAAAAAGCATGAAGTGTTTGAAACTGGTATTTAAATGCTCTACTGCATTAAGCTGTTCTGAAATGTGGAAAAAGTATTAAAATTTCTTATCTACTTCAAAGTATTTATATCCCCGCTTGAAAGTGGCACTTAGAAATATAAATCAGCAAAACTGAAAGAAAGTGAACTCGAAAAAATACATCCTTTGCAAAACAAGTCGTAAATCTAAAATTCAATACACAACAGGAATTCCGTCAACTGTTATGTATTGATAAGGTTAAATACAGAAATCTAGCTGCATTCTTTTCCGCCTCAAAGCGAACAAATATTCTGGCCGTCCTTTGATGTGATACTACAGCATTTTACACTACTTGATAACACTCACTTTTCCAAGCTTCATAGAAACTGTGTAATAAAAAGCATACATTAACTTGTAAACAACGAATATTTCATGAATTCTAAAAGGAGGAGAAATCTAAAATACATACCAATAAGTTCGAGATGTTGATGATACACATGAGCATACACTCGAAATAGTCGTTTCACAACCGCTTGCGCGATATGTAAGAAATTTGGTGGGAAAGGTTGCCCTGAATTCAAAATGATGCTGCTGAAAAGTCACAGGAAAAAAACAGAAATCTAAGTGTATAAACAAATCTACCTAGAACACTACACCAAATGTCAGTTGTAGATGAAAACGAAAAAAGTACAAGCTAAAGAGACTTCCTTGAATGTAAATAGTTAAGCAACAAAAAGAACTACCAATTTGGGACGGGAAGACATTCTCGTCATCTAGCTGCTCGTGCACCCAAGTCATCAAATAATCAATATATACAGGTGCTGGACATCCAATTGTCTTTCTCCCATCCGACCAAACATATTCATATTTAGAACCCGCACACATCTTAGGACAAGACTCCTTCGTACAATGATCATTTATTGTCCCAAACAACATACTCACTTGATTGAAAAAATCCAGAACTAAAATTTGCAACTTAAATCATCTCTTGCTGATATAACAATAAAGAACTCACTTCCACATGTTCCTTCTCATCTGTTTCATTTGTTATAAGCATTAAAAAAATCAAACTTGCAGCTTGCAGGAGTTAAACTGTTTCTGGAATATTACACCAGTCAATAAGGTTTTCTACTTATCAAAAGACATGTACTCACCATTTACAGCGATCCATTCGTTAGGATCTTCGCCCTGTGGTAATTTTACAGCCTCACGCAGATTTCCACTCCCCAAAGTGGCTGATGCATATCTCAGCAATTCGGCCTGCTTGGCATCCACATGACGCAATCGATGCATTCGCGCTAAAGTAAGCCATGGCATCAGAACACTAAGATCAATTAGCAAATCATATCTATATGGGCTTCAGCGGAATCAATTTTACCAAATAAATTAGTTCCGTAAAAGATAAAATTCTGCAATTCTCCCCAGCTAACTCGATTACTGATGGAGATAATTTCAGGGAAAAATATAATGCTGAATCCATATATCAAAGAAACTAAAAAGATGGTGATAACCACGATAAGCGAGCATATCTTTTGTGCAAACTTTTTATTACTAAATGAAATTTCAAAATTGATTTAAATTACTATACAACGTCGATAAGAGTATACAACATAAATCTTATTAAAATGATGCACCTGTAAATTCTAAACGACATTTCCATGATCAAGTAATACAATTTCAAATGTAGCACAGAAAATAAATGTCACACATAACTGGCACATAATACTACTGCAACTCGAAAGCAATTTTCAAAAGACAAAGCCATATTAAGCAGAGTGCCAGTTCTCCGAACACTTCAAAATAATAAAACTGATAAACTGAACTGCGACTATCCATCGATTAGATATCTTTTTGAAATCATCTAGAAAATGTATCATCCGGTTGCAACTTCAGAAAAGAAAGTTGCCTTTCAGAAAAGAAAAAATGTCTAAATGAAAATAAAGAATGTTGCCCAACCAGTTAAAAAATTTGATCGTACTAATAATTTACCTACATAACTCAAAATCAATACCATTTCTAATTAACAAGCATATGACAAGAATCACTAACGTAACTACTTTCTATAACAACATAGGAAATTTTAGACAAGAATGAAGCAACGATACTTCACATCTATATGGTCAAAAATAGCAAATGCTAGACCAGTCTAAATAGTAAACTCACTGGCCGAAGTATGACCTTTTACATTTAAAATATAAGTTTTATACATTTCACTAGTTTGATAAACATAAAATTTTCTATTTTAATCATACAACAAAGCAAAAAACCTTAAAACTTTCTATTCCTAAAACAATTTTATAGCCGGCGAGAAAAAAATCTTCACAGTATAAATGTGAGGAATTTCCTGCATTTATTTACGCTACTATACAATAAGATGTACAAGTAATATCTGAAAAAAATGGTAGCCTTCAAAAGCAGCGAATAATTTAAAAGTTGGAAGGAAAGATGATGACGAATGTAATAGGAAAAGAATTCAATATCGAACCAATTACAGAAATGAATGCTTACGCATTTAGACTAATTAGCTAAATGCTCCTTTCGTGATGTTGACTTTTGCAATGAATAAATATTAACAACTCTACTATTTGAAGAAAAAAAAAAAAAAAAAAAAAGAAACTGTTAACATGGCTTTTAATTAGTATTTTCCGTCATAAATAAGAATTGCACTATTCGGATGAAAAATAAAATCATATTCTTGAATAATGCATGCTACTTTTTCAAAAAAAAACTAGGCATTCTCTAGCATGAACATTAGATTAATGCGCCGAAAAAATTGATTTTTTTTTCCTCTCAATTCAAAGAAAATAGTCAGGAGTCCGCCTAGTCACATGCGGTTCTCCACGACGAGGAGCCGGGTCAAACTGCAAAAACGAATATTTAAGTTCATCGTCCAATTCAACCATCGCTGCCTGGTTTCCACATCGATAGCAGTAATTGGGAGCCGAGAAAACGGTAACAACATTGCGATCATGACACCAATTATAACCCTATAAAGCATTTAAAATATCTGAAACAACAACTGTGAAACAGTAATTATAAAAAATCTGACTGCTTAGATGTTGTACTTGCCTATATAATAAATAATACTAGTTACTTCACTAAAAAGAACTGCTACAGAAACATTCAATAAATTCGAATAAATTTTAGAACTAAAAGTTGTAATGTATTATTCTAGTGAAGCTTTGAACAAAACTACTGTCTAACAATATAACTGGAGGAACCATAAGCATGCTGAAAGTGGAATGGCCTCAGTGTATACTAAGCAAAAAAAAACCTTTTCGGCAGTGTAATAAGCAATGTGTTATTAGGGAAGAGTTCAGCAGAAAATTTTTACAACTTGGAACTGTACTGTCTTGTACCGACTCCACAATGAATAAATTCCAGAGCAAACCTCAACCATACCTCGCTAAACTATCTAAATGGAAAAGATACCTCCATAACCAATTGATGAGCCCTTGAGATAAGCGTGAGACCGTTAGAGTGATTGAAAGTTTCCGAAATGTCCTGTCCAAACGTATATCCTGCTCCACGCGGAGAGATGCCCCAGCCACCACGATCATCTGGATCGGACCATAGCAAATCGCACATTGGACCTAGAAGAGATACAATAAACGAAAAATATTTAAAACAAAAATGATAAAACATAGCAGAAAAAAAAATTAATATAAATGTAAATGATAATTACCTTCATGTGGAACTTCTTGTAGTCTATCCAAAGCGCGAATATGATCAAGACTGTCAATAGATGGCGAAAGACCACCGTGTAAACAGAAAATCTGACCATCCACCAATGCTGTTAATGGAAAATAGTCAAATAAATCAGTAAAATACTTCCAAACATTTGAGTTGCCATATTTACGAAGACACTCGTCGTAAAACCCGTATACCTGGAAAAATATCGCAACATAAACTTTTGGCATCCGAGAACACTTAAGCCTTCGAAAACAGAAAATTTCTGAAGAAAATTGGCCGCCTCAAAGTATGAAGTTGTACAGAGCAAATTTGGTCAAATAAAAAATGAATAAATATACCATCAATTCAATTTTCTATAATTTAGAGGTTTCGCTGTATGAATTAGCCTTATAATGTTGTCGAGAAATATCATTACACTTCATGGAATTAATAGAAGATATCAAAATACCTGAGTGATTTGTCGAGATTCATGATTTCCTCGCAAAATGGTGACACGTTCTTTGTACCTAACCTAAAAATGTCTTAATAAGAGAATCTTTCATAAGGAAAGTGTTTTACGATAAATTCAGCTAATATGACGAAAGAAAATTTGAAAAAACTGCTGTCATCATAAATGAAAGCATTGCGTTACAAAAAATATTTAGATGAATATAAAAAGGAAGAAACCCGCAAGAAATGGGAAACATTGTTTCCAAATAAGAAACTGTAGAATTTTCGAAAACAGTCTCCTTTGGCAGTATCTGAATGAATCACCTAATTCTCTTCTCACCAGGATAGGAGAAATTAAGCGTTTTATCTCAACAAAAATCGATGCAAACAAAATGACAAACATTGAAAATATTATAAAAATTAACCTTCAGACAAACAAGCAATGAAACAGTTTCGACCGAATAATAGCCCCTATCAACGTAATCACCCATGAATAGATAATTAGTATCCGGCGACTTTCCACCCATCTTAAAAAGCTCCATTAAGTCGTGAAATTGTCCATGTACATCACCACAAATGGTCACAGGACATTTCACCTCCTGAACGTTAGATTCTTTCTGCAGAATTTCCTTCGCCTGAATACTTTTTAGTTAAGAACACTCTCTTAGTCTGCTTTACGAAGATTAATTTCGTGCTGCACATAACAGTATAAGCTGAGGTTACCAAACACTAACATATAAAAGTTTCTTTTTACCGAGTAATCATTACCAATACATTTAAATCAAAATTTTTGATCGTTTGAATCTTATTACTAAATGATTTTCAGAAAATATGCAGTTTGAAAAATAAAGTTAAACCAGTACTATAACATAAAGGGAGCTACCAAATCTTGCATGTTCTGATGTTACTCAATACTTATCTAACGTTCGTCAGCTAGTTCTGGTCATTTCATGCTTACCTTATCACACAATGTTTTAACTTGAGATTCAGTGAGTTGTTTACATTCATAAAGCTGTTCAATCCACTGGTCAACTTCTTTCAGCATAGGTCGATCGAAAGTGTCACCACTTGTTGATGACGCATCTCCACCTGAAGCCGTCATTCTAAAAACCTTCCTTCTGAAAATAGGTAAAATGTGTTGGCAACTTGAAACCTTGTCAAATGGTAGTCCAAATCAATAACGCACGTGTTCAAAGGTGATTCCGGTCATCTGGAGATTGTGATCCTGAAATGATTGGTATATAAAGTCCTTAATTTAAATATGCTAAAGGGTCCATCCCAAAAGCTAAGTTGAATCGAAATTATGTCAGCAAACCGTGAAATAGAACGGATGAAGCCGGTGAGAGAGAAAAATAGCTAACAGCTAACTAGCTAATCTGAAACGTAATTTCGCCAATAAGGCACATAGTCTTAAACATATAAGTTACAATGCGCTTAGAATTTTGAAAATAGTGCACGGATATTAGACGAACCCCAAAATACCGAGCTGCTCACTACCGCTGGATAAGAATTCTAAAGACCACAGTGATCAAAAGCTGAATCGACCAAGAGAGGAAAAGAGAACATCCAGTATACTTGACACATTCTTACCTTCAACTTTCTTTTTTATCGAGTATTTAATGTATCCAGAAAAGAGATCAAGTAATGACTTTTGTGTAGTCTATTTCACTGAAACGATATAGCCTAGAGTCTTTAGAGAGAAACAACTCTCGGATATGATTATCAATACAGAAGAGTTAGGTTAATATGGTAAAAACAACACTTCATAAAATAGTTAGAAGCTAGCGATAGAAAGCATCTTATTATTTAACCAGTGAGCATTTCAATTGCTGATTAATTTATATCGGCTGTAAACAAAAACTCTTGACACTCCGAGTACCACTTGTAACAAAAGAGAATAAGTAATCAACAGTCCTTATTATGGACTCTTAAAACTTCTTAATTCCCTCCAGCTAATTCGAGATTTCTTCAATTCCTGCCTATCCGTGTATCACAAACCAACGCAACACCTACAATTAGAGAGCTAAAAAATCGCCCAGCGAGAGGGAAGAGTACAACCAATTTCACACTGCCACAATTAAAGCAGCACACATGCCACAACCTGGATCATTTTAAAAACATCCGTCGGAGTATGGAAGACAGGAGTGTCCGGACAGTGATGAATAATAGCAGCGCTGAATCCGTAAGTTTTGTCTCCTAACTTTCACCTATTGCTGCACAACCCCAATGCTGTACACATAATCGATTTCTACATTATTCATACAAACTGATCTGTGACTTGCCAGCTCCTAAAACGAACAATCGGTAACAAAGAATTGGCTTAGCTAAAAAGGTGAAAATTCAAAACAATGATAATCTTTTTTTTTTTTTTGCAAGCTGTGCATCTCCGTATGCGATGTTTGTATTGCAAACCTGCTCTTTGTAAGTTTAAATTGAATTCCAGCAATGTCCACTGCCGAATAATGAGAAGTAGCACAGTTCGAAGTATCACGTCTTACTTCACGATTTAGTACATTGTGATTCATTTTTGTATCGGAACACTGAAAAGTTTTTTACATCTGCCTCGATATACAACAAACGTAGAGCTAAAAAACTTAGATTTCAATAGATCAGGCGAACAAATTCATATCATTTACTATCCAATTTAACCAGCAGTATTACATATTGGTTGTGGAGTATGATTTTTCATCTGCTAATATTAATAGCAAAAGTTCGCCAAAAATTCATAAGATACATACGCAAAGAAATGAAACATCAGTAAAGCTTATTTTCAAAAAACTCGTATCGGGAATTATTCTGATCCACAGCAAGATCCAAAATCATTTTGTACATCGAATTCATCATGTTTATTTCCATGTAGTAGGCTTTAATGTATTGAAGTTCAGCCAAGGATTTACGAAACATATTATTGTGTCCTTCATTGTAAAGTAATATCAAAAGAGATTATAGGAAGAATGACGGTGAGAAACCAAACTCTTGGAATATTGATTTGGCAAATTTTTGTGATTAACAGCTTATCTATGAGCTTATCGTAGAAGTGCAGTCATTTACTTCCTAGAACTTCTTACATATAAAATATTGCGTTATAATTTTATTTCGAAATTGTGATCATAATTGTTCTGCGAAACGTAATCAAATAGCTTCAATACTTGAAATAACTGGAAAAATCAATCAAAAACTCTTTGTCAGATAATAGTTGAGAGGGAAATAATATGCTCACCTGCTTCTCAAGAATCTTTTTAGAATTATCATTTTTTTTGATTTAGTTGAATGATTCAAGGTTTTGGACATATTTTTATTATAAAATCGCTTTTTTCGTCCACTTTCCTTCATTGTCACTGAAATTTACCGTTTCATTCAGAATTCAGGAAACATTACTCTATACTGTTAAAGGATTTTTCTGCATAAGATACCAAATGAGAAAGGCTTAAATTTGATCATAGCTTATCGTACATGAAAATTGTATTGGGAATTTCAAATACTATGCGACGGGATTTGACGCATTCAAATGGATTGTTATATTTCGGGATAAACGTAGCGTATTACGATTACATAATCATTTGAGTTATTATATTTTTATAAAGGCAAATATCTTAAAAGATACAGACATAGAAACGCACAGGATTCCAATCATTTCGGGTAAAATGAAGCATCAGGAAGACTTTCTAACAAGTTATCCAAAGTGCCCATGCATCTTTACGATGCTTTCCATCTTCCTGAGTTGCAATCTGGCTCTACAATTAATTCAGGTTTTTTTGTTCTGTTACGGTATATAAATGAAATGTAGAATCGGTGTTAAAAAAAAAAAAAGAAAAAAAGACTGCGTGCTAGCTTATTTCTAAAAGCAAATGAAAATACCAGAACTGGATTAAAAATCTTAAAAAGAAAAACATACCTTACCTTTTGAAGTTAAAAAAGTACCAACATCGTTTTTTTTTCTTTTTTTCTTGTGTTTTTATTTTAATTTAAAAAAAAAGCAAAAACAATACTATTCTATGGCTGTTGGAACAACTGCCGTAACTATTCATCAACTTACAATAACAGAAAAGCAGTTTAAAAAAGTAGGACAAGAAGTGATCGACCTAGAATGGGGAAGCATAAATGATTCATTCCCTGATCATGTGGGAAGAAATAAGATCGGTGGGAGAGACTGGAGGAAAGACATGCATGAGGAGAAATATGGCGGGAAGAGACGAGGTACACTAGGTGATGACCCTCAGACAGCAGGAAAGTACACTATGACCTCTTTCTGACCTCTCATTTAGGTATAGAAGAGAGATCTCTATTATTTAGTACTTCAATCTCTCGTCACAAGTAATCAAACAAAAAGTAAAGATTTCGGAAGAATGCAATATGATGAATTATAATATAAATCAGTTTAATGCACTACTATTCACCAGATAATTCAAGATGCACTCCAAAATTGCTAGTTAATTTTAAGATTCTGGCTGTTTTGCCATCCATTCCATCTCTAATTAAAAGAAGCGAAAAACAATGCTAAAAGCTTTTTTTCCTTCTATTCATCAGGTAATTGATGATCTTGCTGTGACAATGGATTTAAATGGTATCACTAGTGTTCCACCTTGATCTTATGTAAGAATGTTTAACATTTCCAGAAAATATTTTCCCGCACAATGAGGTAGAAAATGTTGCATTATAAAATAATAAATAACAAAATATACGAATGATAAAATCATCCTTTATGTTTGCTACAAGTTATTCAACAGTTTTTCCGGTCAAATAAATTGACCTCTTATCCTTCTCGCGTCATACTTTCTTATTTTCCCCGCAAGATTCAGTGATACGTTGTGAATATCTTAAACACATTCTTCTGTACTTTCCTTCTTTATTCATTCAGCTTCTGCTTTCCGTGGCATTTCAACCTTTTCAAGCCCACTTATTCCACAATGCCAAGTTCGGAATGAGCCTCGGAATGCAACTGAACTCTTGGGAATGTCACCAATAGCTTGCGTTAAAAACTGTTGTCATCATCATTGTCAAGTACTGGATTAATTTATTTTTTTGATAGTGAGCTTTATCATTTTATAATGACAAGAAGCGCTTGGAGTGAAGGTGAGGAAAAAAAAGAAGGGATTAGGCCGTCATAAAATAAACAAGAAGATTGGAGCTTCAAAATATCCTTTTGTCTAGAAAGTGAAATGAAGCAGAGAAAAGATATAAGTTATGGATTGTTGAATGCTTGCATCCATGAAATCTATCGGAAAATTTCCAAGCTTTTGAAAATATATTGATAAATTTGTTCATTTTCAATGTGTTCTGATTCCCTGTAAAAGGTGCTTTTTCCAGCTTGTCGAAAACTAGTCTACTCAACTTTTGAGTTTATTTCGTTTTGTCACCTGTCAACAAAGAACGTAAGCGTTTTTCCCGTGTAATACTGTAATTGTGAGCCAGTGATTTTCTTATGTATCATTAGTCAAATTTTGCGTTTCATGCTGAAACTCGAACTAAAATACTAACATTACTAAAAGAATCATGTTATAAAAATATTATTCGAATACATTAGATTAGCAAGATTTTTCAGAATACTTGTTTTATTGATAAGGTATAACTCCTGCAGAAAATGAACCGAATAAATCTTGTTTCAGTACATATACATTTCTGGACAACAATTTTATTTAAGTGAATTGAGCTGCTGTGATTTACTGCATCCTTAATTCTAGGGTGATTATGCTGATTTGAATGAACGTACATCAGATTTTGACTGGAGCCCTTAACCGCGGTGATGAGGTTTTCAGCGTTGGAGCGATCGATGATCTTAGTTTTACGGTCTGTCAGCTTTTTTACTGCATTTTATTGTAAATCAAGCATAGATACTTGCTTACTTATTTTGCTATGTTTTTATATTTTGTTTTTCAACAGGCTTGCGCAGTTGGTACGAATGTCGTGATATTTTCATCTTCCTTCGAGCGTGTGCAAGTTATTACACCTGCAAATTGTGCCGAGGGATTATTAGTGAAATGTGTGGCTGCTTGTTGTGAAACTGGAAAGGTTATTTTTTCTTTTCTAGATGATTGGTCCAAAGTTTTAGTCATTTGAAAGATGGTTTTTCAGTAAACTGACTTATAAGTAGTTGCGCGGTGAGTATTGCATTCATTTTATTCGTCAGTGTTATATGTAATGATGTGGTTGCATTATAGATTGTAGCAACTTACAATGGTTTGGTGCGCATTTATGAGCCCATTACGCGAACTGAAGATGGGACTAACGTAAATTTCATTCCTATGTATCAGTTTGGAGTTGTTTATTTCAGTTTTTAATTTATTTATGTTGTTCTGAAATCGTATGAATTATTACATACGTCCTAATGTGGATTTGAGAATGTATTTAGAGTTTCACGTACCATTGGGTTGAAACATATAGTATTCCTCTGAAGTGCACAGTGGAAAAGATACAGTGGAATTTGCAAGGCCTGCGATTGTTGATATGTTGTGGTGATGTGCTTTACCTTTATCAGAATTTGCTTCTTTCTGCTGCATTGGATGTTAAAGTGGATACTGTAACATTCGGAATAGTTGAGGAGGTCATTCGTATACTGTTATTTGTTTGTTTTTAATTTGAGCGATGGACATTGTATACATATTTGTTAAGAGTTGTACATAATCTCCTTCAGGAAAACGAACCTGAAAATGAGGAAGTTTCGTCTTGGGATTGTGTTTGGTCACAGAAATTATCAGCGAAACCAAAATTTATGGCTAGTTCGCCCGATGGAGCTTATTTTGCCACTTGTGGTATTTCAGATTGCCTGGTAAAGATATGGTTTCAGAGAGAAAGTAAGTATTGATTGATCTGTTATGGTTCTTTCTTTTGATTTGAAACTTCAAAAATGTCTCTTCGGTGCTCCATTCCCATTCTTGTGTTCTCTTGTGTTCTCACTGCAGAGTTCGCAACGTTTGAATCATAAGAAAAAATGCTTGGCCAATGTTAGCCATAGCATTATCTAAAACAAAAATAAACGTAACGGATTTCAGATTCTTTTTTTTTTTTTATAAGATCTGTAATTTATTGAATATTCTACTCGAGAATTATTTGATTACATATGGCTATATCACTACTTCGTAAACTGTTAAAATTGGAAGTAATTAATGATTTATATTTCGAAAAGAAAGTTTTCCTTTATATGAAAATCTTTTCAGAATCCGGTAGTGTAGGGAATAGTGAAAATGGCATTTCATTTGATTTTATTTATGTGCAGCATCCTCAACCAGTTGCTGGTTTTGAATGGCGAAAAATTCCTCGCTACATGTCACGGTTATTTATCACTGTTCAACTGATTTTTGTTTGTTTTCCACTTTTTAATTTTTAGTGCAATAAAATGAGACTGTTAATTTCAAATGACTATTCTAGGGAATACGTTCAAAATGTTTTGCTTACTTGGTGTGAAGACAGCACAGTTCGGATTTGGAAAGAAGCTGCAACTATATTTCTTGGCTTTCAAACTGTAACCAGCACAGCAGAGATGGTGTGTATCCAAAACAGTGCCACGAGAGAACATTGCTCCAAAAAACATTCACTTCGGAGTACTCGAGCAAAAACCAGAACCTTTCTTAAGAAAATTATGTGAGTTGAAGATATAATCTTGGTTTCTTTAAAATGCAAAAACTGATGAACTTTGCTAGATTTAGGGGGTTAATATGTCAAAAAATGGATTTGAAAAGACAAATAATGCAAACCTGAATGTTAAATTTTCATATTCGCTCTTTTTAGGGAGAGAAAGGCACTTGCAGGTGAAGTAATGCGACCAAGAAGATCATCTTTTTCCAGAAGTACTTCATTGTGTGAGATTGCTTTAGGAAAGCATATTGATTCTAGTCCTGCATTTTATCTGTGTACTACTATAAATGCTCAGAATGGTGCGTTTTTGTTCTAAAATATTGTTTACTAACATGGCAAAAGTTCATGGTAGATGCTGCTGCATTTTCCTAGCATTCCGTATTACAGATTGTCTTCTGGTTCTTTCCTGTTCTTCCGAACAAAAACCTTTCATGATTCACTGGTTAAACAATAAAGAGATTGTTTATGGCATTGGCATTGAAAGAATAATGGTGGAGACCCTGTTCAGTGACTGTTCTGCAGAACGAATCGAAGTTGAAAATTCAGTTAGAAGTACTGCCTTAGTTTCTTATTTGATTAGATCCTGTTGACTGTGCAGCACTAATATTTTACTTTTTAGAAAGTGTGCTGCAGACGCAAAATTTATTGACTGATTTTCTACATGCTAACAAAGAACATGATATTGAAGATACCAAGATGGCATCAACTGATCGTATGGAACAAGAAAATGAGGTCTTAGATGGAACATTTGTCAGTAATGTCAGTGATGTAACCAGAGCTTTTTCCATGTGTGAATGCTGATATTTTAATATTTCTCGATTTACAAAATTGAAGATTTCATAAATAATTGCCATCTTTTACTTCTAAATTCAGGAAACAATATCATCGAAAGATTCTGTGGATTTAAAACTAAATGTCCTTAAACGGGAATGGAAGATGTCTACTGATATTTTGTTTGCTGTACATCCTGCTGACGGTAGCTTACTAATCTGGTAAAAATATGCTGTCTTCTCAAATAATGTAAAACTTTCTCATTTAATTACAAATGTTTTGGCCACCTTTTCAATTAGACCTGAAATTTTCTTTCCCCTTCAACTAATCTGTTTATGATAATACATTGCTGTTTTGACGAAAATCCAGAATTTACTCTTCGGAAGAATTGAAAATTTTTTCATTCTTTAGGACTGTTGAATGGCTTGATGATCCGTTACGACAGCCCACCGTTAGTTTCACTTCACGATTTCCATCTGCATTTTCACTCTCGGATGCAACGTCTTTAAATCCTTTTCTAAGTGTATATTATCCCCGCGATTTTCTTCATGAACAATTTACCCAGAAGTATGGCTCTAATGGTAGGCTTTCTGCTAGATAAATTTTTTTGTCGTCTGTAGAAATAATGCTCATGTTATTTGTATTTGCCTATTTCTTACAATTAACTTTATTTGATTTTTAAGGAATTTCCCAAATATGTGAACGGAGAAATACAAATTTGCTCCATCTGCTGACTCATCACAACAACGGATCTTTAAATTTGTGGAATTTGACATTTGAAGATAATGGCAAATTTAATACAGTTGTTAATATATCGCATGCCTCAAGAATGTGCGGTCATCGATATAAAATTTCGCAGGTTCTTATTATGATTTAAAATATAGATGGAAATTTCCACATGACTGAAGTTCCAGTATGCATCAGTTAACGCTCTTTATTGAGTAGATTAATTCCAAGTATTTGACTGCTAAGTCTCATTCCGAACTCCATCGATCGCCCAGTGATGATTTTCATCCTTACTAATATGCAATGGAAGAAATGCAATTGCTCGAGGTTTACCTCAAGAAGATGGCTCGAGGTTTACCTCAGGAAGATGTTGTGGTTATAAAATAGAGCAGCCTGAGATGGAGAATATATAATCCAGAATAAACAGTTATGGACATGGCTCTGTTCTCAGTGTAATGCATCTGCGCAGCACCGAGATTACATTAAAGACCAAACAATCGTGGTGATTATGCAATATCATTTTGTTTTTCTTAGATTGTGCAACCTGCATGTTCTTTTTCTTTTTCTTACTTAGTTTACTGTTTAGATCATTGCTCATCCGGTGCTTCCTCTTGTGCTCACGACGAGCCATTATAATTACATAACACAAGACACAGAAGAAACGGGAAAGGCTGAGCTAATATTATGGAAGGTGAATCCTGTTGGACCACTATGTAAATGTGGCGGCGTTCGGGAATTGGCACGAATGACGAGCAATTCATCTGATGCATTTACAGCCGTTACATGGTTACCAGTGATTTTATCAGGGTAACCAAGTTTTTTTTTTCTTTTTTTAAAATTTTACTGCAGTCGCTTGAAACTAGCGGTGTAGACCACTCTTCTTTTGAATTTGTTGATTTCTTCATTTTTTTTCCGTTGAATTCACAACATCGTAATCATCCATATAAATATATATGCAAATCCAGTTCATTATTGGGTTCGTTATCGACTTCACCCAGCTCCTCTTTTGTGGCTAATAGTTCCGGACATATCAATATTTATCAAGCCATTGTTGATGCAGCTGAATTTCTCGCAGATATTCATGCTTGTGGAAGAAGAAATGTCTCCCATTCTGAAAGCAGGTTTCTTTTTCATATGTTTAATATTCTCATGATTTGAATAATTTGCATGTTTCATATATATATATGCTATTTGAAAATATATATACTATTCACATATATTTTTTTGAATAGTATATATTTGAAAAGCATGCATATTTCTTTGCCCATGCTTTTTTTTTCTATTTACGCAAAATAATATCTACATATAATATCTGGAAAGTTGCAGCAGTGTACTTCCATAGATTTCCAGAAAACATGTTTCAATAGATTTTAGTTTTCTATGACGAAGAAAAATGCCATTATTTAAAAATGTTTTTATTTGTGTTCGGATTAAAAATTGATAAAAAAAAAAAAGAGAGAGAGCCTTAAGAGTTAAGTGATATGATTCTTCGTTTGTTAAAGTGAATCGCCAATTATTTAAAAAAAAAAAAAAAAAAAGTTAACGGAAATTTTTTGCTTCACTTGTAGTGTAATTTTTCTTTTTTTTTTTTTGCTTGGATAAAGCATTTATGAACTCTTCAAATGATTGACTGGAAGGAATAAAATCGAAGGAAAACAAAGAATTATAAATTATTTTCTTTCATCCAGCTTAAACTTTAAAATAATTGATTTTATAAGTTGGAATTGGGCAAGTGCATCACACTGTTCGCATAATACTATTGTAAGCATTGCCAGTGATTAAGAAATAAGGAATTTGTATTAGGAATTAATGTGAAACGCACGAATTGTAAAAGAAATAAATCACAATAAAATTGCTGATTGGAGGGTGAATTATAATGAGATTGAAGCGGTCAATATTTTGCAGTTGTTCGATCAATAATGGAAAAGCTTGTGACATCCAAAACAAACAAAATATGAAGAAAATGTGCAAAGTTGTTTCGACGCAATCATCGGCAAAGCCTGGTTGCATACTTTTATTGTCGAGCATTAATGCTGCTTCGGTACATATATATTTTTTCAAAAGACTGCAACCACTTAGTTGGATATACCCCATTCATTCAAAATTCCTTTTTCGCCTCGTAGATCTACTTCCACTGATATTGTTTTATTTTGCATTGCAGTGTGCAGACAGTGTTTTGCTTATTCATGCTTTCAATGAATGTTTGCTGTTTTCCAAAAATGATGTTTCTGATACCATGGATACTTCTGAAAACCTATTGATTGAGAAAGCAAACATCAATTGTTATTATTTAGTATTATTTGAAAAGGAGAAGGACTCTCTTACGAGGTTTGCGTCTTCTGGAATTTGTTACCGGATCGTAATTATGCAAGTAATTCTATCACCTTAAATTATATGCAGCATTTTCAGGTTACGTATGTGGTTGGTTAACATTGCTGTGGTGGATTTTGAAGGTCTAGGTACGTTTTGCTTCTGTGAAATGATCTATCTGAACAGGCAAACAGTTTGAAGTGGAGGGATTCTAGAACATTCTTGTTTTATAAGTTCTTTTCATAAAACAATTTTTTTTCTGAATTATAGGGGAGAATGAAGATGCTTTGCCTATGAAAGATTCATTGGGTTTAGCCAATGGGAAGAATGTGAACGAGGATTCTTTTAGCAAACTGCAACTCACAACCAATCAAATTTACGATGATCTTGTTGTGCTGCCGGCTGGTGTTTCTGTGAGCTCTCCTTTCTTTTTTTTTCTTTTTTTTTTTTTTCTTTCACATATTTTCTCAAGCTACTTTGTTCGAAGAGAATCATGATATGTTACTGCTGAATTGAATATTAATTTTAACCCAGACTTTGCTTAAAGAATAAAATAATTATAGAAAGTCCGACTTCAACTAGTGGTTTACCCATAGTTTTAACCATAACATTTAAATTGAACTGTCTGCTACTGATATGTTATTAAGTTGAAGTGAATTGTAAAAAAAATCATGGAATGAAACTTGAAGTCTGCAATATAATGAAACAAAAAAAAAAAAAAAAAAGATGCAATGAAATAAACATGTAATGAAACCATTCATTATTACTGACATTAATGCACTTTGCTTAAGGTTATTTCGGTGGAGCCTTCAGCAGGTCATCTGCCTTCGTCAAATGTTTATCCCACATATAGGGCACCTTATCATGTTCTTTTGGCATGCAGCGATGAAAATGTCCGATTTTATGAATGTTTGAAAACTACTGAACGTGATGGATTAGTTAGCTACAAATGGAAAACGTGGGAAATGATCAGCAATTCCATGAATTCGAGTGTAGAAATGGATGGTAAAAATTGCTTTTATTATAAAGAAAGGCTACTAATATTTGCCTTATAGCTTTTGTGACTGAACTTTCAAATCACCAAAAATAGTATTTTCGACGGAATCAGATCTTTTAGGTCAAATATATTCGATATCAGCGGCTCATAGTAGTCGCTTTGCTTGTGCTTACCTTCCCGAAGGTATGACTGGTGCGATTTCATCGACAAATAGTGTCAAAGTTGGTGTTTTTGAATGTGAATCATCAGGTGGCGTTGAATGGCTTCGTGAGGATACATTCATTGTCAATGTACGACACAGGATGAGGTTTTTTTGATTTGTTCTTTTTTTGTCTTTTTTTTTTTTGATTTTTATTATAAATTTGTTCTTTCACCAGTAATTTAAAGATATAGTTTAGAATTCTTGATGATATTAAATATTTTGCTTGCGTTATCTATGTAGTAGCGTACAATCTTTCTGTTTTCAATGAATTTTGCTGTCGAATCATATATGAAATTCGGGTACAGTGATACAGTTTTCAGTAAAGAACTAGCCGAGAACTATTTCAAGGAATCGGATACAATTATTTCAGGTTTCTTCATTATTCCATTTGATTGAGCATCATAACTGAATGGAAGCTAGATTAAAATCCACAATATTGATAGGTCCTCCGGTTTTTAAAAATTATTTGAGAGGAGGGGGAAGAAAGAAAGAGAGGGGCAACTGCAAATTACTGTAAATTCAATTAAGAACAAATAAGCAGGAAGAGATATTACAGAATCCTGTTATTTTTTAGAATTTTATACAGGCATGCCGATCAGTAATGTATGTCTGAAATGGGTTTCTGCTGAAGATGGTTCACATATTCTAACGGTAGCGTTGGGTACATATATCTTTTTATATACTCAAGTATCCCAGGGTGCTGCACAAAGAAATATTGTAATGATGAAAGAACATGACACACATCGTCGAGGTCCTCTCAGAAAAACATCTTCGCTTGCAAATCCGGAAACCATATCAACTCGTTTGGTTAGTTTTATAAGACGATTTGTTATTGGAGAAGAGCTGCATATACCTATAATTGTTTTTACGTATAGAATTTATTGAGGTAATTGAATTTAACCATTAAGCGTAGAATCATCTTAAATTTACTCAAGTTTTTTCGTTCTTAACTTGTTAGTTCCCTGTCGAGTTTGATTTCCAAATTTGAGAAATTATCTGCGTTGCCGTAACATAAAATAGTATACAGTGTTATGAGTTAAATCGATAAGAAACTTTTTCATATCTTTAAAGTAGCTTAGTATTATTAAAAGACCAACTGTTATGAAAACTGTGGAAAAGACCTGATTATTTAGATTTTTATTTGATAGTTGAATGAAGAAAACCTTTTGCTGCTCTGCATGTTAATTAGAACACGTAGTCACTCTCTATGGAATAGTTATCTGCATTAGGCAAAACTTGTCAGTAGGTAAAATTTTAATATCAGAATTTTCCAGTCACATTCAGCGTCTTTATGTTTTGCAGAAGGTAGTTTGCAAAATATTTTGATCACACTATCTTGATTCACTGCTATGATATTAGTTTAATTTTTAGGTGCGCTGGCTTTGCATACGGTTTTTAGAGCTGAAATCAGCTGATGGTTTACCACCGTTACCAACAGCATTGAGTTGGGTTCGCGACGGTCTACTGATTATTGGTATGCAAAGTGAAATGCGTTGTTATAATCAGTGGAATTTCAAAGCGGAATTCCTTAAAAAAAAAAGACTGGAAGGAGTATTTAAAGATCTTTCGAAGTAAGTTGCATTAAATCTTTTCTAAACTAAATAAATGGAAATCCATTTGCCGTTATTTTCTTTTTTTTTTGCTCTGAAGGCAACGTTTTCAGACTTAAATCATCTAGCCATCTTGCACTTGCCAGTTTGGGCATCACTTCACATACCAGCTTGGACCAGTTATCAAAGAAGTCTAAGCAAGAGCCTATTGCTTTGAACAAGCAAAAACTATACAAAGATCTGCTGCAAAGGTTTTCTTTTTTTATGTTCTCATCGATTTCATTTTTTTTTCTGATTACTTCGGTAATTAATTATTTATAATTCAGTTTTAAGGATATATTCGGTACCTCACGATTTGCAAACACTGCTTTTGAAAGACGAACATGTACTTGAAGCCATCAGTGAAGAAGGTTTATTTGAAGCTGCACGTTTAGCAAGTCCCATTTTGCCGCAATATCATCCAAAGCTGCTTATCGAGCTACTTAATTCTGGTAGGACGCATGTGGTCAAAGCAATATTATTACATGTTTTGAAAAGCTTAAAGGTTAATACCGCAGTTTTTTACGTAAAAAATTTATGCGCTTTCTTAGAATATTAGTTATATCATGGAAGAACAATAACAACTTATGTTTTGATTTGCAGCAGCTGAATGTTTCAATACCAAATCCATTGTCACGTGCTTCTTCAATGCGTAGATTGTCACTTTCTAGTGGGGATTTGAAAATGGAAGGTTCAGGGCATGATGTTACCCGAGGACTTTCTGATACTTTTGATGATTCAAATCTGGAATACGATGAGCTTGATGGCATTCCACCACTACCGCTTCATATTCTGTTATCTGCCGGTGATCCGTTTTCAGTGGCGAAAGAAAAAGCGTCTGAAATACAAGTAATTTGCAGTTATCATGCGTGTTATAGTTTCTGAATAGAAGTATAGTTCAGATTCGAAATTCTTGTGAAACAAATACTGCTTAAATATAATTTTCTTAGCAGATACGTTTAAATTTTTGATAAATCTTTTAAGGATGACAGTCTAGATGGTTTACTAGATGTGGATAGTGAGCCGAAAAAATCACGTCAAAATTCGTTATCTATGGATAATACACATGCAGTTTTTGCATCAACAAGTTTTACTGCAAGACACAATCGTTTATTGACAGAATTTCTCACCCATACTCATTTGCCGGGTAAATTTTGATTTTTTTTCATTTACCTACATATTTCCTTATTGATGACTGACCTTCCAAAGGTAAAAAGTAATTCCAGGTTTGTCAAGTGTTGATCAAATGCATCTTCTGGCAATTGCGGACACATTAAGTCATTTTTCATCGGATATCATGGATAAATTAACTCAAGCAAATGCAGGCATGTAATTACGCGTCTTTTACGTAAATAATTTTGATTCTGCAAAAGAATGCATTACAAAGTGTATATTTATATTTACAGCTCTTCAAGCAACTCAACCACGAATCGTAGGAAATGCAGCAAGTGGATATGCTACACCTACTGTTGGATTTGAAACTGTTGACGAATGTGGACTGAGATATTTGATGGCCATGAAACAGCACGAATATCTGTTATTGTGTCTACCGTTGCAGCAAAAACGTAGTCTTCGTTCGAGGTTTAAAATCTGCAATCCCTGTGTATATTACTTTTTTTTTTTAATATTTTGGTTAATTTTCAGTGATTGCATCGTTTCAGAGGACTTTCACCATCGCAGTTTATTTGGGCTTTACATTCTGAAACAGAAACTGAATTGCTTAATGCAATTCCATGCCTACAGAAGCCCACTTTGTCATGGGAAGAATTGCGAGCTTTAGGAGTTGCTTGGTGGCTAAAAAATACTTCGTCATTGCGTGCGATCATTGAGAAAGTTGGTTGTCTAAGATTTTTTTTTACTAATTACAATGAATGGAAAGAAGATTATGATCTGCTTTCTTTCATTCTTTGAATTACAGCTAGCAAAAGCGGCTTTTCAAAAGAATCAAGATCCACTGGATGCCTCTCTTTACTATCTCTTGTTGAAGAAAAAAAATCTATTAACTCATTTGTTCAAGGCAGGTTGTTTTTTGTGCTATTATCTTAATAAACATTGAATTTCATTTTAAGAATCTTCATGTGCAGTTCTGTTTGTAGACTGTTAAGGACAGTAGAATGTTGGATTTCTTCATGCATGATTTCAACGAAGAAAAATGGAAGAAAGCAGCCCTGAAAAATGCCTTTGTACTGATGGGCAAGCAACGATTTCAACATGCCGCTGCGTTCTTCTTGTTGGCTGGATCGATTAAAGACGCCATACAGGCCTGAGTTTTTATGACTTCTACATTTTAAATCTACACTTTTTTTCTTTACTATTCATTTGTTTTACTATTTTTTTCCCCCTTTTATAGATAGTATTGAGGAAACTACAAGATTTGCAACTTGCAATAGTGATAGTTCGCCTTTGTGAAAAAGATTATGAAGACCAGAGTAATTTACTCAGGGAATTGCTTTGTAAAGAGATTTTCGGTGCCGAAGTTACAAATGTAAAGGATTTTGATGTCACACCTAGAACAAATCGGTATGTTTCACTAATATGTAATATATAATCACTTTGATTTCCTAAATTTTTGTTTGATCAACCTGAATAGCATAACTGATGTTTTGATAATGCATTTTAACAGAAATCCTTTTATACGTTCAATGGCTTACTGGCATCTGAAGGAATATGTTCGAGCAGCAAACACGTTGGTTGATGAAGCAGGTCGTGTTGATTTGGATACTTCAATGGAGTATTCTTTGTCAGATATATTCAATTTTTACTCATTTATACGCATGCACCATCTAGTTATTCGACAAAGACTTTTAAATACTGGAATTCAGGTGTGTAAAAATCAGTTTTCTTTTTTTTTTAAAGTCTAACTATTCCTGCTTAGTTGAAAAGAAATCGCTTTTCTCTGTTCTTATAAATCACCAGTTTTTATAGGTAGGTTCAACTGAAAAATTTTTGGCTGTTGCAAAACGTCTTGCATCAGTTATCACACCTTCTGAACGAAGACTCTATTTTCGAACTGCAAGCGCTCATATGGCATCAGGGTGTCCTTTACTTGCGCTTGATGTGTTGGCACGCTTGCCAAAAAATCTCACCGTAGTCGAATCGTCACCTCTCTCTTCTGCAATTAATGAGCACACTGTAAGAGTTTGACATTCATCAATTCATTCAACATAGCTGATATTAGCTGAAATTTTTGGAATATCGAAGTATAACGAAATTATTGTATTTAGGAACATGTTATTTTCTTGTAACTTAACTTACAAAGGACATAACCAGCGATACTTCTGTTATGTAGGCCTTAAATTGGTTCATAGATGAATATCGTCGGTGAATTTTCTTTGTTAACAGGGTCATTGCGTCACTACTATGACTGGCAAATGCATAAATATTCAATTTGACCATCATTTTTCCTAGTGGTGCTCAAATCGAAATTCTTCTAGAGATCAGACAAGCCAAAAAATGATGGTTCATGGAACAATCGATCAAATGGCATCGATTGGAGTGCATCAGTGTCATCTGTTCATGTAGATGAAAAATTAAATTTGCAATTAAACGATTCGGAAACAGAAAATGAAGTTATAATACGAAAGGGGAGCATTATGGAAATTATTTCGGACGATTCAAATAGGGTGGGTT
This sequence comes from Onchocerca flexuosa, assembly GCA_002249935.1. Taxonomy (NCBI): domain Eukaryota; kingdom Metazoa; phylum Nematoda; class Chromadorea; order Rhabditida; family Onchocercidae; genus Onchocerca; species Onchocerca flexuosa. The sequence goes on along the minus strand of KZ269982.1, from coordinate 700,181 downwards.
ATGCGTTATGCGAAATATTACATTGTTTTCTTAGTCTTTACTATTAGAAATGCAACAGTTTTCGGTCTTAGCCCTTGAAGTTTACTGCGATTTTTGCATTCTTAATGTCCGACTATCATTTCAATTTATCTGCATATTATATTGACCATTCATTTTATTATCTGCAGGCGTTAATTGCATCATTCGTTACTAATCCACTTTAGGAAAATGACAGTAATGCGACGCTAGATGTCATTGCGCAGCATATGAAATTCACTGCGACACTACGGCTTCTAGTTGAAGAGTTGTCTACTCTTGCAAATGCTTTCGAGGTAGATGGGGGACAGCTACGGTCTCAAGTAAAGTTCATGTTCATATTTCATAATTTTTACTTTGCAGTTGTATAAAAATCAATTTTCCAACTTTGAAACTTTTTTTTTTAGTTGCTTAATTGGTTGGAGGCTGGCGTTAATATGCTGCAGAAGATGTGTGGTTATCGTAGTGATTACAATAGCTTGAAGCTTGATGATATTACTGGAAATGAAGATGAATTCAACGATGATATAATGTAATGTTATGAATCCTATTTTCCTTCATAAATGATTAACATTTCCATAGGGTCTTTTCGTAGTATTGTTATATGTTTTTATGTATTAAAGCTATCAACATTACTGTTGCAAGCATGCTCCGAACATGCTCACTTAAAGTTTTTCTTTACCCTTCCTTTCAAACAGATTACTCCACTATTATCTTAAATTTATTCTGGGATGTCAAATTAATTTCTTAAAAAAGATGCATGTTTTTGAAGAAAAAATTTGTAGTGGTAGTGTGCCACTTCACAAGATTCTCCATATGGATAGAGTAGAACTGTCGACTCGGTTCCATTACGCATTGCATCGTCGACGATGGTTATGTGTTAATCAGAAATTGCTACGTGCTTTTATATCGTATTGCACGCTGCACAATTCTCAAAGTCATCGCTTAACTGCTGCACTAATGGAACTTCTTTTATTACTAATGGAGGTGCAGCAAGATAATGGATCATCGAAGCTCCTCACTGATAGTAAATTTTTCATTAAATAAAATAGAATGATTATATTCTGAAGTACTTGTACTTTTTTTATTATTTCACTTGAAAAATCTAGTGCAAATGACCACTTAGTTTTAGAGGATTCAGTCAAATAGTTCCTTTTTTTTTTTTGAATTTTTCCTTTTCTTAAAATTATGGTTCTAGAAATAGTAACTCCCTTTAAACTGAAATTCGCACAGTTTTGCCTCCTTCAATTCCACTGCCTAGTAAATATCGATATTATAAGAGCGTTATCAGATGATATTTTGCAGAATCTTTACCAATGGTTCATTCATTTCCGCTTTTTATTGCATCAGTTTCACCACACAAGATGTTTGCGTCATCACCGCTTAGCTTTGTGAAAAGTCTATGCTCTGATATTTTGCTATCACTCGTTGATTTTTCTGAGCCTCCACAAATCGAGAGTTCTCTCACTAAAGTTAGTCTTTCAAATCTTTAACACGAAATTAGATAAAAACACCATTAGAATATTTGCTTCTATGCTACAACCAATTTCTTTTTCTTCAATAGGAAAAACGGCATTTTCGATTAGAAGTTTTTTTGCAAAGTTCTTTAGGACAGACGGAAGTAAAGGACCCTTTTCTTATAAGAAACGATTATTCATCAGTTTTGATCTCTATAAATAAAATATATAAATTATTCAGCCGTTATACGTAACATTATTTTAACCGATTGTCGTCTGCAGTGTTGATCATTAAATTATTTTTGGATCTTTGTCCATCTTTTCAGATCTATAAGGTCTATAGCTTATGTCAAGGATTGTCTTCATGCTTGTACCAATCACTTTGCGATATCAGTAATATTTATGAAAGCAGTCACGGGTATGGTCAAAATTCGTTTACAATCACTACTTTAATAGCAAAATAAAGAATGAAACAGCTGATAGAGATTATCTCTAGATCTTGACAAATTATTTTAAAAGATAAAAATTTCAAAAAAATATTGTAAAACGTTATAGGAAAATAAAATATTTTGTGTCTGCATAACTTTTTTAGAGCTTTGGCGATATTGTCAAGAATAACAACAGCGAACGATGATTTGAAAGTGACGACATCGCCTTCGAAATGGCCAGGCGTGGACAACCTTCTAGCCATTTTGAGTCGAGAAAAGGATGAAGGAGCTCCGCAACTCAGGCTTCTTGTTCTTGAAGCTTACATAGCAGTAAGCTTTCATAATATATAGTATAATTTTTAAGTTTAATTAGTTTCATGCAATCAGAAGAAAAACTTATTTGCGTGCGACCTAAGTTTATTTATTTGAGATTCTCAACATATCAAAAGCTTATTCTTCCTCATTGACATAATTCGTGTGTGACCTGGATTTTTGTCAACAGCTTTATACGATGATGATAAAAAACATTTTAGGTTTTCGCATCTCTTTTCGCGTACGCACTTGCAACTTATGATGCAAGATGGTTATTTCGATTAGCAGCTCACAATATTGGCACAAAAGAATTTGCCATTTTATTTGGAGGAGGTGGGGAAGAAACGCAGAAGGTAACTCCTTCAAGATCTCCCGGTATGTTCATTTCGAGTTTTTTTCTATTTTCAAGAAAAAGAATGTTTGTATACTTTTTATAATGGCAATTTAATTTAGGCTTACCCGTGAAGTGGACAACTGCAATGTCGGGTGGTTTTTTTGCTAATAAAAGTCGCACAGAGTTTGATAAAAACTGTCTCTCAGTAAGTTCTCCATTATTTCGAGCTAGTTTCAATACTGAGGTGAATTTCATTAGTTAATTAGAAATAATATGTTCTTAATATTATAATTATATATATATATATACATATATATATATATATATATATATATATCTGGAAAAAGTTGCTGTTTGAGGTCACTGGAGTTGAAGCAACTATCAGATCTTCTGATAGTTATTCAACGAATAAATCGAAGTCTTTAGAAGGACAAAAGCCATGTGAGTGGATATCACCAAAGAAGAGTATGGTACAATTTTTTGCTGAAAAGGTAACTTATAAAATGATATCAACAAAAGTTTTTTTTTTTTCTTTAGAAATCTGTTGAATTCGCCGATTTTAATTTATCAGTTATCAGACTATAGAGCATGGTAGTATCCAGAATATCATCCAGATTTTGTCATTGAAGTCTGCATGACTCTTTCTTGTAGCCAGAATCACCTGAAATTTTGGGTGAATGCTGTGATTCGGACGAAGAACAGGACGAATCAGTAGTTGAATTAGAAGAGCAACTGCAGACAAAACAACACAGTGACTCGGAAGGCTTCGCTTGGCAGCTCTTACGTTTAGCTCTTACTCATCAGCAGTTATATCGAATGAAATCTTTTTTGCAGCTTGCAGGCTTAGAATATTCAGGTACTTTGAGTTCTTTTATTTTATGAACAATTTTTATTAGCATTAGTAATTCCAAGCAATTTATAGAATTGCCAGCTCTTTCACCTCGTGCAAATGCTGTTTTCAAACTTATCGAGAATTGGGCGAAACGGCTTGAAGAGCATTTATATGCAATGCCTGGTGGATGCCCTTCTGATTTGCTTCCCGATTTATCTATTAGAAAAAGTGACAGCAATGCAGGTGCTGAACATTTACTGTTTAAACAGAACAGATTTATTAAACTGTTCAAAATAGGCAAGAAAAAAGTGATGTTCATAGATTGCTTATTGATTCTGTATCGATTTGAAAACACATTTGGGAAATATATTGATTATCTCTCATTTCATTCGCGTTTAGGTTTCTTGAAATTTTGTACATTTTGTTTCTATGAACATTTTATCTATTTTGTTTACACATATGCAGTCGCTATTAGTGAACTTAGTGCATTTTCCAGAATTACCTCTAAGGAAATACAATGTTCTAAAGGAAACAAATAACACACCTTTCGAATATGCAAATCCATCTATGTTGCCAGTGAAAAGAATCTGGCTTTATCTCACTCGTCAGGATCATATTTTGCCTCTTTTTATCAAGCATATATTTGGCTTCGGTGATCGACAGGTGACCAAATTTTGTGGTCATTAGATTCATTAAATTTTAATTAACTATTTCAGATTGTTTATTTTATAGAAGCATATTCTTCTTATATTGGATTTTAATGTTCAGGAAGAAACTATTCTTCGGGAAGGTGCAGTTGAGCTTGAAAACAAAGATACCATAAATGTATTCAAAATTGTGCAGCGAGAGCATGAGCCAATAGCAGCATTTTGTTGCAGTGAGGTTAGTGATTGAATTATTAAATTTTTAGTGTACCAGTTGTTGGGTTTTTTTCATGATATAGTAAAATATACTTTAATTCAAAAATGGTGAGTATTTTGTGATTTTTTATTGATTCTTATTTGTCTACTGTCTTAATTTTTATGCCAAAAGGAAAATTCACTCATTTTATGTTTTGTCCGAACTTTTACATGAGAGACATTTGATAAGGTTAATTTTCGCTTTCTGGATGAATTACTCATTTTTTAATTTTATTTGCAGGTGAGACCTGGTTGGTTAGTAGTTTCAAATACACGAGAACTACAAGAAATTGACATTACAGCATTACTTGATGATACGGAAAACTTGAAGTTATCTTCTTGGTTGTTTAATCGAACAGAACTTGATGTTGCACTTGATGGAACTAAAAGGGATGTGTTCAAGGTGTGTATTTGTAGTTAACATGATTTCTTTTCATGAAGATAAGTAATATTCAATAGTTAACTTGAGAATCTGATTTTTATTTTTCACTAATAGGTCTCTTATCATTATTCTCGATTCAGAGCTAATTTTTTGACTTATATTATAGTCACCCTATGGTTCTTTACTTCCACCAGTCTTCGAAAGTGGGTTGACACTATCACCGATTATCCTTGCTTTCATTTAAAAAAAAATGAGATGTAAGAAAGTTTCAAATCTTGAAGATTTCAAAAACAAATTAATATGGACAGGGTTATTGTATTTCAAAGTTTTTCTCTTCTTTAACAGATCCGAATATGGGACTTGAGAATATCATATTCTTCGAAATATGATGTTTGATTCTATGCGTAATTGCAATGAAATTTGTAGGATAACGATGACTATCAATTAATAACTGAAAATAGACAACAAACCACTGCCATAAATACAGTAAGCACTTCTATTTGTTGTATCTGTTTTCTTTTTTTTTTAGTGTCCTTTTATTTTGGTTTCAATTAAACAAAATGTATCCAAATCTCCGTTTGTGGGTCTCTTTTATTTCTTCAACTTAGTCATATAATTTACTTTCATTTTTTGATATATGCAGATGACTCCATTTATTGTTGATAGAAGCCGAAAGGCTTTGATAAAGGTATGTGCATTATAAATTTTCTGAATGTTGTCGGGCGTAGATATTATTGAATGTTCTACGTTGTAGATTTGTTGTGTATGTAGATTTTGCCAAAGACTCTTTCAATTTTTTGCTGAATTCTTTAAATATGGTGTAAATATAAAAATTGTGTCAGGAAAAGGTAAAAGTTTATGCTGGATTTGTGTATATGCATGCATTATTTGTTTATTCACTTATATTGTGCGTTGAATACACCTTCTGCAGATGTACAAAAGACAAGTTAATGGAATACGGCGACTAGATTCTCATCCAACAATGCCTTATTGTACGTTTTATTTCTACTGAATATTTGATTTGCTAAATCCTTTACTATCGTTGAGCACTCTACTGAGTGTTTTACTGGTCGCTTTAATTTCGAAAAAATCTTATTGTTGTAAGTTACTGCACCAGAAAATACTGGTGTATTGAATGAGGCACAACATCTTAAATTATTTGTCAGATGGCGGTCGCGAATGCTCATAAACTTTTATTTTTTATAAGCTTTATATTAACTTAATCTTGAGGCATTGAGAGAAAGACTCGATTTCCGATTTTGCAGATGTAAGTGGGTCGTCGGATGGCTCAATACGATTATGGGAATGGGGAGTTGGACAGCCGTTCTTAACACCACGCATAGCTGGACAGTACGCCAAAGTTTGTTTTTTTTTTATATATATATTTCAGTGATTCACTTAAATTAAAATTTTAATTCATGACAATTTTTTCCTTATATCAGGTGACGAAAGTCGTATTCTCCTATAATGGAAGCAAATTTGCTTCAGTTGACAACGATGGAATATTATGCTTGTGGCAGACAACCCAAGGACTGCCAATCAAAAAACCATTCTTTGTAAGTTCTTTGGTTCCTGATAATAAATTGCATAGCAAATATAGTTGTGAGCCGATTATTGCATCATTTGCACATCAAATATAATTGCAGTTCTCATTTTTATTTCAGAATCAGAAATGTCATTCTAAATCCGCAGCAGATGTTCGATTTCTGGGTTCCACTTCATCTGTTCTAGTTACAGCTGGTCTGAGCTTGTCAGACGAAAATATTAGTCTTTGGGATACCCTTATGCCGCAGTCAAAAGCACTTATACATTCCTGGACAACACATCCTGAAGGAGCAACTTCTGTGATGTATTTGTCATCATATCAGGTTGATTTTGAAGATTGTTTTGTGATAAACAGAGAATGATTGTAATAGAAGGTAGATATCAAAAAGTTGTGCTGTATGATATGAACTTATTTTTCATGAAAATTTTGTCCTTAGTAATTCCACTTAGTATGTTTTAAAAATAATAGTTAAACGGTGTTTAGGCCATAGTTTCTGGTGGACGACATGGAGAATTATGTATATGGGATGTTCGACAACGTCGACTTCGTACTACTGTGAAGTGCTTCGAAAATTCTTCTGTCAAATGTCTTGTAGGCGATCCATTTCAGCAGATCATTGTTGCTGGATCGAGTGATGGGGATATAAAGGTTAATTGATGAATTCATGAAAGAAACTTTTGATAGAATTAGAAAAAAAGGATAATGAATTCATCAAAAACACTTAAAAACAAACACTTAGTATACGACACACTTAGTATAAAAACACTTAGTATACGTCGGGAAGTATTCGCTTTTAATCTGAAATTTCCGAATCGCTGACTGATATTTTTTCAGTAATGATTTTCTGTTGTTTATTACTTGATTTTCTTTTTTATTTTAAGATCTGGAATACTGATCTTGTACCGCAGCTTGTAACTTCGCTTGATAGTGAACATATTGCTCGAGGAGGATTTAGCTTACGTCAAGTGGCTTCAGTAGTACAAGGTGTACAACAACTATATGTTGATCCAGAAATTCGTCTTTTTTCATGTGGTGCCGACTGTTCACTGAAAATACGTTCTTTACGTAATATAATGTGAAGAATGGCCAGCAACAATATTATTAAGCATTGATAGTTGCAAAAAGCATTATTTCTATTTTACGAATTAAGAAATGGAGTATTCCAAAAAATATTGGGTGATACGTAATATTTTGCGATATGGTGTTAGTTATGATAGATGGTGAAAATGAGTTTTCACAGCTTTACTATAAAATCATAACTTGAATTTGCTTGTGACCTTCAATATATTCATTGCGGAGGGATGTTGATGGAAATGACCGAAGCACTTAGGAAATGGTGACCTTGGTTTATCCTTGTTTTAAGTTTTGATGATTTGCATAGCAATGTATTTTTTCTTTTATTCTACATTTGTAAAGACAGTGGCATTACATAATTCGGCATGCATTTTCATTGCTATTTGGTTGCAACTTTCCTCATCGAATTAATTTCAAGTTTATTTGGCTAAAAGATATCTATGATTGTAGAATATTTTAACAAATATGTAAGAATTTATGTTTTCTTTGAAATTATTAGCAGTCATTCGTATCAATTTTGTTGATGATGTAAATCTATCATCATGAATTTTGCTTCTAGACAAATTAATGATATGCTCTCTGTGTATGCATGTTTGTCTATTTCAGTGATCAAATCAAGATGTAATGCACAATCTTATGTGTTTTCCACAATTCAATTATTCTTTTCATTGTAAGAGTGGTTGTGTAATACTTTTAAACAAGGTGGAACATCTTAGTTTCCTAACCAATTTATACTTCTTTATTTAGTAAGTTTTTCATAACAGTGGATATTATTCTGCTTTACGCAGAGCCGGGAATCCCCATTTATGGCCAGATAGGAGAGCAGAACATGCGTAAAAATGAATACATGCGTAAATTGATATATGTGAGAGCAGAGAATGATGATCGAGAAGCAGTAATAGTGTTTGCTTCGAAACGATATTTTTATCATTTCAAAAATTGTGCGTATGTGTACATTACCTTTTCATAAAAGTGTGTAAAATAAAATTCGATCTGTAATTTTACCTATTCGAAGGCAGAAGGTTATAGAACTAGATATCTTGGGAAGAATGTGGTTTAACATTGATTGTCGGTATAAATTCATGATAATTGTTTGAAGTACTGCAATATGTTCAATAAAATGTTATAGATATTTCAGTGGAATAATGCACGCCGTTGAGAGTGACTTGCTGCATTGAACCTGTATGGGTTTTTGCAGTTTTCCGCTCCTACAACCTTATATTTCAAGGTGCTATAACAACCGTCTGAGATCATCAGACATGTAATTCATCTACTAGCCAAGATGATGCTATTCAAAATCCAGTAGTGATGCGGTAAGTTAGAATTGAATCTTTACTTAGAACTTGTTGATATAACGCTCGCAGTGACGAAACAGCTATATTTCCTATTTATACACTGTAATGAAACTGTATGATTAATTGTTTAAGAAAGGGCTGCGCATAAGTTCGAGCATCCGGAACTTATTCCTGTACTATAAACTGTATGCCTTCTTATTCTTCACAAGTCTTAGCGACAAAGTTTTCGTTGATGGTAATGTAACAGCCTGGCAGAATACCCTTCATATGCAGAAGGTTGATGATAAGAAGATCATAAGAAGATCGCCAGGACGCTATGTCTTACATTATTTGTAGTCTTGCCAAACACAAAAAAAAGGATGTTGCTGTCCTGCTCCACATTATGAATTGCTAAAGAAGTACAAAGTAAGGGCTTCTGTCGGAAAAATCCGAAAATATAATTGTTACAAATGAGTGTTGAAGATTAAGAAGCGCAAAAATGACTAGAATGTTTCCCGCCAAAACGACAAACATGTTTACTGCCAAGACGCTCTGATTAACAAATCAACAAAGTGAGGTCGACCAACCATGAAGCGATACTTTGGAGATCAGGGGAGAAGGAGGAGCCCCCAAAGGATTTAAAAGGTTCGGATTTTGGAACAAAATCAGTTTTCGATAAGGGTTTTACCAACAGTTATCTACACAGACGCCACTACAGTTCTACGACGACAGGAATGGACGCTCTATAACAACAGTTCGACATGAGTGTCACGAATTTCAATTTCGCGAAACTCAACAAATCTCAAACTAATAAAAAAAATTATATATATATATAAATTTATTCCTTTGATTTGTAACCGGATGTTAACAATAATGAATCATTTATCTAATTTGCATTCCTTAGATTATCTCTCAAATGTTTTCCAAAGTGTTGTTAGTCATATCCGCTTTCATGCTTATCTAATCCCATGCCTGGGAACCTTTCTCCTCACATCCTGTTACTATGGTTTTATTGTACATATGTAAACGGAATACTGTTCTTTGAATATGTTAATGAACATCTGCAAGAATGTTGAATAATTATTGTAACCCACTCCCATTTCTCAACACATATAAACCCTTCATTTTTGTAAGCTGGGATATACATATATCTATATTCTGGAGTCTTCTTTTTTATTTTCCATTTCCCTATTCATTCCTCATTTGTACCAATAAAGGATTATTACAATCCGGTGTCAATTCAACACGCTTCAATAATTTTCTTTAATTTATGTTATGTTATGATATGTTATGATTTCAAGTCAAATCAACACATTTCACCAAATTCAACCCACTCACTTGAGTCAACGCAAGTCGACGTCTATCAAAACTGGTTGAGATATTGGTGGTAATAGTTGGTGCTTGTCGGACCTATCAACAACTCAATTCAATTCAAATAAAAATTCACGACAATAATTTGGTGCCCGAGGTGAGATACGATGTCAAGCAGTATTATCGCCAAGATTCAACCAGCAAAAACCAGGTTAGTTGTTCTTTTACAAGAAATAAATACCCTGGTATTTGAATCCCCAGACCCAAGCTTGTCATGCGAGCAAAAAGGGAATCTTTATATAGCCAGAAACCAAGTACTGGCAGATAAGGTCGATAGAGTCCAGTTGTGTATTAAGTCGTTTGAAGATACCTATCAAATGTGGCTTGCATATGTTCAAACAATCACTAATACAAAAAAAAGAGACGAGGAAGAAAAAATCTTCGAATCAGTCTTAGAAGGGGAACAAGGTCTATTCCAGACCATACATGAGGGTCAAGAAGCAATAATAACCCTCACAAAACATAAAACTGAAACTGAACAAAAATTAGAACGGCTTTTCAAAGGTTTAAAGAAGGAACAAGAAAGGCCTACGATTCTCCCTAGCCAAACAGTCCATTTACCTCAACTTTCACTACCCATCTTCAATGGGGACCCTACAACCAATTCCCGACATGCAGAAATTAAATTATTTATATTCGTATCTTAGAGGAGAAGCGTTACAAGCAGTATCGGGTTACGAAATTGCGCCTGAGAATTATTCGATCGTAAGAGAATTATTCTTAAGTAATTCTTAAGAATAAATATGGGGACCCCTCTGTAATATCATCAATATTATACAAAGAATTTCAATCTCTCAAATACAATGAGAAAGGATGGGCGACTACCATTGAAGATATCGAACGAGTGCTCCGACAATTGGAAGCTTTAGGAGATAATCTAGAACATCCAAGTATCGAAAGTATAATAGAAAGCAAGCTACCATCCAGGATTATTAATAAGGTATACACTCAGAAGAAAGTCGATAAACCTTGGAAGATTCAAAAATTAAGACAATTTCTACTGGATTTGGTAGACGTAAATCAACAAATGAAATTTGGACAACGTTCAACTCCGCTCACGAACCATAAAACTACAACAATCAAAGGGGGACAAATTCAAATTCATAACAAAACCTCAGCACTCTCAACAATTCAAACCAATCAAAAGGAGCTACAACTCCCTGCAATTAAAAAACGACCGTGCATATTTTGTGCACGAGATCATTGGGATAGTGATTGTGATATCTATCCAACTGTTAAAATTCGACTAAAGCTTCTCAAATCATTAAAGAAATGTACAAATTGTCTAAAGGATACTCATAAGAGAGAAATATGTAAACTCAAGAAGAGATGTTTTTACTGTAAGGAGTCTCATCATAGCGCCTTATGCTCAAAAAGAAACCTCTCACTCCCAACCACAAGAGGGCAAGAGTTAACCTATTCAAAATCAAGAGACGATTCAACACTACTGTACGGCTCAACCAGGTACGGCTCACACTGAGACAACAAATGAAACTTTACTATTATGTAAACAAATAAAGGTAATAAATCCAGATATTCTTCAAAAATGAAAAGAAGCGTTAGCTTTGTTCGACATAGGTTCACAAATGTCTTTCATTTCAAAGAAATTATCAAATCAATTGAAATTGAGAGAATTGAACCCTCCAACGATGTTAGTCGCCTCATTTGGCACAAAGGTTCCACTACAATGCCCTACTACTACTGCTCAATTAAGCGTGCAAACAGCAAACAATGAAGTAATAACAATCAATGGTCAGGTGGTGGAATATTTAACGAAGGAGCTTCAAGTAGTAGGTGTATCTAACGAAGAACAACTTGATAACGTGACAAACTATTGGGAGAAACCAGACATCTTAAATGGAGCAGATAACTTCTTCAAATTTATTAGCCTCCAAAATCTTAAGAAATTACAATCCGGCTATACTGTAGTACAATCAAAACTTGGTCCTATGATTGTGGGAAGTGGAAATATTGAGAAACTTTTAAAACAAAGGACACAACCCACAGGGGTAGTATGCTCAGTAAACGTGAATCTTAATGCTGAATTGGAAAAGTTTTGGAAATTAGAGATGATCGGCATACAAGAATCTCCCATTGATGATGATAACGAACGAGCTATCAAGCAATTCAAAAACAACATCATTATGCAGAATGGGAGATACCAAGTACGCTGGCCGTGGAAGGATTCAATACAAAAGCTGAGTAATAACTATGAGATGTGCTTGGGACGTTTAAAAAATCTAGTTAAACGTCTCCAATTCAAAGCAATTCTTCCTCTATACGACGAAACAATCAGGACCCAGCTGGAGAACGAAATAATAGAAGAAGTAGATTCAAATGATGAGGTTGGAATTATACACTATCTACCACATCATGAAGTTTATACTCCTATTAAAAATACCACCACATTGAGAATAGTATGCAACGCCTCCGCACGACATCAAGGGTTTAAGAGCCTCAATGAAGTCCTATACAGAGGTCCAATAATTTTACCGGACTTGGTCGGAGTATTACTACGCTTCAGATCAATGGGAATAGTAATAACTGCCGACATTGAAAAAGCCTTTTTACAAATAGGACTACAAGAGAGTGATCGAAATAGCACTCGATTTCTTTAAAAAGATATCAACGGTGATGTAAGTGAAGAAAACATAATTTGTTATCGGTTTAAAAGAGTTCCGTTTGGTGTAATTTCATCGCTCTTTCTGTTAGCAGCTACGCTGGATTATCATCTAGAAATTTCTAAAATCAAATTAGCAGAAGAAATTAGAAGAAATCTTTATGTCGACAATATCACTATATCAGCGGAGAATACAGAGGAAGATTTAAGGAAATATGAACAAATAAAAACGGTCTTCCGGGAAGCAGCAATGAATGTGAGAGAGTTTCTCTCCAACGACTATTATTTCAACGAACAAATTCTTTATCATGATTTATGCTATAGCAGGGAAAGAAAAAATTATTTAGGTATTATTTGGAAGACTAGATGGGACACTATAACGGTAACATTAAAACTATGGAATGAAGAGAAAGAAACAAAACGAAGCATCTTAAAATTTATTGCTTCCCAATATGATCCATTAGGATTTCTCGTTCCAGTTTTGATACAATTTAAATTATTTATCCAAAATTTATGGAGGCAAGAAATATCCTGGGATCAACCTTTAAACATGGTCGACACACATAAATGGAAGAAACTTATTACGCATTGGTCAACAGATGTCATAGAGCTCCCTCGGCAAGTAATTAATTTAGATTATCACACAGAAATTCATATATTCGTTGACGCTTCTACTGTCGCTTATGCAGCAGCTGTATATGCACGCATTGTTTTCTCCGAAGATGGGACAACGACACATTTAATCTTTGCTAAATCTCGAATTGCACCAATCAAAGGAATGACAACGCCCAGGCTTGAATTATTATCCGTCCTAATTGGAGTAAGGGCTGGACAATTCGTAATAAAACAATTACAGGAATAACCTCACTCTACTACGCTCTGGAGCGATTCAACATGTGTCTTATATTGGATAAAGAATTACACTAAACTCTTACCAAGATTTGTGCAAAGTAGAGTGGACGAAATTCGAAGCTCTAAATTCAATATAAGATATATACCCAGCCAAGATAACCCAGCCGATATAGCGACAAGAGGACTTTCGCCATCTCATTTGAGAAATTGCAAACAATGGTGGACAGGACATCATTGGCTAAGCGAACCTGAATCTAAGTGGCCTACTAACCGATTCAATTATAATGGACACGATAAATTTGAACAAGCAATCATTATAGCTTCAACAACAGAGAATAACCAAAGGTTTATTACGAAGTCGATTCAATTCATCGATGTACAACGGTTTAGCAAATTGGAAAGATTAGTGAGAGCAACAGTATGGGCTCTTAGATTCATTAAACAAACTTGTCATAAAAAATTACCAATGGTGCAATCTTTATCACTCGATCGAAGCAATATGACTGCAAAAGATTATGAAGTAGCAGAGCAATTGTTGATTCGACAAGTACAGTCACAATGTTTAAGAATGGACGAAAAGAAAAAATGGAGCTTATGGACGAAAAGAAAAAATGGAGCTTATTTAAAAGTACCACTGACAATTTATGGAGATCTTGGAGTAGATTAGCAAGCCCTGATGGTAGATTTCCAATTTATCTCCCTAAGAGTCATCATTTCACTAAACTCATTATACAAAATCAACATGAGAAATTAATCCATGCAGGGACTACACACACGTTATCTCAAATCAGACGAAGATTCTGGATACCTAAAGGTAGAGCAGCAGTAAAGAGTGTCATATCAAAGTGTATGGATTGTAAGCGTTGGAAAGCAAGATCTTTCAAGCTACCAGCCATGCCAGCTCTTCCAGAATCTCGGGTCACAAGATCAAGAGCATTCCAAAATGTGGGCCTTGACCATCTTGGACCAGTCACCGTTAAATCTTCATATAATACGATTAATAAGAGATGGATCGCTCTTTTTACTTGTTTTACTACTAGAGCGGTACATTTAGAAATGGTCGAGGATTTATCAGGAGAAAATTTCTACCATACCTTTACAAGGTTTACTGCTCGAAGAGGATTCCCAAAAATGGTTTTAAGTGATAATGCAAACCAATTTCAATTGGTATTTAAAATTATTTAAATTATTAGGGAACAAAACGCAAATTTCTTGGCAAGGGAAGGTATCGTGTAGAAAAATACAATCCCCAAAGCGCCATGGGGTGGAGGATTATATGAGAGACTCATAGGCCTTACGAAACAGGCTTTGAAACAAGCTGTCGGAAGAAAACTCCTAAAAGAAAAGGAATTTATAACATTAATCGCACAAATCGAAGCACTACTAAATACACGTCCATTAACTTATGTCGGTGTAGAGGACTATTGTGTCTTACGTCCAATCGATTTCATATCACCTACATTCCCATTATGGATACCAAGGAACGAGGAAAATGGAGATTATTCTCCTTATCCACTAAAACTAAAGACAAAGTAATAGAGTGTTGGAACAATATCCTAAACACATTGGATGTTTTCTGGAAACGTTGGAGAGACGAATACCTTTCAAGTCTCCGTGAGCGAACTCAGAAGGAAATCACCTCTCCTCGATCAGTGGAAACTCGAAGACCGACAATTAACGAAATAGTCTTATTAGCAGAACCAAATGTACCTCGCGGCATCTGGAAACTTGCAAAAATCATCAATCTTAAAAGAGGTCAAGATGGGTGTGTTAGGAGCGCAACAATTCAACTGCCAAATGGGAAGCACCTGGACCGTTCCATAAATCAACTATGCCCCTTAGAAATAACTGAATCCGATAAAGTGGAAGATAAACAACCTATAGCGAAGGTAGATGATGAACAACCCGTAGCACAACGCACCAGAAGGGCTACTCAACAAGCAACGTTACCTGAACATAAGTCCATTGCATTTACAAAGGCATTCTTTCTAATAGCGGTAATATCATTGATGGTAATGCAGGCAAAGGCAATAGGAAATTGTAAGTGGACTTCCGGCATACCATTCAATATTCCTGAAAAATGGAGTTGTGATGAAATAATTAGTCAAAATGTCACACTACACAAGGTAGGTGTCTATACAAACACTCATGTCAGGATACCAGCTATTAAATGTAGTAACATCACACGAACGGTATGTACGAGAGCCTTTCTCAGGATTTCGTTGGCGGTAGTGTCAGACCACACGACTACTTTAGCGACATCTACTTCCCTTTGTCGAACCTTATATGCTCAAAAACGAATAAACGGGATACCATTGTTTCAAGCTACTATCAACAAATGGATAACAACAAATGAAGTCCAATATTCTTATGGATGGCTAGGAGTTCATTGCCAGTCAACTACGAACTTTGTACTATTAGAAGGAGAGATACTCCTCCATGACGGAAGAGGCCCAATATCCAATCTTGATAATACCGATCATAGTAGAGCTCAAAGAGGCAAATGTGTCACAAATACCAGTATTGTCTTGTGGAATAATACCGAAATCCACAAATATTGCCTATATCAAAGAGTTGGAAGATTCAACGCTATAAGATACGGTGATCATTTTGTCATCAATGAATTACAAGCCTCAGTCGTTCGTAGTGGATAAAGCCAATCACACGAGAACAAACTCTAATTGTAATTTTAATTATCCTTATTCCATGAAAGGAAATATCATTCTGGATATAGACAACAACACTAACGAAATTCTCACAACACCAAATCCGAAAAACCAATTAACTCATGATGGAGCTTTCCACAGAAGAAACATTTAATCCAAATAATGTAAAGTTTCAATATATAGTTGATTCTCTTAGACGAGAACTTATCTAGCAACTCAAAGCAGCTTATCAAAGAAGCTGTCAGAATCGGAATAATCTATTATATCTGATTGAAAATTTGTCCAAAACTCATCCTACTTTCGCAACAAAAATGCTCTTACAAAGGAATGATGTAATAGCTAGATGGACAAATGGAAAACTGCTGATAGCACCTTGTAAGACAACTGAAATCCCACGGCAAACAATCGGATTCAATGGAGGATATATAAGTAAATTTGAAATCGAAAAAATCAATGCTGAATTGGAGCTTTTGAGTAACAATCATGCTACACTTAACTTCATGCCGCATCAACAAGTGGACGATTTTGAATGGGAAGAACTTGCAAAGGAAGGACAACAATTAGCAAATCAATTGGTGGACGAATTCGACGAGTCTTCGATTCTATACAACAGGAAGTTGAAATCGTTATAACTCATTGGAAATTAATTATCATTTGTATAATTATCTTGATGATATTAATTGTATTAGTTATTCTCAAGTTAAAATTCGACTTACTTAAATCCTTATTATGTCCATCTCATAGACGAAATTTACGCTCTAACCGTGTTATTTTCCTTCCTACAAATTCATTAAACCCCCAAACACTCAATAATGAAGCTAGACGCTCCGTCATAAAACTCAATACATTTTCATATACACCTGAAGAATACTCATTTGAACTTCCATATTAATTCTTCTACAACTCCCCTCCCACTTTCCCCTTTGGAATGTCGCGAAACTCAACAAATTTCAAACTAATAAAAAAAATTATATATATATATATAAATTTATTCCTTTGATTTGTAACCGGATGTTAACAATAATGAATCATTTATCTAATTTGCATTCCTTAGATTATCCCTCAAATGTTTTCCAAAGTGTTGTTAGTCATATCCGCTTTCATGCTTATCTAATCCCATGCCTGGGAACCTTTCTCCTCACATCCTGTTACTATGGTTTTATTGTACATATGTAAACGGAACACTGTTCCTTGAATATGTTAATGAACATCTGCAAGAATGTTGAATAATTATTGTAACCCACTCCCATTTCTCAACACATATAAACCCTTCATTTTTGTAAGGTGATATATATATCTATATTCTGGAGTCTTCCTTTTTTTATTTTCCATTTCCCTATTCATTCCTCATTTGTACCAATAAAGGATTATTACAATCCGGTGTCAATTCAACACGCTTCAAGTCAAATCAACACATCTCACCAAATTCAACCCACTCACTTGAGTCAACGCAAGTCGACGTCTATCAAAACTGGTTGAGATATTGGTGGTAATAGTTGGTGCTTGTCGGACCTATCAACAACTCAGTTCAATTCAAATAAAAGTTCACGACAATGAGTGACAGTTCAGCAAATGGTCACTATTAGTATCCTTTCAAAATTATTTATCTTTCATCTTTTCTTATTATTGTATAGTTCGATATTGAGTATAATATCGTATTACCCAATAAAGGCTGTTGTTGTCCTTATCGACAACAAACCACGTCAACCCAATCAATTTATAAACAAACCATACAAACTTAACTAGACTTTTTCCCCAGCAAACTCTTTGTTGGTTCCTGTCTCCAATATAAATTAATCGAGCTAATATCATATGGATGGCCCGCCTCGTATTATATGGACGGCCTTTTCAAAAACTTCTGTTTGTTAATCTAAGGCGGGGAGGAATGGCACAAGTTCTCGATGCTCGATAGGTCATTGTAATGAACTATTTTGTATGTTAGGAAGGGGTGGAGATACTGGATCGATAACCTTCATGCCCTAGTTTGAGGTACCAGGTGAGTTGATTTTATTCCGTGAATTGTATGTTGAAGGACGTTACCGAGTTTTTAGTGTATTGGAAGGACATTAGGGAACTCTGAAGCGATATCTGATTTCTGGTTCAGCACCGTCGGTATGATGGAATGAGATACCTTTTGAAAAATTAGAAGTGGTTTGCTTATGTGTAGAATATAATAAAAATAATATTATACATAATGATTGGCTAGCATTGTTTGTCCAATTGTTTATATGTTTAGTTGTTTGCATTGTTCTTGTATGACATACCGCACATACTGAAGAGATGGATGATCCGTGTGAACGAACCTGTTATGTGTGCAATCTCCACGAAAACGTTACTGAGGAGCTTTTGAAAGAGCTATTCAGTCAGGTATATTGCCTCTCTCCTTTAGTTACTATTTATTAATTATGCAAAATCAGAATATGTTGATCGTTCATTCCCTGTTGCTATTGTTGTTGTGTACTGAGCTGGTCAATCTTGGTATTAATTCTAAAGTTTATTATAAGAAAAAATATTTTTCAGGTGGGACCCTTGGACACAATCATTCTGCGTACGAGCAATAGTCGTGACTGCGGTTCAGCACATCGTTATGCTTTGATCGTCTTCAAGCATGAAATGAGTGTCCCGTTTGCATGTGAAATGCTTGATCGAATTGAGCTTTTCAGTAAGCAAATTTTGGTTCGACCTAAGCAAGGCACTCAGCAAGTGAGCTTTCCATTTCCTTAATTAAAGAGCTAAGTTTATTTCGACTTTCGAACATTGTTATTCTTGATCCTATGTTCGCAGTCTGTTGATAAGAAATTTTTGAAAGCTTTTTTGGCAGTCTCCAATGCAATGTTTTTGCTCTGAATTACAATATTGCTTCTGGAATTTAGTATTGCAAGAGCATTTACATTGTTTGCCCCAGTTTTATGGCATCTATGATATAACGTCGTGTGATTAAGGATATAAATCGGATCAGTGGGAACTTCATTTAATAATTAACCTTCAGGCACTGCAATACTGGTCCAATACTTCTGTTTCTGCATTGCATAACTCGACTCCTTCTCCATCGACAACACAAAATCATGCAAGTAGTAGATTATTTGATACCTATAGACGCAGACAAAACGAACGTGAACAACATTATCAAAAGCGCACTCGAGGGGACAAATCTGGTGTGAACATTTTCACTATGTTTGCTGCTGCGTATCGTTAGAATATGGATTGGACGCGTTAAAAATTAGGGCTTTCTTGAATTCGAGGGGAAATTCGAATCCTCTTATATTTGTTCTTATGAAGAAAGTAGTTCATTTAACAAAAGTAGCTATTTTAGTCAACTATTTCACATTCACGTTTCACATTATCTCGATCTCTGTTTGTTTTCCTGTAGAGTTTCATGAGCGAATGTATTGCATTACAAATGTGTATTTTTTGATAAAATTTTAGTACTTATATATTTTTTCGTTCTTTTGAGAACAAAATTGGTAAGAAAAGATCGTTAGTACGTATATTTTCTATGCAAATGGAAATATTAGCACATGTCAAATAATTCGATCTGTTCGGCAGCAGTAAACCAGCTATATATATTTTTCATTCTATGATATCGTAGAATATCATTCTGTAGAGAGAATGTTTTTAGAGATCAGTTCTCCTGAAAAGTAAATGGTGAAATGTGAAACTCATTGATTCAGATAAATTATTCTTGTCTTTCCAAATAGTCCAAATTTCGAAATCTGTCTGTATTGAGAAGAAAAATGTGAACTTTTTGAATATTTTTTGCAGCAGTATCTTTTTTATTTCGAAAGAAATTTCGAAAGAAATAAAAAAGATACTGCAGCAAAAAAAAACGTATGTCAGTTATTGGTGCATGCTGTAAGAGGTGCGCTATCAAGAATATATAAAACACCAAAGCTTGCTTCGGAAACTCATATTTCCTTGTGAGTGCGAACTAGCTATCAAGAATATATAAAACACCAAATCTTACTTCGGAAACTCATATTCCTCGTGAGTGCGAACTAGCTATCAAGAATATATAAAACACCAAATCTTACTTCGGAAACTCATATTCCTCGTGAGTGCGAACTAGCCATCAAGAATATATAAAACACGAAATTTTACTTCGAAAGCTCATATTTCCTCGTGAGTGCGAACTGGGGATATTGATCGTCGTATTTGATTGATACTATGATATAATTTCAATTACTCATTTGCCTTCTCATTTACCTTTTTGATTTTAAACTTCCTGTCGTCTTACTATAAAAGATTTATGTAGATATGATTTTCCTAATTTCTTTGTTTCAGTTTTCTCTGATCCATAGATAATAGCGGAGGAAGCATTGTGTTTATTGCCAGTCGACTACAAAAAGATGTTGTTCAAACGTAATAAATTTATTTCTTGATCATTATTCATTTCAGCATATTATAAGCTTATTTCTACAAATAGGATTTAAATGTACGATGTCCATTACTTATTTCTAAAATATTGCATGTTCTACTCGGAAGTATTCCTCATTTCCCTCTTGCATAAGTTGAAATGATTTAGAAATTAATCTGTTATTTTGGCATAAAATCCTTCAGATTTAGTTGGCCTTGTTTGCATAACAATAGTAAACTGTAGCGAAATGCATATCTGATATGCGCAATGTAATTGACTTTAATTATGCAGTTTTATATATCGGTGTATTCGAAATATATCATATTTCTTGATAGAACTATTAGAAAATATTATTCACCGAGAGAGTGTCACCATACAGTAGGATGGTTAGGTCGTTAGGATATTCACACTTCTTTTTGCTGACCCATGATATGTTAAACAGAATTGTGTTATCATACACTGTTCGGACTGTTTGGCCAA
Organism: Onchocerca flexuosa; assembly: GCA_002249935.1. Taxonomy (NCBI): domain Eukaryota; kingdom Metazoa; phylum Nematoda; class Chromadorea; order Rhabditida; family Onchocercidae; genus Onchocerca; species Onchocerca flexuosa. The sequence continues at coordinate 679,285 of KZ269982.1, read as the reverse complement.
TTAGGATTGAACAGAACTGAACATCGATTGTTAAAATTATGATGTGGGCTGCTCAACCGTTTTGTTTAATATGTTATTTATACACTCCTGGTATTCTACCTCTTGCCACTTTTTTTATTACCATTGACAGTACTTTTATTTTATCCTTAGTTTTTGTCACTCGAAAATAAAACAACTAATATTGGAATCAGTTACTATTATGAGCCTGAAACATTAAAAAAAAAAATTACTTTTGATAATTTCGAAAACACTTTTTTTCGTAGTCAGCATTTGCAAATCCAAATAACACTGCCAAAATTACCATACCTTATTTAGGCATCGTTGAAAAAAAAAAAAACAAATTTAATAGAATTGCATTTAACGAAATTTTGTTTGCCTCAGCATATTTGTGAAAAATTTTGTTTTGGGAGGATTCGCCATTTTTTTTTTTTTTTTTAATAAAAATTTGAAATAAGCTTATTGACAAAGATATTTTGGGAATGGTCAAGAAGAGCACTTGCTATTGCAACATCTCAAAATTTATTGCTAAAAAAAGAACTTCATTACAATGTGATATAATAGGAGTAAGGATGACATATAATATCAGTTGACACTAAAAGTGATAATTAGTACAACATTAAAAATAGGCAGTTCGTTGTCACAAAACAGTGGATACAGTTCATACCACACTCCTTATTTTTAAAAAATGCACAGGTAAGAAAAAATGAACTTCATATCGAAGCATTTACTGTAGTTCTAGCAGTGGAAATATGAATAGAAAACTGTATGTGCAATAAATTTTCTGTCTATCGTTTATTTTGGTTTTGAAGACCAGCTTTGTTCGTAATTTATGAAAGTTTATCAGCGAAGACCCCGTCCTTTCCTTGAAATTATTGGCACAATCTAAATAGCTTATTCTGTAGAGACTGCATATAAAGAAAAAAGCGGATAATGTGATTAACAGATACGTTGCTGCCAATTAACTTGGCTTTAAAATATGTCATCATGCAAAGAAATGAGTTTAAAAAATTTTTAAATTGTAAAAAGCAACTAAACATCTTCAAAGAATTTAGCGTGCAGGGAAAACAATAAAACAGTTTGTCCGTCATATGAGAAAAAGCAAGTTTGCGAAATGCACAGCATTTCAGTTATTCATTGTTATGTAGTATGTGACCTACATCGACTCATACTCCATGTTGCTAAGATTTGATAACAGATATTAACTTCACTGCCCAGCAGTCAATCCTTTCTATTTGCTCAATAACAAAAATATCCTTCTTTAACAAAAGAAATTATACTCAGTTTTAAACGTTTCATCCAAAACTGTTTTTTGATGGAATTTAATTTTATTTCAAAAATGTAAAGTGTTTCGCTCGAAAATCTTGTGTTTTTGAGTTTCAAAGCGTCATACTCCATTATCCGAAACAATTCAACAACGTAACATGTAGCGGCTTTGAAATTTGTATTTTAAGATATCAAAGCAAAACATATCATCTAGCAACTATGTTACAGTAATCGTTACAAGGATAGTTAATAAATTTGTTCTGTTAGTTAATGAAGAATTTCGCTCATTCCATTTTTGAACAAAGTCTTTTTAAGGAATGACAACTGAAACAGGCCCTTCCAGATTTCATAAGTGGCATTTGCAGCTGTTCCAAGAAATCAACAAATATTTCAAGAAATTTTGTAATATTTCGGCGGTAATGTGTGCTCTTGTGTTTCTGCTAGTGACGTTATTCACGCAGAAAGTCTGTTTATGTTGATGATGAACAGAAAAACAATCTTTACTTGTTATTTGCTAGCCTTTCCTTCTATTAACTTAAGGATGAGATTCTGTTGTTATTATTAGAACGTAACTTTCCCTGATTGAGTTTGGATTCTTTTGGACGATTAATTTTAAATAATAAAAGCTTGATCATATTGAATATATATCTAAATGTGATGAATCGTCTTAGTTCTCAAATAAATATATCGTCTCAACCTGCATGGACAGATTTTCCATTCTGATTGCTCGCGAAAAATAAATGCACCCCAAATTTAATTGAAATTCTTCACTGTATTTTTAGATCTTCATAAGTTAGTTTATAATATTTCTTGAAATACTTAATGACAGGAAATATTTCACTGAGTGAAAATCTATTTGAAATGGATGGAGAAATTCATGCATCGACGAAAACTGCTGTTGTACAATAGCTTTGTTTAAAAATTATGAACAACACTTATAAGTGATGCCTGGTAATTTACAGATAATTTCTTCAACTACAGTTTTCGAATATTGAATTGACCAGTTTCAATGTTTAATTTTTGCTACCTTTTTTATTGCTGTCATCAGTCTCTAGTCATATGTTATTTTTACTACTAAATTTTAAAAGAACTACTGCACAATTGATGCTGATGCAAGCAACAAACGAAATTCAATGCATTGTTTTTTTAAACGTTAGATGCTATATATCTTCTCGAAATTATGAGATACAATACTAATTGGTCTGACTGTACTTTCATCATTAAAAACAAAAGTTTCTCTTTATTAGTTGATCTGACAGCAATTCTCTTTATAGCTTGATATCCCTAACTCATTTCATATTTTGAATAGTTTTCTAAGCCGTGTTTCCAGCATTTCTGCTCGCCAAAAGAAGAATGTAAATGCGTTTCATTAATGAGACGAAGTTATGTGACAATGCTTTTTAAATCATAATCATCAAAATCAATTAATAGCTTGGAACTGAAGAATTTTAAATTTAATAGAGATCGCGAACTCAACGAAGTGGAGCGATTTGTGGTTTTTTATTAACATGTGTATACTGGATATTTTAAAAAACTGAAGTTATTGATATTCGAAAATACTATTGTAGGATTATTATTGAAGTTGAATTAGTACATCAAATGGCAATAATGTTAAAATTATATTTTCAGCATACTTAAACAATATAAATTTAATTTAAGACAATTTCCTTGCTCTCTTTGTTACCAGCAAAACTTCGGCAATCTTTTTTAAGATTGTCTTCATGGATTAGCAGCAGTAGTATATGTATG
>KZ269982.1:587694-669782 GCA_002249935.1 Onchocerca flexuosa | reverse complement strand
TGAGATGTTACACGAGCTACATTCAATGTATTAAGTGGCACCAGCTTAAAGAGAATATATACCTGCAAACTAAATCCCTGGAATTTATTTTTCTTGATAAGTTCATAGAGATTAATGCTTAACAATTCGAAAGTAATGCACTTGTGATTTCGAAAATTAAAATGGTCTAGCATGTGGATGATATTATAAGCACCTTCTGGGTCTTGTCTCCGCAAATGATCCTGAAAAAAATTGCACAACTCTCACAAAAAATATTGCGAATATTTCTTTAGCCCCGATAATTCCAAAAAAAAAAATAAAAAAAAAAATAAATAAATAAATTCTTTAAATTAAATTCATCCAGCAAACAATAAGTTTTTACAAAAGAATGAGTAGAATGAAATGATAAGACTGATTTGCCAGATCAATAGACTCACAAGAATTCGAATTTCTGCTTGGCGGTGAAAACGCTTTTCATTACGAACTAACTTCAACGCAACATACTGCTGATGTTTGTGATCGTACGCTCGTATTACCTGGTAATATATCTTGATGAACCGAAAATCAAACCAAAAAAATTATTTCTCTTTCATTTGTAAGAGAATATGAAATATCTCAACAAAACTAAATTCACACACTTTATAAATTTCGAACAGTGTGTGGAACATATTGTTAATAATAATAATAGCAGTAAAATACAAACCTGACCAAAGCTTCCCTTACCAATAACTTTTAGCACTTCGTAACGATATGCGATATGGTCGTGAGCAACAAGAAGGTAACTTCCCATATCATCATCATATCCGCAATTATTCTGAGCATTGACGTTGCTAGTTCGTTTTTTTGCTTGAGATCCAACAAAATAAACACGAGGATAATTGTAAATTTCTGAGATTTCAAAAGGTGTGAGCTTACTTCCAAACGTTCGTACGGCATCTTCTGGACGATATCCCTACAATGTTCATATGCTTTTTTTATTACTTTGTAACTAATGACATTACAAATCAATCTAGCAATGCATTTTCAACATACTGGATTAAAACTAAACGTTTCATTCAGATAATTCTGTTATTTTCATTATCTTCATATTATTTGCTATTGCAACAAGGAAGAAATACTTCCAAATAGACAACAAGAAATGAACTAATTTGAATTCATTATATTACAGTCAGTGCGCAAACAATTATCTTTCCTGATCTATTAATTCAAGCATGAGAGAGTAATTATTCTGATAATATTAGAAAAAAATACCTTATTTCCATTGCTGGCATTCGTGTTTGTTACTCCATTAAAGTTACCGCCACCACTACCACCCGAAGATGATGTGCGAGACCTGTAAATCTATGCGATTTTTTCGAATATGTTTATAATAGATGATTTTATCGGAAAAAGAAATATAAGTGTACCAGAACTGATTAAAAGTACCTCAAAGACTCATCCGATGGACTTTTAGCGATCTGCTGTCTTAATTCGACGCCTTGTCCAATTGCAGAAAGTGTAGAGACAGATGATGATAGATGTTTTGAAGCGGAAGATACGCCAGATGACGTTGAGGAGCCGCCACCTTAAAATTCTTCTTGTTTAAGTAATTTTGTAGAAAATAACACTGCAAATACTATTACCAATATTAATGTAATTCATCAGTTTCGCACTTTAGATAAAAAAAATGAATTTGCTCATGGGCACTACAGCATTAATTTTAGAAATATCATTAGTAAAATTTGCATTTTGTGAAAATTTACCAATTGCACTGCTACTCGTTGCCGATGGAATTGCTGCTGCTTCAATGACACCACCACGGGCGAGCACTTCGATCATAGTCTGAATAGGCAGTGATGGCAGAACATCGATGATCAACGATGTTAGATGGATTACTTTGAATGATGTTTAGCTTCTGGGGCTGCACTTGTCACAATTCCTTGTGCCTGGTGTCTTGTAACGTAGAAGAGCTGCGAAAACAGTAAACATAACATTCCCATGGCAAAATATATGAAAAACTAGGATGTGAAATTAACTCAACAAGATATCCCAAATAAATTGAATCCTTTGACCAATCCTTAGCAATAGATTTTCATTTAGTCACTAAAAAAATGTGGAAGTCACTTAAATCAGAAAATCAATCACCATTTTAACTGGTGATGGTTTAAGTAGATTATAACAGGACGATCTTATCTTAGCAAGCTAAAAAATAGAACAAATCTAATCAAAAAAAATACAATTTTGCTATTGAGATGCTCAACTTTCCTTCATACAAATCTAAGAAAGGTGGTATAGAGTGTTTTGTTCCAAAGATTAAAGAGTAATGTTTAATCAAATCGATGATAGAAAAGTTTTTACAAGCTTTAGGCGTTTTATCCTGTCGCGCTGTGACACTTTGCTGCTTTTGATTAGTATTCCCTCTGTCCTACCGGCAAGCGAGAATGAAATGCTTGCTGTCGGTGGGATTAGTAACGGTGGTGAATTTTTTGACGTAATAACTGCTGTTATTACTGGGCCTCGCTTCAGCGCCAAGCGAATACTGCAATGAAGACGCCTCTTCCGAGACCCCAAGCTTTTTGCTGAAAAATAATAAAGACTAAAATTATGTGTCACTGCAGATGCAAGAATCGCGTATCAAGTGAAATTCAACATGGCGCTTACATAATCAATCAGTAAAAGAATAGAAAAATATTCTGAAGAAATTTCATTATAAGTTGAATCGATGTTAAATGACACATGGCCGGAGTCGTGGAAAAAACAATTATTTCTAACAATACTGACATTTCTATTAAAGCTAAGGGAAGGATTGGAAGAAGTTAAAGAAATTCTAATAATTTGAATACGTCAGATCTGAAAGACAGCTAATCGCGATACGGCTGCACAACAATACCAATAAAGCAAAAAGCATAAATACAAATTAAAGCTTATCAAGATTAATCACTACGGAGCAACTAAAGAAACAAGCAGTTAGTAACAGCAGCACCTCGACATGTAACCAACCAATTATAATTACACATTACACTTTCCAGAATAAAAAATTTGCATAAAATTACACCATTACCCGTTCCCTCTCACCTCATCCATCCTCATCACTATGTTTCAGCGCTGCACAATATGGACAACTACTACACAAGCAGAAATGCAGTGACAGTCACTGATACTATGTCGACATACACATACACACACAGACAAACAAAACACACACACATATACATATATATACGCATACCCTAATGAGAACAATCGCTATCCTAGCCAAACGACCGATAATTCGAGGTAGGTATTCTTAAGACAGACTGGAATAAGACATCAGAATACAATGTTCAGAACTACAGTAATCACAAGATGAGAGCGGAGATAAAGCAAGGAACTTTAAAGTAAAAGCATCGAGGCATGCAGTCGAAGATGGACATGCTGTAGAGGTCGCCATACAACAGATCATCAGCAACAGCTCAACAACCTTGGATGTGCAAGTCAAACAGTAACGTCAACGCCGTTCACCCCTCCCTTCCCCTCACACTCCCATTGCTCGCGGAAAATCTGTTCTACAATTGCTGCTGTTGCTGCAGCAACAACAGTTATTGAACTACTGCTGTACAATTATAATTCTATACGAATAACGGGGAATGCATCAAATCACTATCATCACCACGATCATGAACATCACTATCACAATCACCATCATCACCACGACCGCAACCACGAACATCACTATTATCATCATCATCATTATTATTATCATTATCATCACCACCATTATTGCCATCAATATCACCAATATCACAATCATGAAAACCATATATTCTACAGAGATAATGAATGAATGTGGGACAAAATTAACTCTATTCTAAGTTATGGTTCAACACAATTCTACAACTTGTTTCAAGTTTTTTCTACAGCTTGTATCAAACATTCGCCAAAATTTTTGATAAGTTCATATCGCTTCTTTTATCAGACTGACTTCTTCCAAAGTATATGAATAGTACTGCTGAAGCAAAACAGATATTTATCGATCCAACTTATTCTACTCCCATGATTTTATTCGAAATCAGCAAAATCTTCTAAAACGATAATCTGGTATCTCAAAAAAAAAAAAGAAAAAAAGCACAAAACTCCAAACTTTGTAAAAAAAATCGTTTTGACTTGGAACAAAACAAGATAAAATTGCTATTGATTGATACGGCAACGACGTCTTAATGTTATCGGTAAAAGCAGAATAAAGTTCATACGTATATATGCATTTATATGTATGTAGTAGATAGGTATTTTTTTTTTTTTTTTGGAGATGAATGTTGGATGCATGTGAGTTTGGATTAGCGGTTTGCTAATAACTAAGTGTGCATTTCTATAAATTAACACAGTCTGACCGTAAGGAATTTTGAAATATTAGCTGAACAAAGACCATTCATTATCTGCACCTGGGTATCAGTAATCAAACGAATCCCATTGGATATTCCAACTCTAATCTTCAAATTTAGAGGAAGGTAGGAGGGACGAATCGAAAACGAAAGGATATATTAGCATTTATAAGATGAGAAAAAGGATAAAAATTTCTTTATCTGCAGCTGAATTCCCTTAGGTCAAGACAGACATTTGAATGCCTAAGTAACCCTTTCATTGTTATGATTTTTTCTTGAATTCCAGTCAATACTATAAATAATAATTATAAATGTTTCTTCACTTGAAGCCAAAAGTGACTCTAACAATTTATCTGGGGACCAAGCCTACAGTCAATACTTGAAAGTCCTCACTGTTTTTTTACGACGGGAGCTTTCTTTCCAATAATGCTGAAACACACTGCTTTAACAAGTGCTTTTATTTAAAACAATCTTCATTTAACTTATCATTTCGAAACACGAACCTTCTCCCTTCTCTTTAACCCATAGTAAGATAGTTTGATATTGTGGTAAATTAAAACTCTTTCACTATTCAAATGAGTAAACTAACGGTTGACATTTAGGCGAAGTGTCTCGTATAATTTTAATGAACTGTATTTAACATACCGAAAGGTCCTTCTAATCACTGCAGAACCAAAATATTTTAAAAACTTTATATTGCGAGTTTTTTTTTTTTAAAATTATATTTAAGCTCAGAAAAACTCACAACAATTAGAATGGAAGCGAAAAAAGAAATTAGTGACATTGAAGCAATGGGACAAATTGTTGCAATAAGTTATTGATGTCACTACAATAAATCTAGAGATGCTTAATAGTCTAATAATCTACAACGAAGTTTAGAAATCAGACAACACGACAAGCAATTTTTTTTTCTTTCCATAATATTATCATCATAAGATGAGATAATACGAAACGTTACCCATCTTTAAAGATCTCACAGCGAATCAAATTTTCTAAAAAAATTCTAGGTTTTAAATCATGGCAGCTTGCAAAATATTGCGAACTCTTATTTCAAAAAAAAATTTTCATTACTAATCCGTATACCTTCCAAACTTTGATAAAAAGTTACATAGGCAATGAAAATTAATAAGAAAGTGGTTTCATTCAAAGGCATCTTTAGTAGTAACTAATATATTTAAAAATTTTTTCTACCATACCTTTTTTGTTTTAATCGTTATAATCTCATCATATTTTTTATTCCTTAAATTCATCATTCATTTCTTTACTTTCAACATCCCGATCAGCAGCTCATTCAATAATAACCCGTCTATCAATATTCTTAAAATAATTGAGCCGTCTGGAATGCCACGTAGGTGAGTGATTGATTGCCAGCGTTAGCGCACATCTCGGCTCGCTGAAACAATTTTTGAATTTTCTGACAATTCACAAGCAACGACATTCAACTACTCCCGATTTATTCAATCTGTTTAATCGGAGGCATTAAGACTTTGAATGAGAGATTTCGAATGTTAAGAAATTGTTTCGCTTTATTGGACTTGATGGCTTCATCAACGATATTTAACTATCTTCACTGCGTGTATGATCCATACATAAACTGTCACTATGATGATAAGTTGTGTATCTTGCAGTCAAACTAAAAATGTATGAGTAATGCTCAGCATTTAGCAAAAAGAAGCATTAACTGAAATGCAATTATGATAGTGAGAAGATGGATAAATTCCGCATGGTACGAGCTATCTAAAATCCTTTAGGATTTATTCCGTTTCTTGAGAAAGCAATAAAAACAAAGAATCAAAAAAAAAAAAAAAAAAAAAAAAAAAGAAAATGTATGATGAAATCGAAATCACAGAAAATTCATTTTTAAAGAAAAAATGTAATCTACATAGAGTATCTCTGTAAAATTAGCTAGTTAAAACAAAAAGTTTCGCCAAATCTATTTTGCATAAGAGTTGCTGTTTTCAAATATGAAAATGAAAGTCCCTTATTGCAAAATTTTTATAACAGCTACTTTTAACTTCATATTCTTTATTTCTTTACACAAATCTTACTTATTTTTCCCATAATTTTGCCATATATTTCAAGTTGACTCGCTCAAAAAAAAAAAAAAAAAAAAAGAGCGATCAATCCCAATCCATTTATGACTAACCGAAAAAAGGCTAATTTCCCAGTTAATCATTATATTCAGTATTAAATTATGTTAAAAATATTATTCATTCAAAGATCTAAATGCAATCTCACTTTCTACGGCATACAAAAATGATGAATTAATTTTCAGATTAGATCTTCGGAAAAGTTAAGAAGAGGTAAAAAGACAATAATATAAAACCGTCGAGAAAAGAATGATCGTGAGAAAGTGCGGAGAAAAGAACATCTGATGGAAAGTACCGGATGTCGTGATGCAATAATGTAAAACAGCTGGAGCATTCAAATGATTTGGACTAGGAATATTTTCAAGATCAGTAGTGTCCGTTCAGTCAATCATCAATCGTTCCACTTATATCTAATCCATTTAATATTACAAACTTCTAAGCTCAAATTAAGCATTTTCAACGCCAGATAGGTAGATTTCTGACGATAGTGCAGTTCCTTTCTGAATAGTGCAGTAAACTGATATGATGTATGAGTCACTCAATTCTCAAATCAACCCTCACAAAATAATATAACAGTGCATAATAATAAGAAAAAAAAGTTAATGTTCGTACAGTTTAAGTCGGTCCTATACGTCGAATAAATAATTCCAAAAAAAAAGAGAATCCAGAATAGTGATGCTCCGAGGAATAGCAATAGTTCAATACAGAAGACGGTGACTCATAACGTGCAGAAATATTGCAGAAACTGATTGTACTGTAATAGTTATAGCATAACATAACAAACCAAAATAAGTATACATTAATCTGCAAAATCGGAACGAATGCATACAACAATCGTCATATATGACCACTCACTCATCTCGTTCATCTTTCCATCCATCCATTAGCAGCCCACTGTGCAACATCATCATCAATCTATACTTAAGGTATTGGATACGATGCAAGAGTTGTTACATGACCTTCAATTTTACTATTATTATCGTCTTTTTACCGTAAATGTTTTTTGAGAGAAACTCCAAGCATCTAAAAAATGCATCTTCTAATTCGCACCCAACTGCAATAATTTTTTGTTTCCTCACAAGTATCAGGTATAAATACCAGTCAAATCCAAGCTTCTCCAGGTTGTGACCCAAAAGTAGAAAGAACTTGTGCATCTATTGAAATTGTCACTTTAATAGAAAAATTTAATCCTGATCTTCATTTTTCTTCTTCCATCTGTTTAATGCCTGTTTGAAAATTACAAGCTGTGGCATAGCACAAAGCTTACTTTTCCAACAATAGCTTGTTCGGTACTTTATCCAAACTTAAACGTTTTTGGGATGTTTTATCTACTAAACTTAGTTTTTCTTTAAGTATTTATCAACTCATGCTAATTTAATCGTATTTCTCAAAGTTATATTTCCATTTGAAAGGTTCTTTCAGGAAAAAGTAGGTAGGATAAAAGTAACGAGTCAACCGTTCATCAAGAATGTATCAAGATTGCTTATTATAGAAGAGATGGAGAATGGTATGCTTTAAGTAAAAACAGAGTCAGTTGTTTATTTGAAGAAAACGAAGTACCAATGGAATTAAATGACATATAATAACAAAAATTGTTTGTGTTTCTCAGGAAGAGATAAATATAAATTTCTGGCTTCAATATCACAATTAGAGGCCGTCTTTTCTAGTAACTACGATGCATAATTCGACACATCAGTCACATCATTTTAGTTGCCAAGTGAAGAGTGTCGACTGCACTTTCATAATTCAAACTAGTAGGAATTGATCCTACCAATACGATATTATTCAGCTTGAGTCATGTTGATAGAATCAATTTCAGAGTTTGTCTATGATAAACAAGTACCAAAGCAGTAACGTAGTCCACAAAGTTCCCCAAGCCAATCCTTATAACAACACAAAAAGACTGCCACGCTTTAATCTAGCCAGTATTAAGACTTTTGTAAAGTAGTACGGAAAGAAACTTTACGAGATAATAATGAAAGATGTCAAAAACACATGGATTAGGTTAGGCCTCGTGATAAGCAGTACTGGAGTTAGGCTTCTGATAAATAGTACTGCAGTTGAGCTAGCCTAGCAGCGATTGAAAAGATAGCGCGTGGTACGTCGTTGTCATTCAAAGCATTTAAGAAATCCATAGCGAAATGCTGGCGCTCGCATAAGCGTGCAGTGGCACTGCAAGCTCATTTTCAACAGCAAACTAAGGAGAGGACACCTTGTAGAGGATAGATAAGGAGGAGGAAGGGATGGGGGGAAGTGGGGGACAAAGTTAAGAGAAGTAAGAGTGAGGCAACGTTTCTCATCCATCTACCTCCTTTTTCATCCAGTCTTAGTAGTTATAGATTATAGAAGCAGAGGAGAAAAGTAGGTGGAGAGAAGCAACTTTTGTTCTTGTCTCAAACAAAGAAGGAGGAGGAGGAAGCGATGGACATTAGTGGACATTGCATCCCAGCACCGACCCTTTCTCAAATAGAATAGAGAGAGAAAGATAGTGATTGGAAGGATGCTAGATATTGATAAGAAGCCAAGGAGACAACGTCGTCATGTGGCTCTATACTATACCTTGCACTACGTACTGCATACTGTGCATCACTTCTCTCTTCCTTGCAGGCATAGACATAGAGCATATTTCACAACACGGGCTGAATAACAGTTTGCCCGTTTCCACTGACCTTTCACCTTTTCATCTAGTTCAGTGACCTTTCATTTGTTGAAGGTTAGCCTGCTATTCAACAACTTCATATAAGGGATAGAAGTTGAATTAAAAAAAGAAAGAGCTAAGTTCTGTTTTTTTTTTTTTTTTATTTTTATAAAAAAAAAATTTTTCGCTTACATGGATTCAAAATGAAGTAGACATCAACATATAACGTCCATTAGTCATGGATGTATGGATGTACTTGTCATACTTTGGTTCAAACCAATGCAACATTTTGAAGTCTCATGATATCAGTTGAATTTCGAAGACATAACATGCATCTCGACTCGGTTAATTAAATTGCTCATGGAGTTACTTGATAATGAACTACTTCTAGAATCACAGTGTTTCTGACATTTCTGTGGAACAAAAAAGGAAGACTGAATTAGATTCATTATCAAATTATCTCCTGAAGAAAGACAATCTAGAAGTTTTGTAACCTTCTGATATGAAAAGAATCCAGAGTTTTCACCATGAATTGCGATTACCAAATTGGCGAAGGTAATTTCACAGTATTAAAAAATGAGATATATGTAACAAATACAGGAACGATGAAATTTAAATTATATATCATTCGCACGATTTGCAGCGCTTGAAGATGTATAATGTATTTGCATCTCGCTTTACTGACCACAGGAAATAGTTGCAATGAAAATAAATAGAACATACGAGTATTGAAAGATGCCTGCAGACTTTAGATCACTACTACGCAGAATGCACGCAATCTGCATTGCCAGACGATCGTGCTGCGCGACTTGCTGAACGACGAGTTTCGTGTGATGAGAGGAAGCTGCTGAAGATGGGATGCGGAAGATATGGAAGGCGGAGTGGAGGAGAAATGGAGAGGAGGAAAAGAAAAAAGAGAATGAGACAATGTGAGAGAAAAGAGGATTTTGATACACTAAATTGGGATAGGAATGAGAGCAAGAAGAGCGATAAGAGTGACCAGAAGACGTTGCCTGGCAACAAGTTGAGTGCTTCCTTGAAATATCTCGTCGAGTCTTGGGGAGGTCTGGAAAGAATGATGGAAAAGTTTGAATTCCTGATTGGGGAAGAGAAGGCGATAAGTTTTCGATCTTCTCTTCGTAGAAGTCGAATTTCTACCACTTTGAACTATTCTAAAAAGTTCATTTTGTGGGTTTTCACCGTTCACGAATATACCATGTATGTGGTGCAAAAACAATGATGAGGAAGAAAAAAGGGAAGTAAGCTTAGGTTACAGTAAACAAACAGAAAAGTAGGAGCTAAAGAGGAAGTATGAAAAACAAGAAGGCAAAGCAAACATGTGAAAGTAATGTTCCTCATCCATCGACATTTCAATTCATAGGCTATATAAAGGGACAAAATCAACGAAACATCTTATCTTCCAGATCCGGATTGTTTAACATACCACTATCCTCTTCTATTTCACGTATCATGCGTGGTGCACGAACCAATCTATTGACTTGACATCCGCAATGTCCCACATCTTCATAGCATCTCTATTATGAAACCAGCTTTGATTAAGATAAACTTTGCGATTAGAACTGCAGCACATTTACGTTTTCTTCGCAAAATTTACTACTGATCAAATCCGCGTAAATTATAAGTTTTAAGGAAGTCACTTCTCGCAACAGGTTTTGATTATCTCGATGTACTGTTTGATACCTATGTGTTTCATTTAATTTGTAAAACGAATTTAACTGCAATTCGTTCTTACCTAAATTGAATTGATCGCTTTCGCTCGATAGTTTGCATTACCAAAAATACCGCTGTTCGTTAAGCTCTCATTGCTTATTATTCCTTATTGGCAAAAAATCCTGCTTGATGACAAGTAATTATTGTCAAGACTACATAGTTCCATGATCTAACATTAATGTGTTCTAATCTGCAAGAAAAATCCCGTGGATCTGAGTATTTTTTGATATCTCCTGTCAGAAAAAAAATTTTTGTCTATGCAAGCCGGTTTCATGTTAAAAGTCTACCAGGAAATGTGATGGTTGCAATTAATCGAATTAACTGAATTGAAAATAAATTGAAAAATCTGCATTAATTGGAAGCAATACATAACTATCTTCTGCCTGAGTTCTCAAATAAAGCAAGAAAAATAGCTAGTTTTAAAATATTTCCTAATGTATTTTTAGATCATATTCCATGTTTAGGGCGAAGTATTGTGTCGACGAATTTTGCATTCTAAAATGTTTGAAAGGTGAAAGATATTGCACTATGTTCTTCATAATGTCATTCGAAAAAGGCATTCTCCACCATGACATTCAAAAAAGGAAAAAATTTCAAAATAAGCCAAAAAAATCCTACCTAAAATCTTCGAAAAAAACTTCAAAGAACTAATGTTTAAATTATAATGAAAGTAAACATATAATGAAATTAATAAGGAAACAAATATAAAAGCGACGATATAATGTAAGAATTGTATGCATTAATTGTAGGACTAAAAAACACGACTTGTGAAAATTTTTGCAAGCAAAAGTGTCGGACTTTGAAATCATTAGGCTAGAAATTTGTCAGACGGCACTAGCACATTTGATTTTAAATACATACATAAATATTTAATGCAAAATACTTTCATAAGAAGTAATAAAACATGTAAATAATCACGTCTTTTCCTCTTTAGCAATCAGCCCATACTTTTTGTGGAACCATCAATTCGGGTAAATAAAAAGCATTCCATTGCTCAATCAAACAATTCAATGGGACGATATTAATAAACAATCCCAAAGATGCAAATTATCGATCTGTTCAACATCATCATAATATACTGAAATATGAAATGAAGTTAAGACTCTGAAATGATATCATTTAAATGGGATTACATATTGCTGCGAAGAAGTTGTAAACATATTCGCAAGAATCCAACTTTATCTTTTCCTGAGAATTCATGTAATGAAGAAGAAAATTCAAGAAAGTTGGGAAGTATCAATCTGATCTAACACGATCAAAAATTCGAATTAAAAAAAAAAAAAAAAAAAAAAAAAACAGGATATAAAAAATTTGCTTTCCTTTCATCTATCAATATAATTAAACGAAAGGTCGAACACCTCTCAACTGTCAGAGGATATCAAAGTATTATTCCTGAATATTTAAGCTACCTTTCATAGTTCTGTAAATAACTTGAGGGAATGCATCTTTCAAATATTCTATAAAAATTTGCTGTGGTCTGTTACTTGTGAAATTTTATCAAAGTACATGTAAATTAAACACAAATACGATTCATTTTTCGTAAAAACGTAGACAATTATAAATAAAAAAAATAAATGAAAGATACATGAAATGCCAGGACAAAATTTTAATACAATCTCAAAAACTTTCAAGTCAATTTTATGACACTCTTTTTCGTGATAGATGTGTTTAAAGCATGATTTTAAATTTAGAATTTTTGATTCGTAATCAAAAGGTTTATTTCTTTAAGTATTTTTATCTTTTTTTTTTTTGTCTTTTTTATTTTTACTTCATGAATATGATCGCTTGATTTGTGTTTTGCTTGGTGTTGAGTTTTTACTTTTTTTTTTTATTAGCTTATTATGTTTTTTTCTTTGTTTTTGAGTCTCTTTTATTTTCTGGTATGGTGAGCTTAGTTTTTTTTTTCTTTTTTTTTGTATTGAAAGTTATGGTATTGATAAGGTTATGTTCTATTTTTACAATGTTAAGTTTGATTTTGGTTTAGGTTGTTTCGTATTTTATCCGTCAGTTTGGATGTAAAAATAAATATGAATTACCCATTTCTTCGGAATGCGTTGCAACATTTTAAATATAAAGTGACGCTAACCCTTTCAATTTATTATCACAAAAAGCAATGACCAATAAAAAATTATGAATTCAGTATAAAAAATGTAATTATTATGAAGGTTTTGCAGTCAGAAAATTTTTTTACAAAATTATAAATTCTTTTTTATGGATTTTCTAGTGCCACAACAAGGAAACTACGTTCCTTTCATGGTGTTCGTTCAGGAAAAATATTTTAAATAAATAATGAGAAGATAATTTATCATGAAAACTTGAAGATCAAAAAAGGCATGTGACAATTCAGTTGAACAAAGAAATTTAGGACAGACATGCGAGACGTTTCGAATAGCACCATTCATTTCATATGTCGGCATTATTGGAAATATGTAGAATCTAGGGCCTGAGCAATTTGTTCTGAAGTATCGATTGTAACTATTTTGAAAAACTTGATTGAATAAAATGTTGATCAAAAATATTAAAAAAAAAAACTTAATTTAATAGAATTTTTCAGATGTAGTCTGAAGGAAACGATAATGAATGTCAGGGAGTTTCATAGATATAAACATTCGTGCGAAATGTATGATCAAGAAAGAAACCAAGATTGGCGCGAAAAATGGGATATTTTTTCTATCTAAACTAATTCATAGGATTGTGCTAATTGAACTTTCAGTAGTATAAAGATATGATTTCAGAACCTATGCGAGTATGTCTGCTAATTTAAAAATGTGAGAAAGAATGCAAAGTTTATGAGACAGACACTCACTTTCAATGATCAAAAAGAAACTTGATGCAGTGATTTGAAAATAAAAAGACAAAATTTAAACAGATTTGTTTACGAACCCATATCTTTAAAGAAGCTCAGGATTATGTTGGGATTTTACTTTAAATAAATCATAAATCATACTGTTTGGTTTACTTCAGGTAGTGGTGAAGTTGCACTGTGTATTAAGTTTAGTCATGCATCTTTTGTAAGAGATGACAATCTAGACTGAAAAACTTCATATGATTCATCCGCTGATCACATTATCGATCGTTAATTTAATGGTAAAAATTCGCCATTTGAAGCAGAAAAAATATATTTTCTTCGATTCAAAGTAATTTCATTTATAATAACAGATTAAAGATTAAACTGGAATCGTCTCAAAACGTTGCTCGAAATCCATCATTTAAAAACATCACATCCGGAAATAATACGGCTCTTATAATAAGCAAGCAATCAAACCTCCTGTTAAGCATATCTGAAATATTTCTATTATTGCGTATCTGTCACGAAATCCTACTCTAGTAGCATCACAAATATCTTTAGAAACTTGACTTTTAAAATCTGAAAATGGATAAATGACAAGCAACAAAAACGGTAAAAGGAAAAGTTTGAAACAAGCTGCATAAAGACTATAAACATTTCAAGAAGAAAAGCAGGAAAATATTAATATTCCTCAATGAAAGCAATTGCGAGAAAACAACAACAGATTTTGCGTCAAGATATTCACCCTTGTCTTAGTTATCTTTTTTTTTTTTTTTGTTGCTTTTGTCTACGTCTGTTCTAATCTATTCCAAGATTAAAAAATGCAAATGTGATTAAATAACAGAACTTAAATTAAAAACCATTTAAAACTTGATCAAATATACTGTAAAACTAAAAAATTTTGGAAAAACAAAGCTCACAAACCTTGAAGGCAAGAACTAATTTTTTTAAAAAAAATGCTGCAAATCTTACTGATTTTATTGAATGAGTGGATGGGTGGATAAATACATCGACATAAATGTAAATAAGCTTTAATACTACTTACACTCTATTCACGAGCATTTTCTCATAACAAAAAATATAAAGCATTAATTTTTTTTTTTATCAGAAAACTAATTTCAGTGTTCCCAATCTAATTACAAAAAAATAATTAACATCAATGTGGCACCTACATTTGCATCTCAAATAAGTATACGGGCAAATAAGTGATAATTAGTTCACATGTAGAGTGGCATGATGCTTAAAAACGGGTAGATTAGCCTAAATTACAATTTTTTTTGATATGGCTTTTCTTCAACGTAAAATTAGAATAGTAGCTTCTAATTTCACGTGCTCATTCCCTTAAAGAGGTAACAACTGTAATTTCCTTATCCCTGTCTCATGGAGCAAGTAATTAGCAGTTTCATCTCTCATTTCAGGAGAGATGCTAAAAACATTTGTAAATATGACATAATAAATGAAGATAAAAAGTAATTACAAAAAGGATGAAGCTGGGAAGTGTATTTGTTAATTGCAGTGCAAAATGCGAGATTATATGAATATACAGACTAACTGAAGATAGGATACTGGAGAAAGCTGACGAGAAATGACTGACCGTTCGAATTAGCTCACCTTTTGAAATAAAGGTATGCTGTACAGGTAGGGATTCGTCCTGAACAAGAACAGATGGATGGATTTAAATAATTTGTGGATGTCAGTGGCGATGTTAACGATTTTAACGAATAGAATCATAATTTTCCCTCTAATTATCAATCATCAATCTGATTCTGCTGTTTCCTTACTATTACTGCACTTTGTTACTGTAAC
Organism: Onchocerca flexuosa; assembly: GCA_002249935.1. Classification (NCBI taxonomy): domain Eukaryota; kingdom Metazoa; phylum Nematoda; class Chromadorea; order Rhabditida; family Onchocercidae; genus Onchocerca; species Onchocerca flexuosa. The sequence continues at coordinate 654,413 of KZ269982.1, read as the reverse complement.
TGATCAGTGACTCAGAAATGTTGCCTTGAATGATGTGTAAAGAGTGCACACGTGAAGAAATCGTACAGATAGACATACGGAAGAGTTGTGATAAATGTGATAATGATCGTTCCTACAGCGATATCAAATTAAACCAATTTTTGAAGTAGTAAGTAGCCGAGGAGCGCCAATTTAATTGATTCAATTTAATAAGTAGAGATTATTGATGAATGCAATTTATTCCGGCCTGATCTGTTTCTGTAGGTCATTTTAGATTACGAACTGTTGACAACAGCTTATTTGGCTAACCTAACACAAAGCATTCACTTATTAACAAATAGCCCAAGTTGTTAGCACTCACATTCTAAGATGAAGCGGATTTACAGAAGTTTTCAAGAGGAACAAAATCTAACTATGTTTAAAGAACTCAAAAAGCAATGCATCTATTAAGCTATTCAACAAATTTATAGACGTAAATTTTCTAGGTCTGTAAAGTTGTTGTAACATCAAGTGCGGGAAATAGTTGCTTGATAGTAAATAAATCAACAGTAAATATTGTTAGTATATTCATAGTATATCTTTACTCGAGCAATATTGTAATTATACTTCGCATTTAAAGTGGATTTGCATAAGCTTCCAAGTAGAACGGAATCTAATTGCAAACTCAGTCGATCCAAAAGAATTAATTACATCTCCGATTTGAAATTTTTCAAAATTCTTCATAATTAAGGATTTTTTTCGCACTGAAAACTAGTCTTTTTTAAAGTTTGTTTAAAGCAAAACTATTGCCAAACATTAACCAAAAAAACTAAAAAAAAATGACATCTCCAACGTACTCAAAATTTTCAGTTACTTCTGCCCGGAAATGATACCGCATTAGCTACTTCATCTTGAAAAACGTCATAATATGAGCCAAATATTACAGCAAAGATGATGTAGGAAGAAATTTTCCAAACTTCCAGTAAAATTTACTGCGCTAATGCAAGTTGTCACATGTCAAGATCAGCATGAAGCCAGAAGTTTTAACAATAGCAAAAAACTTGCCACTTAAAAAATTGATAAATACATCATATGAAAAAAATAGACTAATTATAACGCTAACTTTGATGACATCTTGAATAAAAGTCCTTTTTTGTACGATTTGTCAAATTTTTGAAATTTTTTGGAATTTTAAATAGAGTAATTTGAAAAATTAGAAGAATTTGAAGAGTTTAATTTTCAGAAATATAATTTTAATTTGGCTACAAAATTTGTCCAGTTTGACATTATAATGAGATGATAATGTATTAAGCAATAGTCGCTAGTAGGAGATGCTCTGTGTAAAACATCTTCTGTGTTTGAAACCGGTTGTGATCCTGAATCCAATAGTATTATTCTTCTTCCTAAGAATCCTGGCAGTAATCCGGTTTCATCTAATTTTTTTGGCAACTTTTTCCGACATTACTTAGCATGTGATCGCATCACAATCATGGAGAGCATGTGAACGGAAGCTGGAATGCTTTGATAATTGTCGGGATAAAGGGGCGAATAATGAATATCATTCCAAGACAGATGCAAACCAACTATTGTGTTTTAAGGCTAAGAGAGAAAAAGAGAAACTGAAACTTTGGTTTCTTTTTGTTGTCATAATCACAATTAAATTATTTTCTTATTTTAAGAAAATAATGTATAATTATAAATACCACAATTATATTTTCTGCAATCAAAATGATTGCTATCCATCGACTCTGAAGTTAATTCTAGATACCGCACTAACATGCAGTAAATATGCATTCTCCAATCTATAATCTTGAATAAAGATCAGTTCTAAAAAATTACATTAATTTTCGTGTGATGAAATCGTTCACCTATCCATAGTATCGACTACACCGCCCAAAAATATTGTTTTCTATCCATGTGCAGAATAATATGTCCATATTTCACACTTAGTTTCTTTTTCGCTTCCACCAGCCACTATGTCTTATTTCCGCAAATCATTGTTTTCTGTACGACGGTGTTAAGTGCTGGCTTATTTACTTCAAAACATTAGAAATGTTAATAAGCTTGAGACTAATAATTTGAAAATGTTACAAGGCATTTATTATAGTGAAATTTTGCGCTGAATGCGACGATATTTGCTTCTTAATCAAAATACACTGAATATTTAACTTGAACTGTGACTGGCACATCTCTATTTCACCGTTATTATTTTGCATTCCCTTATATCACAAACATTGTTCGCAGTGACTGTTGTTTCTTTCATAATTCAACGGAATTAAACAATTCCTTTTTTTTTTTTTTTTTCGTATATATTAATCTTTTATAGTAAAAGTTGTTTTTAAAAGAGTGATATTGGAAAGATTAAATAAGAATCTTCGGCATTTCTTTCATTTTAAAGATCGATGTTACATCAAGCGCTTTGTCCTTAGATTTTTGGCTAGAACTCATGGAGCATATTTTACTTCGAAGTGAATTTTTTACTTTCATTTCTTGCTTTAATGTCTTCTGGTCGCATACTGATATCAATATGCATTATCTTCTACTTTACTACTTCACATTGAGTTTTATTGCTTCAATTTTTGCGTTCAACTCTAATAGAATCGTATTTAGTTCGTGGATGTGCTCACAACAAAATCACGTTCTTTGCAGAAGATAACTGAATAGTGAGCGCTCTTAAATGAATAGTTGAAATTGACTTCGTCAAAATGACTTTTTAAACGGATCGGATTACACAAAATGTTTAGGATGAAAAATTGCTGAAGACGAGGAGGCTAATAGTAAGTAATTGTTATGGTTATCATGGTAATTTTTGTAGATAACAATAAATTATAGCACTCTGGATAAGTTTTTTTTAAATACTAAGATTTGTTTTCGTTATCTGATATTTTGATTATGGCAAGAACTTCAAGAAATGAAATAATTTGATTATATGTTTCTGACATTGCAGTTTGCATTGCAAGAAAAAATTATTACAGTTTATTCAACTCGAGACATTCTTTTTTGAAGAGTAAACTATAAATTTTTAAATATATTCCGAAGGAACAACCAAAAAAAAAGCTAGTGGAATAAAGAGGTTACAAGTTTTTCAAAACAGGTATTTAGCTTAATGGCAAATAACCATGTTAGTGATGAAGAGCAAAGACAAATATGTAGTTTGCAAACTTTTTATCAGTATGTCCTAAGTTTGATCTCACGCTTATTGCTAATTGAAGCGTGCGGTGAAATTATTGGCAAGAAATTTTCTGACTTTATTACAAATACGAAAAAGCAGTAGACATGTCACAGTTTTTCATTTTTCATTTTTATTTTTATTGCGCAGTAATGCGATACTTCGTCTAAATCTATCATCAAAGGCTTTTCATAATTCATTTCAACTGATCCCGGTACGAAATGCTATAACAAATATTGTTCTGTCCTTTTTTACTTCACTGATTAATATTGAAAAAGATATACTGATTGAGAAACACGATAATTAGACTTTTGTAAAGTTTCCTACCATGTTTTTTTCCTACCACTTCCATGTTTGACAGGTCAGTAAGGTGAACTAAATTTTGGCTTCGAATCAAGCTTATACTTCGCTATACTGATTTTGAGTAAAAATTTTCAATTATGTATTACTGATAAGCTATTACTGATTAAATGCTGGTAAAATATAGCGTGCATCAGCTTACATCATCAATACTGGTAAAGTATTACTTAATAACTACGTTTTTGACGAGGAAAAGGACACGTCTTAGAAGTGATATACGTATTCGAAATATTCGAGATTCTTATTCGTCATGTTATGTCACTTTACGATGAATGAAACGATGGCGATGCCGTTATTTATTTTATGTCATCCAAACCGAACCACTTCTTCCCTTTTCTTATTGCAAATCGATGATGCATAGCTCATTTCTTATTTTCAATCGAAGATAAATATTTAATTCTTCAATAAGTTTATTTGCTCGTTTAGTTTGAAAAAGGAAGTAATCCTATATTGTCTTGGAAAATTTATCTTTTTTCAAACAAGACTGCTAAAAAATGTTCACTAGATGTTCACCTTCACTCTGAAAAAACTCACTCTAGAATAGTCCTTTATACCCGCCCAAACGGCGGGTTATAATTTTGTCAACGACAATTCTTATTAAACTTATAGTAATGATGTATCATTTTTAATGTCGGCTTAATTTCATATAATAAAATACTTCACTGATATTTTAATCTCAAAAATCAGAAAGATTGCCGAAACGCTGTTACATGCACTCTTTCAAATGAAATCATATGGAAAGCAATGCTGGCTCTAGAGTAAGTTCGATATGACGTAAATTTGAAGGAAAGTGAGACCATAAGAATTTATTTTCAACATATCTTTGCTGTAAATGAGTTTCATTAACTCAGTAGAATTGGTATACTTCATTCCCGCATGCCCACTGTTAACAATTTCAATAAAACCAAAACATAACTAGCATTCTTGGGTTCTTCATTATTTGGATGGAAACGGAATTAAAAATTACTGAGAAGGAAAATCTCGAAGAATTTTGAGTTGAAAATCAACTATTTTTCAGAGTGCCCCCAACTATAAAATTATAGCATTCTAACTGATTGGAGTTGGAACCATTTATTAATACCGGCACGGACAGAAGTCGTAACCGCTTCAAACAAAAAATAGAGAAACTCACACAACTAACTGTTTGAGGATTGCGATTGAAGAATTTTGGTAAAATCATTTATTCACAATATTCTGATTTACCCAAACCTAAAGATTTACCTAAAGTTTACCTTTCTCTTCTGAAAGATCTATGGTAATATTTCAAATTTGTAGGTTTCTGATACATTATTGCCATGAAGTTGTGAATCGGAAGTACGTTACTATTGCTAAGGTAACTACTAGTAATCGAATTTCTAAATTATTGAAACAATGTAGCGATTAAATGTTAGAGAACTGCAAAAAGAAGTATCCGACATAGAGAGAGACGATAATAATACTGAAAATCACCAATTCGCGATTTTTTTCCGAATATATCTGCGAGGAAGCGATTAGGCTTTTAAAACAGAGATTTTGAAATACAAACTAAGCATTTGCGGATGCTCAGAGAAATCGGAAGATGCGTACGTTTTTTTCGGGAAGTTATCGATTATAATTATTGCTTCAAAGTTCTGAAGTTTTTAATTTCCTGGAGAGAATTGTAGAACTTGTTCATATTCGTACGAAATGACAGTCACCTAATGGGAAATGTAAAAATGAGAGAGCTAGAGAAATCGAATTAGGAAGGACATATATAATTCTTCCTGAAAACCAAAAACCAAAAACCAAAAACCAAAAGTTCGACATTTTTCTAATGCTTCCGGCATTAGGATCATTGGGTGCAAATTTCTAATTCTAAGCTCCTAGATTCTTTGTTGAAGATTAAATGTCCTTAGCCGGTCGGTGAGTGGATTAATAATCCACAACAGCTTCGTATCTGATATAAAGCTGTTATAATTTATTATCCCGATGGCATTAAGTTTCAAAGGTCATAGGTTTTCTGGGCTGACTCGCTTGTTTTTTCAAAAGTCCTCATTTATTGTTCTCCAGGAAGGAATCCTGTTTCAGTTCTCCGGCCCTCTCGTTCTATGTGTACATGGAATCACTGTCATACTGTCTGACATTTGATTAATGACTGTTTGGACACTCATAATTTCTAATCTCGAAGAGATCAAATTTTCGATTTATAGATTTACTTCGAGAAAAAAAAAAAAAATCATACATTTGTTTCCAATCATACATTTCTCTAGTCCTTTCATTCTCAGAAATGTGCAGTATATCTTTTTCTGACTGCATAACAGTCGATCACAATTTTATTCAGAAAAGATTAGATCATATTCTAAAGATAGATGACCCATGACCCTGTCTTAGGGTCCCATAACCCTGTGTGTCTTAGACACACATAGGGAGGAAGCTACTTTTCCTTTGAGAATTTCCAGAAAGACTGTATTGTTTTTCTTCTTTCTCCCCATTTTTCTAATTATTGGGTGCATCTTTGATGACCTTGAAATCCAATGTACTGTGACAGAGATACTGGGAGCAATGGCAATCGACGAATATTGCTCTCCTCTTCTTCTCTCATCCATCTTATTTCTAACAATTCACAATTTCCTGGAAAAGTTCCCTGACCTACCTATCGTTAATTAATTGGGCATGCACAATTAATTTCTCTTTTCTACAACTGAATCAGATGAGTTGGCATCATGAAATTCACAGTCCGGATATTGGCCTCAATATATAAACTTTCAAAAAGGTTTGGATAGATTACTGATGGATACATAAGCAGCAAGTTTTTTGTCGTCTTTTATTTAAATTCATATAGATGTTATAGCTAAAAAATTCTGTAGATTGAATTGCAAAAATATGGGCCTTCCGGGCAAGATTCGAGCTCCGCTAATTCCTTTTGCTAATTGGGACGAATGCAATGGTAGAAATTCCTTCACAAAACTTGTTTGAACGTGGCAGCTGTGATCAAAATAGTAGTGGCATGATGCAGATGTGAAACATCTAACAAATAATGCGTCATTGGAAACATTAATCATGAATCATCACGGCATACATATTGTAGAGATGGTTTTGTATCAAAACACGGTTTTATCATTCAGTGAATGAAAGAGTATATCTCAATTTTGCACTCTTTTATTAATTTCCTTTTTTATAGATCACATCTTACAGAATCTTTCGGTTTTTAAAAATGACAGAACCAATTTCAAGATTAGTTATTAAATTGCTGAATTATAGTCCCTCTCAGCAATGTTTTTCGCTCTTTGTTATCTTTCATCGGTTTTTCTTTTCGTTTCTTAATGTTTATTGAAATGATGAGGTCATTGCAAATGTATCCAAGCATTGTTAATATGTTGTGTATCCATGTGCTCCAGGCCTTAGTTTCTCTTTTCCTAACTGCGTATTTTGAATTTATGAATCTTCTGTACAAAGTGATGTGTCGCAAGAGAAAAATGAAACTAAGTCGCTAAGCTCTAAGCGAATTTCTGTTTATGTTAGCTGTGGATCACTCAATTTTATTACAGTATTCTGCGAAGTAAATACTGACTTTGAAAGTGGAGGGAAGGAATATACTGGTGGGATTATTGTGACCAAACTTTTGGGGTCTTTCATCAGTGAGAAGGAAATTATGTTTGTACGGCAGTGTTAACTGTAGAGGTCTCTGATCTTCACATATATGTTACATATTCTTTTCTCCTTCGCATACTTCATTGATAATCCGATCGAATCATTGATGAAGTCTGTGATGCTCACTTTCAGACTACTCGCATGTAATTTTACTTTCTCTCTATCCCTTTCAATACATTTTTTCAAATAAGATCCAGAAATAAGTACAATGTTCTTTTTCTTTCTTCATTAAAATACACTTTTTAATATATCCTATTTAATGAAAAATAATGTCTTCTCTTATCATATTATTTTCTGAGGCAGTACATAGAAATATTTTAGAAGAGGAGCTTAACGATCCGATGTACATATCCTATTAAAAAGAAATTTCTGTCGAAAAGAATTACGTCTAATGCGATTTTACCTACGCAATTTTATATTAGGATAAATGGAGCTGCTGAAATGCATCTTATGTTCTGATAATTGTTCAGATTTGTATCAAATTTTCTTTTAGTATCGAAAGGGAAAATACAATTAACGTTTTTCCGAGATGTGTGGGATTTTTGCGTATTTAAACTTCTTAACGCCAAGAAAGCGGAGTGAAATAATTGATATACTGCTCAGGGGTTTACACAGGATGGAATATCGTGGCTATGATTCCGCAGGTATCGATGCCAAATATGAGAAGTCTTGAATTCCTCAACTTTAAGTCTAAATTTTAGCAAAAAAAAGTTCTTCGTATATTTGTCGTCAAGGAAATTTTTCTCGCATGTTTTACTTCCGTATTATGCAAATGATGTAACTATTGAGATCTCCAAATAGTAAATATAGAAATTTTATAGCCGTTATATTTTATATAAATTTAAAGAATAAATAACTTTAGGGCTAGCTGTGGATGATGAAGCGGATAACACGAAAATTGGTTCGAAAGTAGCTCTTCTTAAGAAAGTTGGTAAAGTCAGCGTACTTGAAGACTACATAAAAGGTATACTCAAGATTGAATAATGGAATGATTCAGCCTGAAAAGCCGGTATTTCTTTGCGGTCATGACTGTATATTGATGTACGATTTAGAATGCTTATTTAATGCTTATCTTTGCTAGTATTTAGAGAGCCATATCCGCAGTGATAATATTGTTTATAAAACACACTGTGGTATCGCACACACGAGATGGGCGACACACGGTTCTCCCAGGGATGTCAACTCTCACCCACAAAGATCAAATACTCAAAATGGTAAATTTTTATTGTATGATCCATAACTATTAAATATACGGTATTTACTAAAAAGCTTCAATTTCTAGTGAAATCGTTATTTTAATGTATCTCCCAGGTTGTTACAGAATTCTTGGTTGTCCACAATGGTATCATAACAAACTATCGCGAAGTTAAGGAATATTTGATGAAAAAAGGTTATGAATTTGAGTCGGAAACTGATACTGAAGTAATTGTGAAATTGATTCAACACATTACAAATAAATGTGAAGGAGCTAGTTTCCGTCAGCTTGTTGAGGCTACCATTCAACATCTTGTTAGTAATTGAAATTTACACTTTTCATTGTAATAAATAACTTCAGTCGCTTGTTTACCTCTTTTGTTTGAAAAAAGAACAAGTTCATTATTTTCATGTGCATTATTTCATCACTTTCAAAATCATTATCGTAATAATCCAGTTTGAACTCCAGAGCTCCGCCAGGAGGCAGAGCTTCATGTATGCCTAAATTTTCATTATAAAATTATATGAGTCTATCACGTTGTAGGAAGGTGCATTTGCATTAGCTTTCAAAAGCAATCGTTTTCCTGGTCAGCTTGTGGCAACACGACGTGGTAGTCCTCTTCTTATTGGAATTAAAACCACAGGAAGGCTGTCTACTAATCATTTTCCAGTATTTTTTAGTAAAGGTAGCTTTGAATTGTTTTCTAGAGCTGAATTTTTTATTCGTAGCAACTAACAAGACCAACGCTTAACTCCTTCTATTAGTTTTTGGTTTTTTAATATCCGAGAAAATTTCACCTTTAAGATTCTAAGAATTTTTTAGCTCGTCGCTTCATATCTTCCGAATACGCCAATGAATCTTATATGGAGCCAACAATGGTTATCGAAACAGGATTCAAAACAAGTACGCCTATCAAAGGAGGGGAAGGTTTTTCGTTTCCGTAAACATACGTGAAAGCTATTGTTTGCTTATTTAGCTTCTTTTATGCTGAATGTTAACTCGTAAAAGTGGTTTCCAGCATCCAATGAGGCAGCATTTCAAATTTTTGATTATAAAGAAGCGGAATATTTTGTTGCATCTGATGCAAGGTAATCTTTCGAATAATTCATGTTTTATCAAATCGCTGATTATAACGAAATAGGGTTGAAATATTGCAGTAATAATATAACACATTTTCTGCTCTGTTTTCAATTTTGAAGTTGATAGCTTTGGATCGAAGCAGAATCATCTTCTGTTAGCCAATTATATTCGTTGTTTAGTGCAGTTGTTGAACATACAAAGCAGGTCATTTTTCTGGAAGACGATGATGTAGCTATGATCGAAAATGGGTGTTAGTTTTTATGTATTTTGTATCCGAGCGAGGTCGTAACTTTCATTAACATTACCTTTATTGTTAGGTCAATAGAAGTAAGATTTCAGGAATAAGATATTAATTTTAAAAAATACGTTAATTTTTTCTCGAACATGAAAACTCAACTTGAATTTTCATGCGGCATTTTGTCTTTCAGCATTATCAATACATCGCATAAAGCGTGGAGATGAAATTCCACAAACACGTGAGGTTCAAAATTTGACGTTGGAGTTGCAAGAAATAATGATGGGTAATTTCAAAACATTTATGCAAAAGGAAATTTATGAACAACCGGATTCCATTGTGAACACAATGCGAGGTCGTATACTTGATAATGGTACTGTTGTTCTCGGAGGTATAAAGGTCTGATTTTTTTTTCCAAAGTGTTATACATGTCATGTATTTTTCGATTAATCATTATGAATTGGATTCTCTTGTCACCAGTTCTATAATTCATGAGAGATGAAACAAAAGTTGTCGTAAAGTTCTGAAATAGAAGGAGAAGGAAAGTAGTTTTCTTCATTGAAATATTTTCCGGTTTCTGTAGTTTTTTTTTTTTTTTTTTTTTTAGTTATATTAAATTTTTTCATTAAATTAAATTTTTCATTAAATTCAGAATACTAAAATGGCTTAGTAACTGAATTGCAAATGAATCGAATAGAAATAGAAAGTTTAAACAAATAGCATCCTTTGATGAGTAGATTGAAAACTAGTTCAATCTCTTCATCAAAGGATGCCATTGGCTGAGTTTGGCTTGTGGTAGTAGCATATCTAGGAGGAATTTTGCAAAGAAATGGGAATTGCTGGTGATCAAGGTGATATTTTGTAAATATTTGATGCTGTTGCAAATGCTGTTCAAAAAAAGGTTCATATTGGCATTTCAGGATTATTTATTGGATATTAAGCGATGTAGGCGACTAATCTTGGTGGCGTGTGGCAGTTCGTACCATTCAGCTCTTGCGGTAATTCTTCTTTAGTAAACAAATCAGACTTAGTCATTCACTTCCTATAGTATGTATATATTGCGATTTATTTTCAAAATTCCTGGAATTGGAGTATAATAACTTTTAGTGCCGACAAATCATGGAAGAATTAACAGAACTACCAGTGGTACTGGAATTGGCCAGCGATTTTTTGGATCGCGAAACACCGATATTTCGCGACGATGTTTGCTTTTTTATATCTCAGAGCGGTGAAACAGCAGATACTCTCAACGCTTTGAGGCTAGTATTGCGATTGATAAGCAAAATGGTTTTTAAGTTCCTCGCAAACTGTTCTCAATCAGAACTTTCGGAAAACTTTCGTTTTTCTCTTATGAACAATTACGAAATTTTAATAATCGGTTTTTCAGATATTGCAAACCACGAGGAGCGTTGACTATAGGTATTACAAATACCGTTGGAAGTAGCATTTGTCGTGAGACACACTGCGGAGTTCATATCAATGCTGGTCCTGAAGTTGGTGTTGCGTCAACCAAAGTACGTATAAATTGATCCTGCAGATTAGAAATTCGAACTTTCTAAAACAAAATCATAAATTAATAACACTAAAATTGACTGCTTGCAGGCGTATACTTCGCAAATTTTATCGCTGGTAATGTTCGCTTTAACAATGAGTGATGACCGCATTTCGATGCGCAAGCGTCGCAATGATATTGTCAACGGATTACAACAGTTACCAGGTTACATTTTTTGTCGAGCTTATTGAAAGATGAATAAAGATTTTGTTAATCAAGTTTTTGCATTATTGTAATTTCCTAAATATGATTTACTTAACTTATCCAAGTTCCTAATCAAATGGCTTTTCGGTTAAATGTCTTATTCATCTCTATCATTACAAAGCAAAAAAGAAAAACAAATACTTCCCAGTAGTCTGAAATGAGGCACTTCATATCATATCATACTTTATTAAACCGCAGTCAACATCGCTGATAAGCTGAAATCTTGAAGAAAAAGTGAAAAGATTGACTTCTTGCAGATTTGATTCGAGAAGTTTTGAAATTGGATGATGAAGTACTTACAATAGCGAAAAAAATCTATAAGGAACGGTCACTTCTAATAATGGGTCGTGGATATAATTTCGCTACCTGTCTTGAAGGTGCATTGAAAATCAAAGTATGTATTCTGGAAGGAAATGCTGTAATTAGAGCCGAGAATTTGTATTTATTCAGTTTTTTTTTTTTTTTTTTTTTTGGACTAGAAAAAATTTATAGGAATTGTCATACATGCACTGTGAAGGAATAATGAGCGGCGAATTAAAACATGGCCCGCTTGCAATGGTTGATAAGAATCGCAGCATCGTTATGGTCATCTGTAGCGATAATGTTTACAATGTAATTATAGTTTATGCTTGCAGGAAGTTTTCATTTCAAATTAAAATCAGGGTTTCTACAAAATCCGTCGAAAAAATACATTCAAAAATATCTCTCGTAGTGATTTCCAGTATTTCTAATCAAAAAAAAAAAAAATTTTGGCTATCTAATTTAGAAATCAATCAACGCTTTGCAACAAGTGCTTGCTCGTGATGGTGATCCCATTATTATTGCGGACTCCGATGTACCAGAAAATGATCTGAAGGATAGGCATTCAGTACTTCGTGTTCCGAAAACAGTGGACTGCATCCAGAATATCCTAACCGTCATTCCTCTGCAGTTGCTCAGCTATCATGTTGCTGAATTAAAAGGACTAAACGTGAGTTCTACTGGAGATTCCTGGTTTCCTTATCTGCATTTGCGAATCTTTATTCCTCACGGAATTATGAAGTTGTTGTTACACATACTCCATGGCGATTTGCTTTTAGATAAAGCCGCTTTTCAGGTTGACCGGCCACGTAATTTAGCCAAATCAGTTACTGTTGAATGACAGGCCCACCAAATACGCAATCTCTAACTGTGGATTAAATCGATTTACAATTCCATTTCGCCAAAACTCTTCGATATTCCAGCACCTTCGTGCTTTTTGCATCAATGTTAGCTAAAATTTCAATGAAAAAATGTTATAAGCGCATAGATCCTGTAACCATCCTATTCTTATCTCAAGGTTCATTTATTCCTTCATATGTCCATTCTTTGTTATTTTAACTTCATATATACATGATGTAGCAGTCTTCCTTTTACCAACCTCAATTTTTATAATAGTTCTCATGCCAAAATTGAACACATCCTCCTTCAACATGAATTCTCCGCACTCTGTACTTTTTTTTTTTGAATCTGTGCAGTTGAGTCAAATAAATTATTTGATACCAGAGTTTTTCCGATAAAACTATATTATTTCTAAATAATTCTCCATCAGCTAGCCTTAAAATAACTAGATGGTTTGTTGGATGAGGCGTAATGTGGCACTGCATTATGTATATATCTACTTCTTGTATGCTTAAATAAGGAGCTTATTAAAACAACCGTTGGTGTATTTTTTTTTTCCCCCCCCCCAAAAAAAAAAAAAAAAGTTTCACTATTGCACTGGTCGTTCAACTCTCAGAGAGTGAAATAAAAGTCAAGAAATCATTGGACATGAAAACCATAAACAAAAGCATTTATATCAAAATGCACATAAATTTACAAGTAACTCAACAAGAAATACGAGGATTCGGTATTTATTCAAAGTTTATTTGCAAATCCTAAACAAGGATGCTTTAGTCCTTATCTCTTCATCCCTGCTTGATACAAGTCGAATTATACTTTGATTTGTATGGGCTAAATTGAGTTCTAAGAGACCATAAGCAACTGAAGGGAAGAATAAGGTGATAGTGATGGAGTTTCCAAAGGTTTTTTGAATCAGGTTTTTAAAGAAAATATGGGGGCTTCTTTTAATGATCTATAGTAAAATCCAATTTAGGATCAATGATCTACAAACGCTTTTGAAATTTACGAAACTCACTAATTCCTGCAGAAAAAGATGAGGAGATTCAAAAGGTTACGTAACGCTCATTAAAACAACAAAGCTCATACACAATGCTAAAATAAGGAATTGAAACCAGTCAGGATTCTATCGATTGTGTTTCTTTAATTAATACCTAATCATATCAGGATGTTTTGATCATTTACTTATTCCAGGCAGGATATTAATAATGTCAAACCAGATGCAACTATCCGAGGCTGAAGGATCCAAAATAAACATAAATCAGCCAATAAAACTGGAGATATTTGAATGCTACTCGGTGTAATCAAAGACAGGAAATGGGACGAGGATCCTGCCGAATTAATATGAGTGAGTTGTCAATCATCAGAGTCACACAAATCGATCACTTCACTAGGAGCAAATGAATTTTGTTCCTTTCCTGCCTTATCTGAAACAAATTTATCTTAAAAATCCATTAAAAACACGTGAAAAATATTTAAGATATTAATTCAAACAATATGAACTGATACACAAAGTAACTAAAGAACTAACACTTGGGTTGGTCATAAACTGTACCACGAGCGTCATAAACATCACCACGTAATGACCGGATGAAAACTCCAGTCGGTAAAGTGACCAGCCAACATTTCTCATGTAATGCAACTTTACCCTTTCGTCCGGGAGCAGTTAAGCATGGAAGCTCCATTTCTACAAAAATAAATAAAAACCATTGAAAAAATATTGTCACAAAGACCAATTCCAAAAATCAATAGTTTCCCTTTTTCATTCAAACACGAGGAATACCTCTATCAGTGATGATTTGTATGGCATTTCCGTTAGGATGTTGATTTGATGTGGCAGTGGGTTCCTGATTATGCCAACTTCCCATGGCGCGCTCAAGAATCATTGCCATTGGTGTTGGTCTAAGTGGCACTGGACTATGCATTTGTTGCCTAAAGGTCAAAATTCGTTATTCTAAGTCATTCATGCAGCAATCCTAACAAGAAAAAACTTCGCAAAGTTTACGAGAAACTTGAAAATTTACGATGCTGAAGGCCACATTCTTGGGAACGGCATTCGTGGACTTCCGAATTCATTACCACGACCAACACCACGCAGAGTCCAATCATAATCAAAATCTCCATTTTTGTAGATTTGTTTTTCTCTTTCATAAAGCATCCTGGCTTCGACCTTCTCTTCCTCACTTAGCCGATCTTCTCTTTCCATTAACAGGCTTTCGTGCAAGAATGGAATCTAATAAAATCAAAACCATATATCTGATGGAAGACCGAATACTCAAACCCTAAACATTATTATTTAAGAATGGAAAGAATTGAAAATTATAATAAAGAACGAATTATACTTGAGAAAACATTTTTGAGTGAGACAGAGCTGTCATCCAAAGCAAAGCGTCATCAATCTGCCAAGTAGTTATGTTCCATTCTTCCGTAGCTACATCAAGTGACTCCTGAAATGATTTCTCGCATATTCATATCATCTAAAGAGCGATTATTCTCAAACATCAAGTCAAACATGAACAAACTCAGCAAGATTTAAGCCAGTAATTTCCATTTACACTCTGATTAAATCTAAGATATTATACAATAGTCATTCAGCAATAAATATGAGGTCTTACATCATAGACAAGAAGCTGTTCCAATTCACGCTTCGTGATGTCAATGTCCATCTGTTTATCGTCCACAACTCGTTCTACAAATGTAAAATATGTTGAAAAGCAACTAAAAAACTAAAGGTAATGACAAAATGTTTAATTACGTTGCAATCCACTCTTCCCAATTTGACGACTGAAAATGGCCCTCTCCATACTGTTGTCCGTAATCAAACGATATACATATGTGCGTCTTTTTTGACCATATCTGTATATCCGACAAACGGCTTGCGCATCGTGACAAGGATTCCAAGAAACATCAAAAATAATAACACGACTTGCAGAAACCTTTAAAAAACCGATGTTTTTAGAGCAAACCATACGATACTAGAATCATTCTTCATACGATACTAGAATCATTCTCATTTGAAACATACACTACAGACTTTTTAACATTAAAAAACTAAAGCTCCTGGAAAAAATAATTATGAAGCTCACAAGGTTTATTCCAAGTGAGCCAGCTCGAGTTGATATGAGAAAGAGGAAAATATTAGGATCTTGATTGAAGCGAGTAATCAGTTTTTCTCTCTCTGTGGCTGTAGTTGACCCATCAAAACCTAAAATTATATCTTTTCAACTATTTAAGCATTTCACCGGAAAATTGTATTTCTCAAATATCATGAACAAAGTGCATTTAATCATCATGATTTCGATTTTTTATAACGCAAAACCAACGATAGTAATTGGTGTTCCTTTTCCAGCGAAATTTTTTGGTATCAACAGTCACACAGCTCGATGTTTCAAGAAACCGTTCAATCTGGTTGAGAGTAAGCAGACTCTGACTAAAATCGTAGGAATAAAACGCATAACAAGCAGTCAAGTCTGCTGCTAAAAAATTAAAGAAAATCTTTTAGAAAGCAAAAAAAAAAAAACGATTTAATCTTGTTGAAACTGAAAGTTATCGGATGAAATTCTAAAAATACCTGAAGAGTAACACCTTTTCACCACTCATCACGGCCTGCTCAATGATAGCTAATGATACTACCATTTTATATCCATTTTCCATAACACCAGGCTTATATCCGTGAAGAGCAAATGTAGCCTAAAGCGATATATTTATGATCTGAATAATAAAGAATTAGAAAAAAAATTATCCTTATGCATACTGTCAAATTTAATGAATTTAATACACACACCCAAAGCAATCTAAGATTACCCAATCGTATTTAATTTCCCTGTCAAGATTAAGTTCTTCAAGTAAAGCATTAGTGATTGTAGTGTGTTTCGAACGAATGCTCATTTTATTAGAAATTCCATTCGTAACAGAGTGATCCACAGTCGCATTGTCATTCGCAGAAAAAGCTTAAAAAATTCACATATTTCAGTAGCAAGAAGCCAGAAACGATAAGTATTGTATAGAATTATATATATATATATATATATATATATATATAGTCAAAATCTTTTTTTAACATGGACAAACATAACTTTAACTTAGAATTGGTGACAACATACATGACGCTATTTGAGATGCATCATCCGCTGCTAGACATACACCCCCAGTGTCTTGCAAAATCGTATCCAAATCATCAGCAGAGAATTTTTCGTCAAAAAAAGATTTATTGTCATAGTTGAAGCTATCTAGCGAAGACTGTAATGTTGTTGGGTCGTTTAATACAGTAGGCAATGTTGACGAATCAATTAAAGCAAGCGATAAAGCTGAATCTGAAGTATTTTTGGATTTATCTGACAATGAACATCAAAGAATATAGTCTAATTACAAATACTTGCCAGTAAAACATGCCTTACCCGTTATATCATCTGTAACTACTTCTGTTGCTGCGAGTTGCGAAATTCTTTCGTCGATTTCACTTTCACATTCAGTTTTCCTTTTTTGGAAAACTTCATACAAAATGTCCGGATGATTCCAAATCTTTAATGAACTTTAATGAATATAATGTTATGCAATTAATCTTTTTGAAATTTTAGGCTGGTGCATGAAATCTTCAGAAAATACGGTGTATTTCAGAAATAAGAAAACTATAAAATCTAAATACAAGTGAAACAAATAAACCTTTGAACAAACAGCGAATGCCTTAAGTGGATTGAAGACCGCAGTTCCGCTAACGCTAATTTCATTTTGTGCATACTGCAAAAATGCTCGATACAGCATTCTCTGTATCGGACTTTTACGGAGTAATACAACAAATTCGTAACTCGGAGGGAGTATATTTTTCAACAAATGATGTGTTCGCCTGTAATTTTGCATTTTTCCTCTGTTTGTTATAAAACAGATGCATCCATAAGAATGAAAACAAAATGTTCGCAATTTGAATTGATACCGTTGTACAAATCCTTTTAATAATTCAACCAAGATATGAGTACGTTGACGAGCGATTTTGAGATCTGACGGTGTAGAGTCAATACAGAGCCCATTCTTTATTGGCTTTTCAAACATAACGCTGAATTCTTTCTTCGAACCCAAATAATGAGGTCTTACAAAATCCACCATACAATAATATTCCATTAAATTGTTCTGCAAGGGATAACCCGTTAACACAATTCGACGCCTGAAAAAATGTTTCATATTAATCTGAAAAAAAAGCATAAAGCCCATAAAAATTCTATCAGCCAGTGTGTTATATAGGGTAATTTGATGATTCAGTTCTTATTGGAAGGTTTCTGTACATTGCGTGCACGGATCTCGATATCATTAGAAATGCATTGTATTATGTATTTGTTTCCCAATAATCTGCAAGGCAATTTTCCAAACTGAAACTTTTTTTAAGGAAAAAGTTCAAATACGGTAAAAACTTTAATGACCTGAATCATTTTTGCCAAATACTTCATTTTCGTCCTTTTAAGAGAAGAACTAAAACTATTAATTTTGATTTTGCTTAGTGTATGTTCTTTATCACCTTTCGCAAATCTTTCATAAACTACCTTGTTTTTATAGCACTTAAAGCTGCTGCTATGCCTGTCCTTTCATTTTTTATACGATGGCCCTCGTCACACACGACCAAATCTGGACCAGGATCCAATAAAGCTTCTCGAGCCGCTGCAAAGTAAACTAGCTGGCAGCTCATCATTAATTATAAATAATATTTAAAAAAAAAAACCTTATGAGCAATATACGCCTACCACATAGAGCTATTGCATCCAATTCTTCCTTTTCCAAATCAACTATTTCCTCCATTTTTTTATTGGCTTTTGCAGGAATTCTTTTTTTCGGTTTTATTTGTACCAGTAAACGAAACATATCATAACCAATTAATAGAACTCCTCCTTTTGTGTGCCATTTTTCTGAATATCACTAGAATTCATCAAAATCCGTATATAGCTCTCACTTTCCCACCCCTCCCCCCCCCCCACCCCACGAAAAAAAAGAAAAAATCATGAAATCAGCACTGCTAGTACTACAACCTTTCAATTTTTACAAGCTAAAAAAAGAAAAAACTCATACCACACTAAATACTTCCACTTCCCAAATAGTTACTTTGCAGCACTTCCACATTTCTTCACAGATTTACTCCTTACCAGTTACTGTGTCGCTGATGTTTTCTTCAACATTTCATAACCGAAAACTAATTTTTATATCATTATGGATTTCAATACAACAAAACTATCCTACATCCTCTAACACTGATTCGATATTGCTTAAAATATTTAAAAACAAACGTATTAATTCTGCGCGTTGTTCATTTGTTTTTACTGCATCACCCAGAAGCCAAACTATAAATGGACGTATGTTTTCCCCTGCTTCAGTGACTCTGCTGGAAAAAAAAAAATTTGTACAAATTTTACTTGAAAAAATTGAAAAACAGTAAGGTTAAAAGATAACCAGCAAAATAATTTATTGGACCATCAATATGAACTGAAAATTAGACTTATAAATTTTATCATTATGATTTGCATATATAGCTTTTGTAAGTTTCCTTATTCACTATATTTCAATATTCATTGTTCGCTATAGCAAATAAGGAGTTATTAAATATCATTTGATTTGCAGCCGATTGTTTCTTACTTCTGACCAAAGGTCAATTCGCGCAGCCGATTTCTATATCAATTCTACATCAATGTTTTACAATAAATAACAACAAAAAATTAGTCATCGATGCAACTTACAACTCAACATAGATTTCCGCCTTCGGAAGTGATGAAAAAATAGAGTAAAATGATAACAATGCCACGATTTATTAATCCCTAACTAAAAAAATAAAAGAATAGAAACTACATAAAAAGTAAAAGGAAAGAAACAGGACAAAACAATAAATAAATATGGAATTTTAAATCACTTAAAATAGAAAAAAGGGATTACCAAAAAAGATAGGAGAATGTCAATAAGAAATAGTAGCCAAAAAAAAATTTTCAAATAATTTCATGAGAAATCAATAAAAAGAACTCACTCAGGCAACCATTTTTCAAACTCGGAGTACCAATTCTGTATCGTATTTACGGGCACAATGATCAACATCTTTTTTGCATTTGTCGTGCGAACAAAAATGTCCGTAAACGCAATTATCTGAAAGAAATTTTCTGCCTGCTATATTATTCCTCAAAATTTGCAATTCTTCAGATCAAAATAATTACCTGAATTGTTTTTCCTAATCCCATTGCATGTGCCAAAATACACCCAAAACCAGGTGATTTCCCATAATCTCTTACACTTTCGATGATATTGCCGTACCTATAGTTCACGGTTTGGAATATATAAACGAACATGGGAAGTACAAATCTATCAAGCTGAATCAAAATTTCTGATTTATAGTTTCGTTCAGTTTTTTTTATAAAAAAATTTTTTTTCTTATCCTCTGTAACTATTAGAAGTTGGGAATAAAACCCATTTCTACAATAAAGTGCGCACAAGAAGCTCTAGTCAAATAGAGAAATAAAAAACTAACATGAACCGTATGCCACCCAGCTGATGCGGCTGAAGCACATCACTGAGATGAAAAGGGACATAGACATCGGGTTCATCAGATGCCTTTCCGGGATTCACAAGCAATCGGCCTCCCATTAACTTCTTACTTTCAAGTTCCTCTTCCGTAAACAGTTTTTTACATAGTCTTTCACGTTCAACACGATGCAGTTCATCGGTCACGTCTTCATGCAATACCTGCATTTTTTCAATAAAAATTTTTCCAAAACGCTGAATGAAAATTTGAAAAAAAAAAAAAAAAAAAAAAACTATCAGGAGAATATACCCTGTATAATGGTGATCGTCGGCGCAATGGCAATGGTTGAATTAGGCCTGGAAAATTTCCACCTGAGAAAATTTTAGTGACAAGATGTTTAAAAAGAGATAAGAAAACCTAGCACGTAATAAAGTTTAGAGCAAATTTTCTGAGGATCATTGCTTCCAAACAGTTATCTCCATTTTCTTTTGAAGTCCCATCATATAAATAGGGATGAAAATCACTATAATTTCGATTGTTATAAGAACCGTTCGACATCATTTATGACTTGCAGAATAATGCACTGTGAGAGAAAATCAAATGGTGTTAATCTTAGATAAGCAAATTTGAGTCAACAAAAAATTCATATGCAAATTTTATTAAAAAAAAAGAAACCACTAAATTTTCAGACAAACCAAGTGGATGACAGTCGACATCGGAATCCTCATCACTACTTAATTCTATTATATCATTATTCGTAAAAGACGTTGAGGGTTTCACATCAGTTAAAGACGACGTTTTTAGACACTTTGATACTGGCTCCAATTTCATATATGCATGTCCATCGGTATTCAATTCTTCTTTGTACTCGGTTCCAACCAAGTTACCGACTTCCGATTCATATATCTTTGACAGACGTTCCAGCCGTTCTCTTTCTCTTCTCTGAGCTTCAGCTGCATCGGATGATACTTTTATTTCATCAAAATCTGTCCTAAAATGTAAACAAAGTGAAATGCTCCATTTTTGAAGACAATATAATATTCAAACGTTTGAAAATCGTCATATGAAAATTACAACAGTTATTTCGAACGTATTCAGTTATTTAAATTAAAAATTATGGAACGAATTCTGATGAAATTAACAGACGAATGGGAAACCTGATATGCTTTCTTTTGTTCGAACGTGTTTGAGTAGGTAAAGTTAGGGAAATAAGATCATCGGTACTATTATTTTTAGTCAATGACTCCACTGGATTCTCATCTCTGATCAGTTCTACTTCAAGCTTCCCTTTCATTCCATTCTCTTCCATCCGCACCTGTAATATATGCCTGTCAAACTGGATTTAACATTTCAGAAACTCCACAATTCAATTCCCTACAAATTAGCACCCGATAGAAACATGACGATCAGATCGAGCCCCACTGACGCGTTTAACCTGGAGGATATCTCCCACTACACTTTAATTTCCGCTGAAACACTTGAACCTCATTCATCCCAGAACCCACAGTACAGAGGAACTCTTTTGAAGATCTATATGACAGTTGCAGCAGAATTGTTTTTATCAATTAAGTCACCGATAGTGATTAGTTACATTGTCTTGCAGCGACCGTTGGCTTTGTTCTGTAGGTGATGAAGCATGCGATGTGCGGATAGCGTGAGGGATGACAAGTTTTGAAACGTCTGACTGAAATTCCAGGTGGAACTGAAATTTCAGATCGGATGAATGGCTGTTGATTTTCGAATTTGTTTGTCTTATTCTTATATGTGGACCTTTATCGTCGATATTTTCTAGCGACATGAAGTTATTGCCGGAAGGCGAATTGTTAGATGAAAAAAGTTGGAAAAAACTAGCAATGCACACAAAATGCTCTCTGTGTCACTGTCGTGGTTGGAAATTAATGTGTAATAGTGAGAATCCATACGTGATAACTAATGCTTTTCTTGATGATGTACTCTTTTCAACACCTTGTGAAACATGCAAACATTCTCTTGGTTTGTTTACATTTTTTTTAATAAGTAAAGGACAAAATGCCGACTTATTGACTTACACAGTTTCTAGTCTTAACTTTTTATAAAATGAAATTAATGAAGTAAATGGACAGATGGCATGATGAAGCCACCACATTAATGCACCGACATGCAGTCACATTTTCATTGGGAGACGAATTAACGAAATATCTAGAATACTGTAGAACACGGGCAATCTCTCACGAAACTCCTTTTTTTCGTCAACTTCTCCTGATATCACTTATTGTACTTTACAGGGAGACATTTAGACAAGTTGCGAGAAAAGAAAAACGATGATATTAGAAAGTTATTGTTAATGATGTCAGATGCAGAGAAAATGCAGGGAAGACTCATCGGAGATGAGCCTTCTGAAATTCTTCAGGCATGTAGAATAAATTTAAAATGTCTAGATGGTTTTATTATGCTTTCACTGATTGAAATGGTCCAAATTATCAAAAGTCCTTGCAGTGATTTATTTAGCTCAGGAACCATAAAGACTATTTGCTCAGCAAAATTTGCTGTTTATTTGATGAAAATGTTAATATTTGCAGATTGTTCAGCAAACTCAGAGAGCTTTAACGAAAGTAATCAGCAATGGCAATTGTGAAGGATTAATTACATGTTCATTTGGCTCTCCACCATTTGAACCTATATCAGTTGAAGACATTGTTTTGAATTTCGTTATCAAAAAAAGTGAAGGGAAACTAAAGTAATATTCTAGCTTGTCTATTAGATCTTACCAAAAAAAAATTTTTATATTAAGCTGTCTAGGAAAACAACTTGCTTTAATTGCAATCGCTTTTTTCCTCTATTTTTTTTTTTTTTTCTAATGCTAGTTCCGGTTTATCAGGTTTCCACAGAAGGTAGACATAAAATGCTATCTATTGAAAAAAATTTTAGAAATAATTCTTTTTAGGAGTTTGCTTATGTTTTTATTTACTTTTTTGGGACAATTTCAACATATTTTTTCATGAAGTCAACATAGAGCAAATTTCAGGGAATTAGAAAATACTGTAGAAACAGCATCAACTTTTTTACGTGCAATAAATGACTGGAACATACCGCCTCCAAGAGTAATGCAAGAAAAATGTAAGAAAAAACGCCTAATTTTCAAAAAACTATTAAGAGCAATTATACTTCTTTTGAACTTATACTTCATTTTAATATCATGTTAATGAGAATCAGGAAGATTTTTCATCAGAAAAAACAACTTATTTTCCTCTCTGCACTCAAATGGTTCAGAAAGTTGTTAAGAAGGTTCATGATATTGAAAAACTGCTCTAGTTGTTGTTGATTAATCTGTAAAATTTTTTTTTTAGTATCATGCTCGAATTTGTTATCTTATCGTATTATTTATGCAAGATGGTTGCGATTCTGTTCCTTACCCAAGAAGCATGGGTCACTTCGACCAAATTATGTTATTAAGATATTTGGTCGCAAATTTTTAACAACTTTACTTCCATTTTTCATAATTGACGTGAAAGAGCGTATTAGTTTTGTGAATGATCAGGTTTGTTTTAACGAATTTAGTATCGCTAAATCGAAAGACAAGAAGCTTCTTAGACCATGCAGTTAACATATTGTTGCTTTTTTTTTTACTAGTCGTCAATCAGTATTTTAATCAATGCCTTTTACAGGTCATTGGAGAACTAATTGATTTTGCATCCGAGTTAAGAAAAAATTTAAATTGTTATGATTCTTTGATGGATCCATCGGTATTATTTACTTTTCCGGAAGAAGTTCCTTTTCCTACTTTCAAACGAGGATATTCCGTTTGGGCTGCCGAGCCTCATGCACACATAACCGCAAATTTTCTTGAAACAGATCTTCCCATTCGAGGTTTTTTTTTTTTTTTTTTTTTTTTTTTTTTTTTTTTTTTTTTTTTTTTTTTTAGCACAGCCTTCATTTTAACTTTAATGTTGATTTTTTCATGAAATTAAATTAATAAAATAGATGTTGGTAAAACATTACCGACTATTTTCAAAATTAGTTGAATTTCATGTGAATTCTATATTGCTGTCATATTTGATTTCTCTTTTGGTTATTTTAGTATCTGAACAATCAAATTCAAACATGCATATTGAAATGAAATCTGAGATTGATGAGTCGTTAATGGTGCGGTTCATTGCTCGCATGGAATTAACATATAAAATGTCGAAACCTCTGGTGCATAAAATGGATGCTCTTGAAGTAGATGTTGCTAGGAGTGAAGTATCGCGATTGGAGGTAATGTTGGATTTATTTTTCGATCTGCCACTAATCTTTTTTTTCTTTTTGTTATGTCTTCAACTTTCCTCTAAACTTTAGCAAAAATATTAATTTTTTATCACATATGGTTCATAAAATTTGTCATTTTATTGGAGATTGAGGATTATTTGAATATTGACACGTGGATTGGAATACCTAGTTTCAGGAGTGTAATGGTATCATTTCTTTCCATGTAATTTCAAATAATTTTGACACGGATCAGAGCCGTCAAAAGTTGACATGGTTGTTGCAGCTTCAGTGTTTGTTTAGCACACAATTGCCTCGTATGCCTAAAGAGTATATTACGAGGCTTGTTTTCGATAATCGTCACAAAAATTTGGTCATCGTCAAAAAAGGTTGCCTGTCATATTATTAACAACTTTTACATTAAGAATATATTGGGTATTAAATCTTTTTTACTTTTATTTTGATGTTTTCCCATAAACAGTACTGCATATTTGGTCATTTTCAGAGCGAGGCGTGATCGGAGGTATTTGCTTTAGGCAATTTCCAGCACAAGGGTTTATCGAAATCGTATTTTGTGCTGTAACTGCAAATGAACAGGTTATTTCAATGTTGTTAAGTAATATTTTTGTTAGTTTTTCGGCGATAAAGGAGTAGAATTTTTAGGTAAAAGGTTATGGCACTCGTTTGATGAATCATTTAAAAGATTATCATGTGGGGGCGTGTCATATATATCACTTCTTGACATATGCGGATGAATTTGCTGTTGGTTATTTCAAAAAACAGGGCTTTTCCGAAAAAATAACAATGGATAAGAAACAGTATCATGGTTACATCAAAGATTACGAAGGGGCAACGCTAATGGGCTGCCAGTTACATCCATGGTGTGCATTAACTATTGTATTAACGTTTCAAAACTAATGTATTTTACTGAAAATGTCAATTATTAAAAAAAGGAAAGTTGATCCTTACAACAAATCATGCAATTATACATAATTTTCAGGATAGTTTACACAAACTTTGCGGTATGCTTTAGGCGCCTTTACGATCTTTATCGAAATGCCGTGAAAGAAAGTTTTTTCGAGGAAGAGAAAAAGTGTCCAGGAATTGAAAACGTCTTTCAGTGGCATGGTTTAGTTTTCATATATTTTGTGTCTCTGTAGTTTACACTTATCAAAACACTACATCTTAAAATGGTGGAGTACAAGTTATCATGACTTTATGATGTATTGCTTAGTAATCATTATGATTTGGATTTTAACACAGTGTGATTATTAATGTCAGCATTTAACTCCATCCAGTGCTTTATGATCTCTAAAAGTTTGAGAAAAGGAGATTGCAAAATATTTCACAACATTCTATACAAATTCTGTATTTTCAAAAATAATTTTTAGAAGGATCATTAGTTCCATATACCGAGTTGCCTGGGTTAGAACAATGTGAAGATGAGTTCGTGCCGCATGAAGAACTTGAGCACAAAATTCGAAGCATCCTTCATAAACTGAGAGTTGACAAATCGTCTTGGCCATTTCTAAAACCAGTAAATGCTGATGAAGTCCCGGAATACTATGGTTACATTAAATTTCCTACTGATTTGAAAACGATGAATGAGCGCTGCAGGGCCAAGTACTATGTGCATGTAAGTCTTTTATTCTATCTTAGTTACATAATTGCGAGCTTTTCGCAATGTCTTACCATTTTATACTAAATATAATGCTGTGTTTTAGCTTAAAATTTGGCATCAAACACTGTTTCTTGATTTTTATTTACAGGAAAGACTATTCGTTGCCGATCTACGAAGATTATTTAACAATTGTTTCAAGTTCAACGCACCTAGAACTTTATATTATAAAGCAGGATATGATTTGGCAGAAATTGCACGGAAGCTATGCCAGAAAGCATTCCCATATTTGGATATATATCCAGAACTTCCTGATACAAAACCCGAAGTGTAGAGCTATTATTATTCATTCGTTTCCTCTATTCCTTCGAGTAATATTTTTTGTTATGTTTCGAATTTCATGTTTTATTTCACTATTATAACATCATCATCATCGGTTGATCACCGTTTACTGAGTAGTTTAGATTAAGGTGCGAAAATCAATTTTATACTTCATTATGTCCTGCGATACTTTTTAAGATGCTGGAAGTTTGCCAGGTAATGGATAAAGCAGTCAGCAGAATAGCTACAATTTAAGAAGCTGAAACCGTTTAAAAAAACGCAATTTTCCATTATTTGAAGATATGGAAGAAATTATATTTTATTCCTGTGTAAGTCTGATTAGTTTATATATATCCTTTGAAACAATGTCAGCATAATCAAAGGATGAATTAATATAACAAATATATGTCAGCTGTGCGAAGTTTCTGGTTATTCTTGTGATTTATTCACCTAACTACTCAATGTACAATAATTTTTTAATAGATAGTTTGTTTATTGAAACCGGTTTTTCAGGCACTTCTATAAAACTGAACGGTGATTGAAATGAAGAGGTACGTTATTGCTAAATGTTTATTTATCAAATATGTGCTCAACTTACTATACCAAAAAGATTAGTTGTATTTATTCTTATCGTTTTTTAATTCTAATTTTGAGCAGTTGTTCCAGCTGACATCAGAAATTTTCGATATCATCACATGAATCTCTTCTTTTCATTGATGGCTCTTTTGACGTTATATTTATTTTTCTAGATGAGAAAAAATTTATATGCTGTGAAATTTACTCCACAATATATTCTGTGTCTTCATCAAACATTGATTGACATGAGTTATAGGATAGTGATCTCGTCATACGTCTTTATTTCTATGACAAAAAAATATAATGCTTATATTTCTTTTTTTTTTTTTTTTTTTTTTTTTTTTTTTTTTGTACATGTTGTATATGGTGTTCTCCATTCATTATTTTTTGATTTTCGTTAGTTTCTTATTATTGCTACTTTTTTATAGCAGATGTCTTTATTTCTTTCATAGTAATTTCTTCGTGATTCCTTGTTCATTTTCTAGCATTGATTTTCTAATTAGTCTTTTTTATTGTCTCTGTGAAAAGGGTTAAGATACCATGAATTTCTGAATGATTTTAAAAATTTGAAGGGATTTTTTGAAATATCAATTCTTTTTGATTCTACTAAAGAAAATGTTGGCTTATAATATAAAATGACCTGTTTAGTTGAGATCCGTTTGTATCGAATTCATAGCGTATCACATATTTCGTAGAAAGAAAATACTTCTTGATTTGAACAGTTATGGCATTTATACTAAAAACAGTGAGAAGCAGTTGCAATGATGTTTGTGTTTATATTTATATTTTTGTTCTTATTTATTGAAAGCAAATAATATCTATTCCAAATAAGAGAAAATAATACCGTTTATCTGGAAACGAATGGAATGATTGTTTTAAAATTGAAAAGGACATTATCAAGCAAACCAGAAGTAAAATCAAACATAATACGGGAACAGTTAGCTAATGAAATTTGTGAATATTTTAATGACCAAGATTGAGATTTATCACTGTAATTAATCGGTCTCAAACTCTCGGTTTTGAACTGTGTGCCGCATTAACGCAATGTAATAAATCTTAATTGAGTGTTGCCTCGTATTGTTGTTACATGATAATGGTTTTTCTTTTTTTTTTTTTTTTTTCGTTTTCTTTTTGCTAATGATAATGCTCAGTAATAGTTTAAGAACTTTTGGTATTTTTCATCAAATGTTTACAGTATTAATTGAGTCGGAAGCTGAAGAGGCCATACTGAATTTGGGTCCTGCTAAATAAAGAGAGAAGGAGAAGAAATGGAAGATGGGGAAAAAGAATGGCTAGAATTATTAAGCTTTATTTTAAGCCCAATCGAAAAATGAGAAATATACAATATTAAGTATTATGGTAGTTTGAAGGAACTTCCTGTAATAATCTTAATAAAATTATTGCTTGATGTATGACTGATACATGTCATAATAAAGTTATTGGGGCTTACTTCTGATCTTCGAGAATTTCCTTCCCTCCCTCTTCCCGTTTTTTCTCCTCTACTTTGCAACATTTGTTTTTACATAAATTAGGCTAAGTAGACAATTATATTCAGATGGGAATTTACGGAAAAGTCGACCAATTATTGGAGATTATATAATTCGTTTCATGACCCGTGAATGACCCGATCCTGTATATATCAATAAGGTATCCTAACCAGCTTTTTTATTGATATTTGTTCGACGAGGAACTCTCCGAATGTGCTTCTTAATTGTTAAATTTTGCCAAATGCGATAGCAAACAGGGCAGGCTACAAAGACATATTACGATTACGAAGATATCCACTGTATAAGGTCTATTAATTTTTAGTTCTTTTACTACGCGTAGTGAAATATTGTGCCAACAGAAAATGAATGTTACAACTTCTTTACGGTCGTATTTATGAAATTATTTATTTTCAATCATTTCGTTAGATAGCGGTCTGTTAATTCTAAACAAATTAAAAGCACAGTCATTTCAGCTAAAATTTGATAATTATCAAAAACTAAATGACTAAATTATGCTGTCTCCAGTATTCTGCAATACAATGACCGTAATCACCTCAGAAAATATATAGATTCGGTAGATAAGCTGCTTATTTTGCATACATTTTTATGATAAAACATTTGATAAGATCTCTTGTACCTAATTTTTGAAACGCCGACGATGATTTATTGCTTTATATCTGCATATTTAAGATGGAAATGAATATATCATTACTGAAATTTGTTTATTATCTACGAAGCACAAAAAAAAAAAAAAAACAAACTCTTTCAGTATTAAGAAATGAATTTCTTGAACTGTAAAATATTTTCAAAATAATTCACCTCTCTTGATTGCTGTAACAAAAGCATTCAGAGATGAAGAATTTATATTTGTTAAGTATTAAAATTTACCTCATTTCTAATATTTATTTATTTGAAATGCTGAAATGTTATGATTAGCTGATACGCAATTAGTCTACATTTGAAAGTTTGTATATCCAAAAATCCTCATGCTTGCGAATTTATTCTTCAAAAATCATTAGAGATTTTCCCTGATCTTCTCACTGCTTCATTTTCAATATAAAAATTATGTGTACTTTTGCAGTTTATTTGTGACGCTTTAAACGAATTATTGATTTATTTGATTTCAACATAATTTACAAAACTCAAAAACGGATTATCCAAGACAAAGTTACATTGTTAACTTGGTTGCTCAAGTTATAAAAAATAAACTATAAGCAAAGATAATACTTTACGGAAACAAACATGAGAAGATTTATCATGCATTGTAACAATTTATGCAATTTATTTATTTTTTTTTTTTATGATTTTAGTATGGCTTGACTTCCATGTTCGCTTTATTGCACACAGCATATTTTCTATAACTTCTTTTAATTTTTTCTAGCATGACTTTTCCTTCAAGAAAAAAGAAGAAACCAAAGCGTTGTTTGAAAAATGATTTGTTCTGTTAACAATGAACCTTATAAAAGAACTCAATGAACGATTCTTCATCTGTTCTTCAGTTTTGCTTCTTAATTTCTCTGCCACAAATCAATCTGGTCATGTTGATGATAATTACGAAGTCATTTGTACAATAATTTTACCAAGTTTTTCTGTTACCAGTTTGCTGAGCATTTGCCACATGCTACAAAAACATAACTTTTCCATTTTTAGATGAGCAAAATAATGTATTTTTTCTCCTGAGAATTGCAATGGAAGAATACTTCTCATACAGCCATTCGACATTGTATATTTTTTCGTAATTTTTCAAACATCCTGCCGAAGTTAATGCGAAATTAACTGTACTTTCTTATTTATAAAACTTTGCAATCTGAGAAAGAATAATTGGATTTCAAAATTCAAGGCTAAAATTATATTACAATCTTGTTTTTATTTTGTTTTTATTTTAATTTATTATAGTTAAAATTAATTACGTTTAGGATTCCGATGAGAATATCGGAATTCGATATTCTCATTTGCTATTCCGATATTCTCATTTGATGTACTCGGATGTAGAGATATCTAAATTAAAGAAACTGTTGCTATGACCGTCAACCAAAATTATTTGGAAAACACATAATTCGTTATTCATGACTTTAAAACTTTTATGGGCATACCATTATTTTACAATGATTACGATCCACAATTTGTTCGGATCTTGTACGTCATTATATTATTTCAGAACGTGATTTTTATTAAAAAGATCAAAGATTAAAGAGTTCAAAAGAGATTGAAAGTCTCATATTTGCATTACCAATTAGAAAGCATTTCTGGCAATACAAATACTTCAGTAAGTTTCAAGTGTCATTTCGAAACAATATTTTAAATGCATATTATTTCATAAATGGTTTTACAAATTTGCAGATTCCCAAAATATTCGGGATTTCCATTTTCTGTTGCCTAAAATGTGCTAAATGACGAAAACCGCTCAAATTCTGAGTGTGGAATCTAATAAAGACGCAGACAAGGTAAGTGTAGAAAGTCAATCATCCATTATCAATTTTGATTTTTGGTCTCTTTTTCAATTTTTGTTTCGCAGTGCAAAAAAAATGCTGGTAAGTCATCAAATGAAGCATTTAAGGCAAGCTGAATTTAATAAGAACAGAAATGCATTGCTGTAGCTCCTTTCCCAGAAGCACAATCGATGAAGTAGAAATCTTTTCACTATGAACACTTAATGCTGGAATTTGATTAACCAAATGTATTATATCATATCTTACGAAACTGTACGAATTAGTTTCAAAGAGCTGTAGCCTTGATCCATCGATATTATTAAGTTTTTGTTTTCAAAAAAAAAACAAGCGATACATGTACAATGAATGATAAGAATTTCAACGATATGTATTAGTTATGAATGATAAAGATCTGGAAGATTGTAAAGAAAAATATGATTTATCAAATAATTCGCTGAGATTTGTCTGGACTTACAAATTAAGAGCACTAGAAAATATTTTTCTATATTTTGGAGAAAAAAATCTTAAATTTCAATATCATCAAATTTCGAATAAGATTCAAAGTAATATTCAATATGTTTAATGCATCAATTGATTTAATTCAAAGAAAAATTAACTTCAACACACAATAGAAACCTAATTTGGTTAATTTGGTTCATCATGATAACTGATAACTTGAACTTATTGCTATCACATGAAGGAGCTTTAACGATGTTTGATCACAACAAGCAAATAAATATAATAATTTCAATAAAAGGAATAAATTTTTTTTTTCCTTTTCATATTGAGTTGAATTACTGGCTATCGATTCGGGAATTTTTAGGTCAGACACTACCCTTTTTTTCTAAAGATTTGTAGATTTTGTACCGCTCTTCCATATTATCTTCAAGTTTTTATTTGTATCCTAATTGAGGATTGGGATCCAAAAAAAAAAAAAAGTATCAGAATTACTTGCATAAATATTGTTTCAAACTCTAGGTTACCTATTTCTTTGCAATAAGTCTAGCAAAGCATACATGAATAGAAATGAAGAAATGAATATCAAATTATTCAGCCCAATCACCATCACAACGATAATCACCGTGTACAAAAGCTCGCTCAACGAATGGCAAAATCGAGATTTTCTTTGTCAACGATTCGATAATATCATGAGTGATTTTGAGCGGCAAATCATCATCCAGTACAATATGTACCTCCACTGTTGCCAACGAACCGGTGTGATAAACCATAACATGATCGAGACATTTAATGTGATCGTCGTGATCCACGCAAATTCGAATGATACGTGATAGATTCTCCTGATCACCACGTTTACCCACCAGCATTGGAATATTGTGTATTGCATTAAAAAACCACGATGATGCCACAAATGTGCTGCAACAAGCTTATTTATCACTTTTATGTAAAAGCTGATGAAATATTATCATAAAGTAGTGGTAATATGCTCGAAAAGTGATTACAAATATCAGAAATCATGAAAAGCAGAATTTGTGAAGGGATCAAAAGAGGGATAAATATGAAGTCCAAGAATTATGTTCAATAACGAATAATATTTTCACCAGACACAAATAGCTCCAATTGGATCCGCATAAAGCCAATATTTGTCACCAATAAAAGCACTAATCAGTGCAACTGTACTTGTTATTATGTCATTTCGTTGATCCATTGCTAATGTCTAAAAATATTCTTATCAATATTGTTGATTTTATCAATTATAGTTATTTCATCAGCCACTCAGATGCAACTATTGATAAATAACACAGATCTGATTCGTTTCTCAGAAAGTTTCCTTTTTTTCTAGTTCTTAAATTAAATTGAAATGTTTATTAAAAATAAAAATAAAAAATAAAACGAACCCGTGAGCCGGGTGTACCGTGTTTATAACAAAATATCATCAATAATACTTTTATAGAACAAGCAGAAACCAATATGCAAATAGTAGTTATACTTGCATTCGGGTGTATCTGCAAATGATACTTTTTAAGAGACATGCCAATATTTCAAAGCTATGTTGGCTAAAAAACGAGAAATTATTAGTTGGCAAATTAACATAAATAAAAATTGAAGCATTCAAAAAGTAGAAGATTTTTAAATTAGTACTGAAATTAAAATTAGCATTTCTAAGCTGATCAATTATTCAGTGAAGTTTACAAGTCAGGAAGCAAATAGCTTTGTCATTCTTGAAATTTATCATTATTTAGCGAATGAAGCAGCATATATCTCACACTCTTATTGATAATGGATTCAACTGATTGAATAATCATCATAATGTTGGCAACACCCATAATAACGGAACAAATCAGAACAATGATAAGCTCTAAGCGTGCTCGTCCTCGTGGATAGTTGAATGTATCCGTATTATTGATGGCCCAAGTACTAATATAAATTAGTACACCACTAATACAATCGACAGCAGAATCGAGGAAAGTGCTAAGTTAAGCAAATTTTTAGTTTTTTCATGAAAATTTCCTATTTTTAAAAATAAAAAATGAATAAATATTTTATGAATGACAAAACAAATTTAAAAAATCCCCAGAAACATTTGGAATCGCAAATATTTCCTAATTTAAAGAAAGAAAAATACACCTGATAATAGAAAGAGAGCCGGATAATACGGAAGCAATTCCATTGGCAAACAACAAAATAATGTTTGTTGCAAAAGTTATTCTTGCTAGAATACTAGTTATGTTTTGTTTTCGTTGTGCTTCATCATTTGTTGCTTTCACGGCTTCTTTATGCAAAAAATCGGTGAAGAGTTGTTGATCATGACGATACAAGGATAGCAAACGTTCCTGATGTTCGTTATACTGCAATTTCAACAGCACGATTGGTGAGAATAATAATTATTAGATTGAAATTATGAAGACTGATAATTTTTTATCATAATATTCATTTCTTTCCTCATTTATATAAGAAATTAACATAAAAGACAAAACAAAGGATAGCATATTCTTTCAGAAAAATATAGCAAATACTGTATTTGTTCTTGCATTTTCTTGTTAATCGCGCAACGTTCACTTTGCGATAGTAGATATTAATTAATAAAAGATAATTGAAATTCGAAGCGAAATATAACCTTACGGAGAAGTTTTTTGTGTTGTCTTCTTTTCCAGAACGAAAAGTTAACTTGACAAGGCTGATCTGTTACTAAATATTTAGATAGGAATTCCCCCGAATAATTGTTACTAGATCCACACTCGTTTTCAAGTAAAACTTGTCTTTCCTCCTGATTCATTTACCAACTAATCAACTGGAATTGACATGCATATCGTTTCTTCTCAAAGTGAAAGCAATATAGAAATTTGAAATTGAAAATTAAAATAGCATTTTGTATTTTTTGTCAAATATTGTCAAATGTTCCTTAAAAAAATATAGTGCTTTGTATTTTGCCAAATAATTTTTTTTTTTGTCAAGTAAAAAGTATTTTATCAGCACTTCTTGAAGAAAGTGATAAAACTTTCCCAACATTTTGACTAAAATATTCTTATACTTCCGTTATAATTATCTTTTATGTTTACACAAAAAGGAGGCGTTACTTCCTTATACGAACAGCGAAAATTATTAATAAAAAGTAGTTTTTGCTAAAAACGTGAGGATCGGAAAGAGTTTTTCATAGGTCCCCAAAGGTCGAATTCCGATTGGAATATTTCCGTAACAAATTTTCCAGTCAAAATCTGAATTTCTTGGACTTTGCAAACTTTCTATTTAAATTGACAAAAAATAAGTGCGATATGCGCAGAATACTGAATTATTGATGAGCAATCATGGAAAATAAAAAGAAATGTTAACTTCTGATGATAGCGAAAGAGAGTGATAAGAATGACGCCGTTGTCACTGGCTTATCATTTTACAATGTGATAATACTCTGGGCCACTGAATGTTGTAGAAGCAAACCGTAAGAGGCATCGCTTCGCAACTGCGCAATCAGTAGCTAGTAAGAACTATCAGTTTGAAAATTTAGAATGTTAGAACAAACAATGCATCGACTACCTTTAACCAAGAGGTGATATTGATTGGAAGTTATAAGCAGAGTGTACCATTAATTGTGTCATCATATTGATATAATCTGCTTTAAACTGTTGAAACTGCTTTTCAAATGTGTATCATTTTATTATTGACTGCATCAATAAATTCATCACATATGGTATCAGCTGTGCAACTGTGAATGAATAAAAATTCCTGATTTACCAATTACTAAACTGATTAATCTATTAAATTTTTGCAAGACTGATAGATCACGACGCACAACATCTCCAAATAGATGATATGCATGCATAAATGCAGCTGGAAAATTTTCGGAAAAAGTGAATTTATGCACAAATTAAAATAATGATAGCGAAGTAAGCATCAACATTGATCTCGGCAATTACGGGAATTTCTGGAATTGTTGATGCATTTAATTTTATAGAACTATAAAAAATTACAAAACAAAAAATGCCACCAAAAACTGTCTCAAAAAAAGACTGAAAAAGTAGAAAAAAATTAAATTGAATTTAGAAATTTATGCTGTTTATTGTGAAAAGCAACTTATAAACACTGATTACACAATTGTTTTTTGCTTCAACTAAATCTGAACGTACTTTAAATAATGCATCTTCAGTGTTCAAAAGTTCAGTTGTGCTTTTTTTAAATTTAAATTAACTTAGGAAGGAGCAACCAGACTGCAATAGACTGAAATTTCTCCGAATCTGAAATTTTTATTAAATTTGAAAATCAACTGAATTCTAGGCTCATTGGATTTCCCAACAAAAAACAACTGAAAATATAAAAAATATGTGTGGTAAAACAAATGAAATTAATCAGGGCTTAAAATATTAATTTGAAAAACTAAGCCACATTTCCTAGTTAATTTCGTTTGTCCATCCTACAAACTTTAATCTACATCTACCAAAAGAAGCGCATTTATTCAATAACTCGATAATTCACTGCTCAACTACGAAAAACCAGTAGTGGAGTAATAGTTAAACGAGATACATAGGAATTTGAATGAATCAAAACAAGATGATACAGTCTTTTGGAATCATCGCATGCTACACTACATAGAGGCATAGTAATTATAATAGCAATAATGCAAATAATCAATAATAGTAACAATAATAATAATAGCAGTAGTAATAATAATAGTAATAGTAGCAATAATAATAGTGATAAGAAATGAAAATAAAAAGTAGTTAATAATAATTAACAGTGATAATTAGTAATGATAATGAAGACAATAAGAGCAAGTGGCAGCAGAAACAACTAATACAGTATCGTAGAATTTGGGAAAAAATATGCAAATGATCGCGATGGACAAGAGAAGAAAGAAGAGAGGATTATCTTACTAAGAATTATATAAGCTAACTTCAGCTAGTCTCAAGTAATAAAAAAAGATAAGAGCGGTGAAATACTAAAATCCCGATCTAAAATATCTGGTGAGCCTCGCAAATGATAACAATAACATTTTTCCTCCCTACATAAAATATTCCAGTTAACTAAGAAACAGGTATGGAGAGACAAGAGCATGAAATAGAAATCCAACATCCGCAAAATGATTTTTAAATAAATCACATAGTTATTTTCTGTTACTTCTATACTAAAAATCAGTGAAATAAGAACTAAGATTCACACAAGTGAAATTCTCTGGAAGTGACTGGAGTTAAGTATAAAAATAATTACAAAACATAATGCTGTGAAATAATAACAACTGAACCGCTAAGACAATTAAACTACTTCATAAGCACTTCAAAAACAGTCTGAAATTTTAGGTCGAATAACGAGTGCAACAGACGGCAATAGCTCCCCGGGAATTATCACTTCCATTGTAAAGATAATATTAAAATAAAATATATGAACTATAATTCAGTTTTCCTTAACAAAGAATAGCGATTTTCCGAAGGCTTCAGTTCCTTGAAAATAGAAGGAGGAGGTGTTGCAAATGTAGATGGTTTTACGTTACTTTCAGCAAACGTTTCAAGTTTTTTCAAAGCCAGATTTTGCAAATCTAGCATTTCCTGATCCATTTTTTCATGAAACTCCTTGTGCAATTTTCCAGAATTCAAGTCGAGAACAAACTGAAATAAAAGATTTTAATTTAGCTCTAAGTGCACTGCATCGATTTAGCAAAAAATAGGCAATCTATAATACCGTAGAAGTAGAACAAAATGAAGCAATGTAAAACGAGAGATTAAAAATAACTGGGGATTGGAAGATAAGAAGTATTCACAATCTCAAGGGAAGCTTCTCTATTGGGAAAACACCCAAAATTTCATACTGCAATTTCAACGGATATAAATGAAATATACCTGCCGAAGCTTTCCAGGAACGTATAATTCATTCATATTGTCGAACAAAAACATATGTTGAAACGAATCAATAGCTAAAACCGGCAAATCATCCTCAGTTTTACCTAAATGTTTTAACGGATGAGCAAATTTATGACCATCTGCGAGTAAAGCATTGACTGTATTTTTCTGATCATAAAGTTCACGCATTACCTGCAAATGAGAAATGTTTAATGAGCAACTTCAAATAAATCATAGAAAATACTGACTCAAAGAAAGTGATGGACCTGAATTATAAATCGATGTTTATTCAAACTTAATATTCTAAGAAACCAAAATTTCTTCACTCATCAAAAAAAGAAAAAGTATCAAGAAATACAATTTACCAATTCAGTAAATTTTTTGTCGTCTTCTTTGTTTTCAGGATTTCTGAAGAAAAGCAAGAATGGCAGACCTTCTTCTGTCAGCTCTTCAACATTTTCAAATGTGACTTCCCGTACGAGTGGTATACACTTGTCTGTAAGCCATTGCTTTACATAGTTGTAGTCCGTAAAATTGCCCGTGAACTGAAATAAAATTTCAGGGCATAGAATGCTTCAGAATCCATAATATATTCCAAGTAACTTTACAAATCCAACCTCTTTCAATAATTAAAGATTTTCACTGCTTACTTCCAGATAATTCGGAAAGCGATTATTATAATCTTATCGAAATAAAATTTCCAAATTATCAACCTTTTGCTCATCTTCAGTATCTGGATCTCGGAAATGCATCATGCTCCCACTCACAGCTTTCAAATCTTCGTTAATACCAACCCAAAATGCACAATCTTCGCGCAAAATAGTGGCAATCTTCTATAAATCCCAAAATATAATTCATAAAAACTGTTTAAAAACAGATATAAGAAGTAACCTGAAGCTGGTAAAAAATGCAACCTGGAAACTCCGATATTCATCGCTATTTTTGTCTGCAAAATAAGCAATCACATTTCTTTTGGATTTGTCCATTTGCTGCTCCAGATCTTTTTTATTAGCAAAATCTTTTATGCTGGATGACAGCTGTCGTTTAACAAACTCTGTGAGTGCTTCAACTGAACGCGTAGATCTAACAATTAAGTAGAATGAATTCTTTATACATAAATCAAACAATTTCGAGCAACTTCTGTTTGTAAACATGCAAATAGTACCAAATAATGTAATGAAAATACCTGTACTCTTTATTCGCTAATTCTCCATTGATAAAAACTTTCATTGTTGGATATTTACTAACAGAGTACTTATCAGCAATTTTTGCCTATAAACAGTCTGAACTTAAACAACAGAAAATGAGCATCCCTATTACACAGAGTTCTTTTTTTCGATGTAAAAGAACACATCAGTTAACTTTATCTAGCAAAACTTTACTTGTTCGACGCTATCCACAAGAGCCCAAATTACATTTGCTGTAGGGTTCTCTTGTGCAAATGTTGCAGCAGCTTCCTCAAAAACTGGTCTAAGTCGACGACTAAATGGGCACCAATCAGCACAAAACGCAACAAACACGACCTAAAACAAAACCAGAATATATTAATTTTCAACAATAACTGTATTATTTAAACATAAGCAATCTAAAAACAAGTCCGAGATACTAATTTTCCCTTGATTTATTTTTTCCATGATTTTAGTCATGGATGGAATCTGTAGTGCTCTAAATCTCCACAGTGACGAATATGTCAGCATTTATAATTATCGGCATACTATTTAAAGATCTTAAATAATTTCATATAAAATATCAGTACAAGAATTAAGAGATAATGGGATTTTGACTAGTTCAGTCAATAACTGGTTCTAAACAATAAAGTTTTGGGATTAAGTCAATGGGGACGAAACAAGACACAAAAATTCAAAATATAGCAGCATTAAACTGAGCAGAAACAACAATTTATTTCAAAAGCCCAAAAACATATTCTCAAAGTTAGTTAAAAGTAACAGTAATGTGAAATGAGATGTTCGAACTTATGGGTAAAATATAGCTTTTAAGTATCTTCATTTCTAGATTCATTTTAAGTAAACAGAATAACGTACAAAACAAAATTAACGTTTTATTTAACGTTACTTTTTCTTCCAACTACATTTAATAATACAGCCAACATAGTTATTAGAATTTAAAATGAAAACCGCTTCTTTTTCAATGACAAAATTATATCACCAATTGATATTGTTTGTTTAAGCACATTGACCATTCTTTCTTATTGCATAATTGCTTTCTGCATCTTTTTAAAATGATTGAAATGACATCTTAGATCTATATGTTACTAAATCTGCCGAGAAAATTTGCCAAAAACCTTGCAGAAATTGCAGAATCTTATACCTGAGCACTTTTGATGATACCATCATGATTATCCATATCCAACCAAATGACATTCGTGAATACAGATGGCAAAGATAAAATTATAAGCGATAACCAATAACTCCTTATTATCATTCTATACACAGAAGATTTTTATTACCTAAAAATTATTGGTATTTGCCGAAATTCCAACAAACTCCTCTTCCAGCAATACAAATCCTTCTCTTCAACACAAAAGCAAACAGTGAAATGAATAGAATTATGGACATTAGAAATTTTCATCTTGAAAAATTTTCGATCTCCTACTAATTTCACTGCTTTATTTCCATTTTCCATCAATTCTTAAAGGATTAAAGAACATGATCGTTCATTCAATTTACAACTAAAATTCGTTTCAGGAATGAATACTAAAAAACTTTAACATATAGAGGCTAAATGAAAGCAGCGCTGATATTTCTAAAATATATTCCTTTTCTAAAATTGATATCGCTTTCTTTTCTGATTTACTTTATCAAAATGTTGCAAATAGAAACCACAATCCTTCAAAAGAATCCCCCTAATTATCATACCACATTGTTCCACACCCACCCCTCACTGTAATTCGCAACTCGTCGCAAACTGGGATTTCGCAAAGAGGAAAGATAACGGGACGACTCAACAGATCGTCCATTTGTTCCTTTCACTTAGTTGCCCTGTCCACTTCAGCCGCTGAATCGTATCCCTTCGCGATTTTCCATCGCTCTGAAAGATGTGCTCTCGTGGAGGTTATTACGCACTCTGTCTTCTATAAATTTTTGTGCTATTTTCATAGAGTCATTCCGTGGAGAATTCGCTTTTCTATTTCTTGTATCAAAATTTAATTTATTATTGGACAGTTTGGACAGTCTTTAGGTGAAATAAGGATTAAAGTAGGATCAGATCGGATCGAATTGGATTATAGACTGATCCATGCAAACAAAGTGAAAACAACATAGTTTGAGAAATAAACAATTACAATGAACAATTTATCGAAAAACATTCATAAGATTCAGTGTAACAGAAAAATTAAAAATTTAGCGGAATCTTTTTATGCTTCTTTAGAATACAAAGAAAGCGGAATGAATTGGGTGATATTAATGGGCTATAAATTGTTGATTTTGCAGAGAAATAAGCTATTATTAAAAAATTTCCTAATTATGAAATAAATTAACACAAGTTCCAAATTTTTAAAGTTTCAGCAACGGGAAGTAACTGAAATTTCCTCACTGTATGCTTCCAAAAATGCGAATTTTTCTTAGTATCAGACATTTTCGATCTATCATATTATATGATTAGAGGAAAGAGGGGAACGAAGATGGATTAACAAAAGGAAATGATCCATTCTTGAATAATTCAAAGCAAGATATAGGTTAATACAGTGATCGGCACATGGAGCAAATATTATACAAATGGCGATGATTTTTCTACCTAAATTCGGTTTTTATTCGATAGAATACGAGAAAAAAGTAATCTGAAAAATTAAAACCCCAACTAACTTATTAATTAAACTTGATGAGGAACGAAGTAACAAAAATGGCATAATGTAATGTTTCAATTTTTCAAAGAATCGTAAGAATGTGCCTGCAAAGGAAACGTTATTTGAAATTGAAGTTTATCTTGAGCTAATCACTATATTCTATCTTGAAATCATGATTATATTTAGGATAGATAGATCAACCTTCATCACCAAAAAAGGAAAAAAGTCGTTGTATCACTTGGAAATGTTGTACATCCATCGTTGGGTTAAGTACTGTGTATGACTAAAATACTTCATTTTGAAAGGCAAGGTGTGATTCAATTCGATTTAAAAAAAAATTTATTATGAACGTGATCAACAAGCCCTTTGGTATCGTATGACGATACCACATCTCGTAATTCATTTCAGTCGTTTAAATTATTCGATTAAATTAGTCATTGTTATTGATCACTTCATGATGCATTCTTCTTTTCACAGTTCCAAAACTTGCTTTTCCTTGGGCCCAAGTTTTTTTTTTTTCTTGTTTGCAACAAGTATTATTTGGATAGATTTTTTCGTAGTCGATTACAAGAAGTGAATCATCTAACTGAATACGGCATACGAGACACCTTTTGGAATCTTCGGTTTTCTGTAAGAGATTCATATAAATAACAGCAAAGATCAACCCACAGTTAAGTACCATCAGAAAATGTTGATATTAGATGGTTACATAATCTTATGGTTTTGATGGTCTTCGTCAATGTTCTGTTACATCCTAAACTAAAAAATTTTCTTTTTCTTTTCAGGTCTGATTCAAAGATCTTATCCAGGTATCTTGCGTCAATTATGATGGTCAAACAATGTTGAAATGATTTCTACTTTTTGAAAACAAAATTGGCAAAATCTAGTAGCTAGCTGTATACGATGGACAACTTAATGGTGATCCAAGAAAAGTCTAACACTAGATGGTTCTATAAAAAATGACTTTATTGTCCGTCCTGCATGCTACTAATTACTTAATACTCTAAATTCGACAATAAAGCATGAACTTACCGATTAGAAGCAAAAATTTAAACTGAATACTCCAAAAAAAAAAATACAAGGTAGACAACATGGGAGGAATGCATACAGTGGTTTATACAAATCATTTTTAGACCAGAAGAGATACAGAAGAATAATCGGGATATATGTCTTCCTGATTATAATCACCACGTAAGCTATTAACAACATTCATGACAACGCAGCAAATTATGATCAGAAAATGTTTTTGGTCAATAGCAGCGAGTAATTACTGCGCCACTGATAAGTGATATATTTAGAAAAAAAAAAAAGAGATCACTTAACTGGTGTTCAAAAACTGGTAGAATATGGAAACAGTGCATTTTAAATGGAGGAATTCAGCCAAAGTCAAAAAGTTCTCACTGACAGAGTGATCTTTATAATATACCGCATATGGCGTTCACATTTACGAGACAATAAGCAATAGTTAAGCAAAGATCAAGTTATCAACACTGAATTCCGAAACGATCAAAATTCTTGGTTATCACTGAAACACGCAATCTAACGAAACCCATAGATACAGTACGCAATCTTGAATGTTCATCGAGTCGTGTCGAAGTTGACTTGTTAAACTGCAAACTACCACCAACAAAGTACTGCATCATTTCTTCACGTAAACCACCTTTCGGCCTCCACGTATAACATTTCATCTGTACTTAATTTATTTTTACGTTTAAGCTACTTTCTTCGATCAAATTAATCGAATCGTTAATTAATTCTAAATTGATTACGAAAAGCCGAAGTTTATAATTGTTTATAAATGCCTTAATTAAGACTACAAATAACAATCACTTTTCATGTTGATGCCAACAAAAAGGCTACCTGATGCTCACCGGGTGAAGCTGGTAAATATATGGACCCGTAACCATACAATTCCTGCCGACCGAATTCATCGTAATGCCAAATTTGTAGACTGATTGAAGGCCATCCTGCGCTTAGACAACATTTAAACTCTTCTTTACTTCCATAATGTTATTTTGAGATTTACCTAGATTTATCTAGTCGAAGGAAACATAAGAATTCAAGTACAAGAACTTCTGAACTTCAAAATAATTCTTAGAAAAATTTCCATTTTACGATGATGTCAAGCTGACCTTGTATAGTTTTAGTGACAAGATGTATATCCAATGGATGCGAAAAAGATGCGAAATCACCGTATTCTGATAAGTCAATTTGAGTTTGTCCCTTGCTCACTCCCTGTATCACACGCCATCCACCACCTTAACATAAATTTAAAATACTGCAAAAACACCTAGCAATGCACAATCTTAATAAAATAGCTGACGAAATAGCAAAGATTGAAAGAATAATCATTTTGGCGACACAACTCTTTTTTTTGAGTAAGAATCTTCGAGAATCTTCCCGAACTCTTCACTGACTAGGACGAAATGTCGTCACTTACCAAATGAGAGTTCCCAGCGACAAAAAAGACGTTGTTCGGGAAATCCAGATGCACTTTCAATCTCACCAATAATATGCACCTCAGCCATTCATTCACACCTCAAGCACCATCCTGTCCCATCCTACTTTTTCTAAACATCCTGTCAACTTCAGTGTCACCATGGTGACATCAACGCGTTGCCATTCTACCTCTTCCATTTATCCCACTTTTATCATAAAAATAGTTTAAGATTTCTTGAAATTCACCTTTGAGTATCATAATTCTTCGCAATTTCTTCATCTGTCAACAGTCAATCTTGTTTCTGTCAACTTTTTATCAACCATCATAGATACCTTATCTTTCAAGTTTATATTACGTCCATCAAATTTTCATTTTTGTGAATTGCAGTAAACACAAACAAGGTTTTGTGTAAAACACGAACTTAAACCCCTAAAGACATTTTATTTTATTTTTTGTGGAATAAAACAATATTGCTGTAGTGGAGCACCATAGGATATTGTAAACATTTACTGGAAAAATTACTGCTGTCAGCAATAAAAACATCATTAAAGTAATAACGAAGTAATATATTTATATAAATAAAACTGAACGGAAAGATATGCAAGTCCTTTTAAGGATCAACTGAAGAGTTTTCAAGAAGTTGTCAACACAAAAAGTCGATAACCTTGAATGTATTAAATCAGCATGTTTTACCCATCCAGATAATAGCAGTGAGTCATCAATAAGTTGCTAGACGGTGGTGAAATTGCTTCTTTTAGTTTGAGGTAAGCCATCACTAGAGCTGTTTCCAGCAAGCAACGACGTTACTCCGCCATTCATGAATAAATTCAAACATAGTTGTGCTTCATCAAGTCGCTGGACGCCACTTTCCTGTACTATTGCCTTATTTTCGAATGTATCCGACGAGCCTATGGAACGATCCAATTCATCTCCTAAACACCTAAAACAACAGCATTCAATGAAGCATTTGAAATGTTTCATGAAAAAAGAAATGAATTCAAATTTATCAAGTATCAATCAATCCAACTAATGCACTTCATTAGCATGCATTATTCGCCACGTCAGCTACCTAATGATTGTTGTTGAATGGAATGATTTCTTAGATAATAACAAATGGTCAATGACGAAAGCAAACAAAAATATAAACTCATTTCTCACAGTAAAGCAAAAATGCTAAACGTTTCACATAATAACCAAGCAAAAAAAAAAACTTTTCATCGAGTGAAACAGCGAGTATAATTATTAGGAAAATTAAAATCTTTAGGACAGGAAATTATGCTTGTCCTGTCAATAATCGATTATGGTAAGTGTCGTCCAAAAAGTATTCGTAAGAAAGCAAATTATTCGACTGGACTGCAGAAGATGATGTACATACATTATGCAAGTAACAGGTTGCAAATAGGAGCAGGTAATTTGAAAAAGTGAGTCGTGCATCTTTTTGAAGTGCGATTATATTGCAATAACAACAGGACTTCAAAAAAATTTGAAACTTGAAAAAATTAGCAAATAAGGTAGCAAAACTAACATAGAAGGAATGGAAATTACGTCGTCGTATGCCATCTGTCTGTCACCATTTTTTGATAAGGTAAATGTTATCGTTGAATCTGGTATTTTTTTGTTGTTTAGCATGCATTTCTTTAGTGAATTGTTTTCTGATGAACTTATAGATTCGAAAGCTTCAACGCTTTCGTTTTCCTTTGATCGAAAAGCCAAATTTCTGATTGATCTGCAATATTCGACGT
Source organism: Onchocerca flexuosa (assembly GCA_002249935.1). Taxonomy (NCBI): domain Eukaryota; kingdom Metazoa; phylum Nematoda; class Chromadorea; order Rhabditida; family Onchocercidae; genus Onchocerca; species Onchocerca flexuosa. Next base: position 609,511 of record KZ269982.1, on the reverse strand, counting down.
AACCTTTTATGTACGACTTCATTATAAAAATGTCATTATAGTAATTCCAAAATATATTTTTTAATTCCATTTCTTCTCATTTAACTATATGATTGATTTCATGGATTATGTTGTCATTTCAAAACTCTTCAAGCAGCTCTTGAAATACCTTTACCGTTCTCTTCCCGTAAATGTCTCAAGATCGAATGTGTTGATCGCAATATCATCCGAAACATGATTCGCGAAGTGTTCATTTGAAAAATGAGAACTTTCGCTTTGTTTTGCAAAAAAATCTCGCAAATTCGATGTTACTGCGCTCGGTTGCATTTCTGGATATGCTGTTGCCAATGTCTTATCAATGTCATGTCTTGGAGCCATCTGAGATGCGAAATGTGCAAGGATTTATGTGAATGAAGAAATCTTTGAAAGAAATATTTCGCTGCAACAAAAATCAATAAATTTAAAATTCCAAACTAACATTTGATGGAACTGGGAGATTTTGACGCATATCGGTAGATGCACAACGATCCGTCGGTAGAATGATCGCTTCAGGAATTGAAAGCGAGAAAGCTAATCTAAATGGATAGGTTATACAAGTTATTGTAATAATAAAATTTCTGTTGTTTTTTAATAAAATGCAATGAAAAAAGAAATAGAAAAATGAACTTAGATGAACTGGCGTTCGAACAAGATGGCACATCGTTGATAAGTGTACTTCTTCCAGCATCTTCAACACTGGCCTCTTCTTGTTCTTAAATATCTAATAATTAGGCAGGTTCAATTATTTAGCAGGTTAATATATGCCACCAATGGTGTAATCAGACAAAAGATTATATGAAAAATTCTGAATGACTGGCGTCGCAATCAGGCTTACGTAATAATTTGCAAGAACTAAATTAAACGATCGGGGTAAGTACTAGCAATGAATTAGAAGTTGGGTATCTAATTTAAAGATGATAAAAACCAAACCAGGGCAAATTAAAATCTTATCAGCAGAAATCTCGATGATTTTATGACAACTATTTGCCTGTTTATGATTACATGATTTAACGTACCTGGGATATGCTCGTATACTTTATCATAGACATTGATCGAACTTTCTGATTGAGTACGTTGACTAGGAACATCTCTGCAAAGAGGAACGTACCAAGTGAACAACTGCATATTATTCAGTCTTCATCTCATTAATGTTAATCTTTGTGAACAGCCAACTGCACTCAATTATTATTAGTTCACTGTGGGAAAAATCTGGATAACTATTAGTGAAGTGAAAAACCAATTAGAAATAAAATCACAATTTTCGCCTAAAAAATTTTTTTCGGATAAAAAAAATTTGATGAAAAATACATAAAATAGATCATAAAAAATCATTAATTATTCATGACATACTTGATTTGACCAAATAAACTAGTACTGGGAAAGACGGTTGTGAGCGATTTGTTCATCGTTCCTGTGCTTTGTGAATTTGGTACGGAATCGACTGGTAAGTATTCATACGTCAAATCAAGATCATCGCTAAACCGTCGATTTGCATTCGATGCCGTTGAAGGTTGTTTTGATGAAGCTTTTAGAATTGACTGCAATCAAAAATAGATGCTCAATACAAAAAGTTGTACAATTACTGATATTTCCAAAATTATAAAACGTGAAAAAGGAGCGTGATATAAGGAAGTGGCTGAAATAGTAAAATCGCTTTTCAAACTTTGGTCAAAATGTTTATTCTCAAATTAAGGTTTTTGCACAAATTAGCATTGAATTCTTGAACTTCTGTCACAAAAATGGATTTTCTTAGTATTTTGGTAAAGAAGAGGTAATATTCTAACTTATCGGATATTTAATGTAGACCATATATCGGATATTTAATGTGGACCATATAATTGTTTAGATGCAAAGCATTATTAAAATCAAATATCTACTGCATGCAAAGGAAACATTGTTTTTGCAAAAAAAAAAAAAAAAAAAAAAAAAAAAAGAAGATTCTTGGCTCGAAATGGTGCAGTCATGATGTGCAATTTAAGAGAAGTGTAACCTTTGGAAATGGAAATGAAAATGATAGTGGTATTTTTGTTGTTGATGAAAATGTTTCGGAAGCAGTGCTTAAGTTTGATTGATCGATGTTTGTGAATAAATTGGAAGTAGATTTTGTTTTCCTGTGGACTGTGTTGATTTTGTTTTTCTGTGAGCTGTGTTGGCTCTTTCCCGGATATTTCTTGAAATTCGGTACTGATATTGCACGCTTGAAATTGCAAATTCTGTCTTTGTTGGAGAAGAAAAAAACTTTCATAAAATAGAAAATACCGCAAAGTAATGATATCATCTAACAGGACAGATCAAGAAGTTATTTCCCACATAGTACTTTTAGTAAAAGAAGATTAAATGCAGGATAGATCTGATGGGCTGAGCAAGCATGATCACGCTTGTTGTATTATTACGTCTCAGATATAACAAAAGCACCAAATTGAAAATCTGAGCGAGAAAATTACAAATGCTCATTAATTACCTATACTAGAATAAGCATTGCAGATTATTTCTTATATATGTTCAAAAAAAAAATGCCTGTTTAGTGATGCTTTCCGACTGAATGAGATTTGTATAATCCTTTTCCCATTTTTGGAGATCAGATGAGTCTAATTTGTAAATTGCTGAAAACGAACGTTTGAACGGGAGCGTTCGATCAAGTAAAGTTGAATTGTCTTTATCAACTACCTGAAATTTGTATATTTCTTAATTTATAGCATGAAGATAAATTAGGTTATTGCGTTAAAATAATAACTGAGCATAAAATAGCACGAATAACCTCGATTTTGACCAATTTAGTGCGACTTTTCCGGAATGCTATCGAAGTAACAGCACAACCTGCGAAAGATGCAAGAAACTGCATCGTCGTCGCCGCTGTTTGCACATAGAACGCCCATCCAAAATACTGCTAAAAATGGGAACAGAATTTAATCGTCACGAAAGCTGTAATTCTCGAAAAGTTCAAACTTGTTATTGCAGAACTGCAGAGCAAGTTACATATAAAGAAGCGTATTTTAATGAAAAAAATATTCTACTTGCTACTTTTACACTAATAAAGAAGAGTTCCCAAAGTTTGCAAACTTCTCGAAACCAGCCTTCTGAATCTCATCATTCCTCAAGAATATACTTTGCTGTTTGTCCTCTTCAAAGTCAAGGAAACAGGGATATGGTCAAGACATCGCAACCACCGAAAATGCTTCATGTGGACATACATAACCATTTTCAGAACAAGGATTCAACACAGAGTTGATTCTGTTGGGGAAAGAAATTTTCATCACTAAATGGTTCATGAGTAGTGGATTCGTACTCAGTAGTTCTTGCGTACCGACAAGTAGTGGAACCATTAGGCCACTCACACGCTGCCCATCGTTCTCATAATCATTTCCAAAGTGATGAGATTTTGATAAATAGATTCTTATCAATCAAATGCCACTTAATTAGAAAGAATTGTCGAAAGGTAAAGAGTTGACACAATTTGAATATACATTGTCTGGGAATGTTCCGTTTATAGTATGCGTCAGAATGTGCATTACAGACTACTGATATTTCAATCTGGCCTAGCAATTTCGCCCCTAATTATGGTCTATTCTGCACTGTTGCTGGAACACTGTGGCCAATAAAAATTACTCAGTATCTAATCAGTTGTCCTATTCTTCTGATAGTTTATCTATGAGAAATATTAAAAGCTGTAAAGGTAGTTGAATTATCATAACTAATTCATAGTTAAAACAACCTGATAGATGCCATCTTCTTCTTTAATAATATTGTTGTCCTGATAATTGGCCCAGATGTAAAATACTAATAAGCCCGCAGAAGACAGCAAGGCTATAAGAATGAGTTATTACTGAGAAACAAAAATTTCATCTACTAATGCTGTAACTATAAATGATACTTTTTGCGAAAAACCCATTCATAAACTTTTTCTTCCAACTTGGAAGAAAAAAATCGAAACAAAAAGGTTTGGAAGTATTAAATGTAAAGTTAAATTCTCAAATTATGTACCGACCAGCAACAGTGACAAGAACAGCTGCAGCACAAATAAAGGTACGATGACAAAAAGCGCAAATTGAAAGTAATAATGCTGCACTTGCTGTTAGTGCCGCAAATCCAAGAGCAGCCAGCGATGCTATTTTCCAACCTGAAATGAACTTTTATTTTTATAAAGTTCATTAGTGAAAGAAAGAGTAGAAAAAGAACGATGTGTTTTTAAAAATTAAAAATGTGATAAGGACATTTCAACAAACCCAACAGTAAATGCTGATTGGCATCATCCTGGAGGCGATTTTCATCATGATTGTGATCATAGAGATCTTCGCTATCAATATAATAATCAAATTTGTATACACACAATAATGATGGGAGAGAAAACTGATCAAATGGCGACTGCTGTCTGTTAAGCCTGTAATTTTTATTTAGATTAAAAGGAACTGAAACTCGAATAGGACAAAATTGATACTACATTTCGTGCGTATGAAAGAGTGAAATTAGGAAAAACTTAGAAACTTGCCGCTATATCCTCTTCATAAGCAAAAATCTAAAGAAAAACATTCTTCAATTTTTCATACAATATGATAGCATTTTTAATCGTGCCTTTCACAAGGTTACACCAACCTATACAGAGTTTCGTAATACTCACGACTTCGGCCGTAATCATGAGAATAATCGCGTTTACAATCAAGCCATAATCCATGATGATGCTCTGTACGTCCATTCTACAATACCTACCGTAAATGTTAGTAATACAGATTGAAGCAATAATAAGCATAAAGGGTAATCAAAAGTTACAGAAACATAATTAAATTCAAGAGAAGAAGATCAAGTTATACTACGTATTGAAATTTAAAAAAAAAGAAATATTTAATCGAATTCCGATACCTACTTCAAGATACACATATTGCCAGCTTGGGCTTATCAGAGCGATACAGCCCAAAACATAAGCAATTAATTCAAGTAGGAAAAACAGCGACAAAGCTGTTTTCTGGCCACACTTGCTTTGACTTTCTTCGGTAGTACTCATTGACCGTAACTTGAATTTCTGCTAACTCATTGCTTTCCTCTTCTTTTGAATCCAAACTATGCTGCAACTGATAATTATCTTATCATTTGTGAAGAATATGCAAGAATTCAGAGAGCAAATTGTTTCTTCTGTCGTTTGAAAGGTCGACATGAAGGAATTTGATGAAATAACTTAGTAAATTATTCTGGTACCGTGACAAAATTAAGTATTCGAATCTGAAGATCTTTCTGATGTGATTCAAATCAATGTGACTATAAACATGAACATAAGGACCAATAATTAATAATTTTAAAAATACTGTAAACGAAATAAATAACCAAAACCGGAATTATAGTGGCATTTACTGATATCATTGATGAATTGCATTCATCTTATCGAAAATCGAGATAATGCAGAAGATGAAAAGAAACAGTAAACCGGATGAGAAGGAAACAAGAAGTAATGAAACCGATGGTAAGATAACTATGCTCAACTTCTGAACTTTATTTGAAGGGAAATTGAAGAACCCTGAAATTATTCTGGAAATGAGTCATCGGGTGTTGAAAATGAGTGGAAATGGAAATGAATCACCGGAGTCATCAGTTTTTTTAACTATTACAGTTTTGATTACCATCATTGAAAGACTTTGCCACACAACCCCCCAGTGATCTTTCAACAAAATTTAAAGTCGTAACTTTAATAAGAAATAGGAATTAACTTCCTACTGCAATAATCATTTAAATTTTTATAAAATTATGATCCCTGCAACGTAAATAGTCCGATTGTTCCGATAAACAATTTTTATTTATTTTTTCCACTTACATTAAACAACTGGCAGTGCAGTGTTGATTTTGTTTCAGACAATTAATAGCCAGTATAATGAAATTCGTTTCAAAAATTCACGTATAATTAATGACCTTGCAATGGATCGATAATTTGCAGAATAATTGGAAAATGTGAGACTGAGAGAATGCGAGGAAAATGTGAGACTGCAATAATTAGATCATAATTAAAAATGAATTTAAAAAGATCGAAAACAATAATGTGATTGAAAAGCATAATCGTTTGATAAAATAGAAATTCAACAAATTATTGAAAAGCTACTTTAAGAAAACAAAAGAAAATTAATTAATAGTACAAAATCAACAAAAAAATTTTGATTAAGGTATTTGCTATCATTTTTAGATCAAAAAACGAACTGGTAACAATCACAGTGATGGTTGGTATCCACACTCTCCTCAGTAGGACATAACTTGCGGATTAATTGTTATCCCAATTTCAAATCGATCGCTCAGCCTGTTGTGCAGTGCTGACCTGTGTCCATTACTGACCTATGTCCAGCTAGTTGCATCTATTGTTTGTGTGCGTGTGTCTTTGTGTCCACATCTTTGGTCATAAACGCTGTCCTCAAGTATTTATAAACATGACAAGAATAGCTAGGAATCTGAACGAATCAGAGATCACGATTGACACAACTCTTATCCATCTCAACAATCGAATTGTTCAGTGTCCTTGGAGCAGCAGTCGGTTTTCAAATTTTTATGTGACAAAAAAACCGGTAGACTTTTGTAGTAGTGGCCAACTGGGAATTCAAATTGGAAACTTTTGTGCTATCATAATTTTTCAAAAAATCATTTTATGTATTTAAGAATGGAGGGAAGGAAAGCAAAAGTCAAAGAATTCAAATCTCCTTCTGTTTCTCTTGTTAGAACATTCTTTCAACCTACTTCGCCCATCATAAAATAAGGATACATGGGCTAAAAGAAGAAAGATTCTATACATAACGTGGAATAACGAAACAAAGTAAGCTATGCGGATAGTATTATGTCCCCGAAAAGAAAGATTGACATGATGATCATCGTTATTCTCATCTGATACTTTTGAAAACTGGTTTCAATCACATTGATGGTTTGAAGGTCATTCTATCGCTGATCGTATCAATATATTTTCTTAGTCGTCATGTGAACATTTTTCAAAAATTTCATATTTTTGAAAAATTGAATATCATCTATTCATTAAAAGTTATTAATTTAGCGACTTAGAGGTCGCGCGAGTCGTTTTCTTTTTAAAAAAGACATACTTGCAGATCTATTTGATCATGCAGCAACACATGCAATGAATAGATTTCTGGAAAGCTAAAATACTGAAATGAGGTGAAAATGCTCAAATGTAAGCCTATCAGGAAATATATTCTTCATCAAGCAGTATGCAAAGTCATTGGTGGAGAATTTGATAACTTTCAAAAAATGAGTACAACGAAATAAGAAAGCATTAGGTCGTCTGATTCGCAATTTCTGAATAATATTAGAAAAAAATTGACCTGAAATATGAAATGGGAAGACCAAAAGGTATTAATAAAACTGAGATATATGAATGCTATTAAGTGAAACTGCACACAATCAAAAGTATTTCCTTCGAAAAGTATGTTTACGATTGAACTCATCAATTCATTAAATAATCCTACGTAAATCCCATAATATCTTTAGATATTTTAAGTTGTTCTTATCTAGAACATTACTAATTAATTCCAATCAAACATTATGATCTTCCTCATCACTGATCATGAGTTCGCATTGCTGTCATTTTGTGAAAACAAATGTTTGCAATAAACTTGGTAATGCTTCAGATACAGGCAATATAAGGTGCACATTCCTTTCAAACATTTCGCATTGCATTGAATTTAAAATGAACTTTTTATTGGCTGTCTTAAAAAGCACACTTCAAATCATTAACAAAACACTGTTCATTTCAAATAATATTGTACAAAATTAATCATTAAGCAAATGCCAGAAAGATACAAATAAATCAAATAAGGCAATGAAATCCGGTTTGGAAGTATAATGTTCAGTAGCACACTCAATTTGTTGATGTATTTATCATCTTCATAATCGCACATTCGATGTACTTTAACACACTTATAGTTTTAGCTTTTAAAATTGAATGAATTGAATTTTTTAAGTTTGGAAATAATGGTTAAGAGATTAGTAGCTTAAACTTTAGTTAGAAGTGTGGTAATTTTATTCGTTGGAAAATGAATCAAAGCTAGACAATGCATGCATCGTTATCAGGAAACAGTAACAAAATTAATTGTGAATTCTAATGAATTTACTTTAACAAAATTACTTGTGAATCCCTGACACTATTGGATCTCTTCATTATTAAAATTATTACGATGCAATTAAATATGATATGCACCAAGACGATGTGAAAATAACAGCTGTGTTATTTAACTTTTCAGTTTTTCGAAAAAATTACAGATTCATAGAGCTTTCTATGCACTTTTTTTTGGAAATCATCCAATTTTCTCAAGTAAGTTAAAGGCAAAAGTTAACGAAATTGAATTGGAAAATTAAAGATGAATGAAATAACTGAACGTCAATTACGAAAATAATATTAAATATCTGTATTATAAAGGTAGAAAAAAGGAATAAATGCTATGAATGTAAATGAAGAAACATTAGAAAAAAAAATGATACATAAAGCCATGATGAAACACTTACAAGAACTTGCAAAAAGCGAGGTAATATAAATTATCATATAAATCATATTTGTGATTAACACTTCCTGTAACATTTTTTTGACAAATCCATTAAAAATAGCCGTAGGAGTTTCAACAAACTGAAAGGCTATTAATCACTGGTTTTTAAATGAAGTTCAAAACATCGAAAAAATGGATTACAGATAAGCGAACTGTTAGTGAAATATGAATTGTAAAGTTCAAATGAAGTATTACGAAATTAGCGGATTAGTGAGAATAAATTCTGTTGCAGACAGAATAAAATTGTAATCATTCATTGATTCAAACAAATTTATAATTGCTGTAATAACATTGGTGGCAAATTTATAAAGTAGAGACTGGATGCACTAGCTTATCAATTATCGATCAGTTCGGCAAAAATCGTATCTTAGACTGATATTAAAACATACACAAAAAAATTTATGAATTTGCCAAAAATTTATAAAATTAATGCACATGAAAACTAGCTACTTGGTTTGCTTTTTAAAATCTATTGAGCAATCTAAATAAGAATATAATGCAATGAATTTTACATGAAGAAAATATGCATGAAAAAATTAATTACTATAGTTAACTTCCTGAACTTTTTTTTTCCGCTCTCTAAACCGAATATTTTGGGAAATAAACATTTACTACTTGCGAGCTGAAGCTATAAACTGGAAAGCAAAACTGAGATTCGAAATTCATAGCTGAAATCAATAAAGATTTCGGTCTTATTATATAAATTATATTTCTAGCAAATCAATTTATGCATGAAGCATGAAGGATTTTTACAAAGAGTTGATTAAAAGTTAAACACAAGTTTCACTTTTTCGTCTTACTCTTTGTCCAAGGAATTCAGCAGATAGTTGTCTTGCTCCCAATTCAGGCGTACTTTCGGTGACATTTTTATCATACTGTTCTTGATGTTTCATATAATGAGGTGGACGAATTCCAGTGGGCGCCACATTTTGCTGATATATCATTTGTGGTTCAAATTCCAACGATCTGCAAAAAACAAATAATAGTTCATCAATGATGCAATTTAATTGAAATATATAGCAGGCAATGTTTTGAAACTACGGTAAACCGAACAAATGCTTTTTGAAAAATCGTGAAAATTTTTTTTCATTGAAACGCAGCATAGAGCTTTTGCTTTTTAAACTTTTCAATGAAAGAAATATTTGTGTCTTTCAAATCAGATTTTAGAATCGAAAGAACTGGCAGATGATAAGGTACAGGAGAGTGATTCATACTATGCCAAAAACAAATACCTAAAAGATATATTTGTGCTCAAAAAATAGTTTGAGAAATGTTTTCAGATGCAGACCTTCCCACACTTGCCACATTTAATTTTGAACCACGATTAAAACTATCCATATATCGATCGCTGGCATCACTTTTACTAGTCCAGACGAAATATACAAACACTAGTGAAACTAGGAATGCAACAAAATGACATGCACATGCAACCATTTGTAGGAAAAATGCCAAGCCAACTCGTTGCTGAAAATAATGTAAAGTTTATAGTTTATACTATGATGCAAATTTGTACCAAAGTTTTTCCTAACAGTTACAAAATTGGCTCAACAAGTAAAATACATTGCTCAAGAGAATCTCGAACAAAAGTAAAATATAAAAATGATCGGAATTACTGTATAAAAAGTATTTCCAAACCTCGTAAGTACTGACAATACCCTTGATAAAACGGATGTCGGCACGATGTGAATAAAAAAAGAATAGTCCTTCCGCTATTACGGACAAAAATGCTGAAAAAGAAGTGCTTTTCTTCTCACTTGCGAAAACCTTTGAATTAACGAATCAAATCTTAAAATGTTATGCCGCTACAAGATTTTATTAAGTAAGAAATATAAATAACGTAAATAACGTAAAAAATAATGGAATTAATCCAACTTACTGGTCATCAGAGTTACACCCGTAACGATTAACGCTAGTGAACTGTAACAACACGCAGATAAACCTAGACATATCGTCAGGAACGATGTCAACAACGCCAACGCTAATAAAATTAACGTTGCTGTATGCCAACCTGTAATAATTTAGCTACATATGATAAGAAAATAATGAAAACTTTTTATTTCTCCCAATTTACCAACAATAATTTTTGAATTTTCTTAAATTTTTCAGTAAAAATAATCACACGATATCATATCATGTTTCAATATCAAGCTTTTTTGAATTTTCCATTTTTTGTTTGATTATTTTATTTATGTATTCTTTTTTACCCAACCAAATCTTAATTTTCACATTTAAATTTTTGAGAAAATATTGAAAATTTAAGACTACAATTTGAAATTTTTATAAATACAAGATGATGATAAAGAAGATAGAAATGAACCATAAAATTTGTGCCTGTTTACTTCTCCAACAGGACTATTGTCATCTTCCAAGTCAAAAGTGCCCGAATATTTGTCGTAGTCAAATTTATAGACACAGTTCAGAGGCTCCGTATTTGTTGTGTACCTAAAAAAAGGTGACATTTCAGTAAATTTTCTCTTCTTTATTTAAAATGTTGATATTTAACTTAATAGTAGTTACAGAAAATAAGCAAAACTTACAGAGAGTAAGGAATGTTTAGAAAATCATTTTAAAATTTTATAAAATGGATTAACGCGTTTTTTTGATGAATATTGATTTATTCGTTCCAGAACATATATGAATTATAATCTGGATTTCCAAGAATTGTTTTAAACTAAAATAAAATTAAACCTAAATCAAACTTTTGTCCGCAAAAAAAAAAAAAAAAAGTAGCTAAAAACGATTAAACAAGATAAAAACCTTCTCAGAAGTACATTGGCATTACTATCTCTGCTATGTCTTCTACAGTCCAACCATAAACCATGTTCGTGAATCGAATTATATTCTCGCAAATTTACGACCTAAGTTCAAGATAAAGTAAATATGATAAGATAACAATATCCCACTTTAAAAATAGAACATCAAAAGATGGCAAGAAGATTTCTAAATCTGAAGGCATATTTTAAATAAACATTTCTTGATTTACCATAATTTTCACTGAAATATATTTCGGATTTTTCATAAAACAAAATAATTGAAATTGAGAAGTGAAGTCAACATTCACGCTCTTATCATGTTTCTCGAAAAATAATTGCTCTTCGATTCTGTTGTTTCATGCAATTTACTTCCTAAATTAATAATACCTGCCACGACGGTAGCAATATAGCAGCAATGCTTAATCCCAGACCAATCGACGTCATAACAACACAAACGAAAACTGAGGCTTTCTCGCCGAACACGTTTGAAGATGATGTCATAATTCAATAAGTGCTAACCAGGTAAATTCCTGATACCTATGCACCCTTCCAGAGTGACACTGCCAGTTCTGCAACATCGATTGAATTTATTCATAGGCGGGGCATAAAAATTGTGAAATGAGAGCACACAAGTTTTTTTAATGGTGAAATATCAAACAGTTTGTTTAAGATTTAGTTTAGCTTGATCAAATTTTCCAATTATACTTGATGGAAGTAAGCAAAGGAGGAAGAAATCATGGACTAAGTTTTAAAAAAAAAAAAAAAGAACTCATTCATTCAAAATCATTCTAAAATTCAAATTTTCATTTGTTGGAAAGTAATGAAGCCTGCTTATAAACTTGCCGAAAATAAATTATCGTAATTGTTTTAAATGTTTCGAATCATTTTTCACAGAAACTACAGTTTGATAAAATTTTTATTTACAAAACTTTTAAAAAGGACAACTCAATCGAAAGAAGAAAATAAACAAACATTTGGATAATGGAAAAAAAACCGTTAAGAAAAAGAAAAAGTAGCCTTAAAATGAATAGATCAAGTTGGAAAGTATTTATGTTAAATTTGGAAATGGTATAAATTTTCTTTAAATTGATAAGAAATAATGGTAGCAAAAGAATCGAAAATAATGAGGACAGCTTCTAAACACTGATTCTAGTGCAGATAAAAAAGTTTCTGAAAAATTAACCCCATCTGTCAAGAATTCATGGCCTATTCGATAGAAATTGATTTCCAAATTTCAAAATCAGAAAATCATAACAAAATTTCTGGAAAATCATTTATCTTATAGAATCAATAGTGAAATCGTTAGAAGTGAATTACTTCATGAAAATTTCAGATTCCGAGAAATGCAGAAAATCATATGCAACGGCAAAATTTAGAAATATAAATTCATTAGAATGTATTCACAAAATGCAAAATTCGGTTCATTAAGCTACTGATACAAAGATGCTATAACTTGGCCGCTGTTAAGATCAGAATAAATCAAATAAATAAATCAACAACAAAACCTACTTTAACCTGTAATAAGCAACAAATATTTTGTTATCGGCATGACTAATTCGTTCATTGAGTAGTGCTTGATAAGTTGTATATCATTGTAATCTCTAGATTATTTAAATTTTGTTGAAATACATTTTCCTAAGCATGATGAATACTTCAAGTATTTTATTTTCTATTTGAAATATGTAGAAGAAAATCTGAATATTTTATCTTGTCCTATAAGAGATTAGTATTCAGTGGTGAGGAATTCCGAAGATATTTAATCAGTCTGGAGTAAAATTAATAAATGAAGAGAAAGTATATGTCACAGTGAAGCTAATATGTGATATAACTTTACAAAGATGAGTAGTACCTCTGGACGTTTTTTGTGTTTCAACTTTTTTGAATAATTAATGGGTTACATTCATGAATTGTGAATTAATAATTTAATAATTCGTTAATAATTGAATTAACAATTCATCATTATTATATCTTCATATATTCGCGATAATGCTGTATAATTCTATATCATCGAAATTTCGAATTATTTGATATTATTTTGCTTGAAGTACATATATTATTAGCAACAAAATTGGTATGAATACCTATAGGATATGAGAAGCATAATGAGCTAATGAACTATCGTGTGCTAAAGTGATTTCATGGGCAATTCTATACTGATCATAAATCATACCATACCAATTCCGCTCTTGTATTCTCGTTTTATCAAATAATTCTTTTACAGCACTGCAGTACTCCACGCAGTCTTAGCTACAAGTTCATATTCTAAATATTCGTATAAAGAAAGGATCAGTTTTCCTCACAGTTTATTTCAGAAGAGCGAAAATACAGTAATGAGTCACAATGTTGCATTGCTTAAAATTGAATTAACAACAATTAATACTAGTTTGGTAGGACGAAGGTATGAATCATAATTATTTAAAATGTTAGAGAAATTTAAACTATGCTGGATAGCAAAATCCAAATTTTGAGAATTCCAATGAAATTGTGGACACGTAATAATTATAAGAATCGCATTTTGCATGGAAAATGAAAAGAGGATTGTCATTGGAAAGGAGAGGAAAATGCCATTTAAAATTCAAAATCGAGATTAGGAAGAAATTCCTTCCTTGTAATTGATATTAATTTACACGCCGAAAAGACGACTGTAAAGGTGGACGTATGAGGTAATTGGAAAAGAGAAGGGAAAAAGATGAGAGAAAGAAGAGCCATCTGACTTGTCTTTGTCGTATCGCCGGTGACACATCAACAGTTTGTCATGAAATTGCATAAAATGGCCCAAAATCGTCAAAGCACATTTTCTTAATGCTGACTGATTCATGCATGACGGACGAGTGTGTATAAGAAGGCATTCTTTGATCAGTAGTCTTCAATGATCAAATCAATAATCTTAATATTTGATCTGCTATGAAAACGAAAATAAGGTTGTACAATTATGGTTTAATTTGTTTCGAATTCTTCAGAAGTTTTTTAAAGTTGATTTTTGACAGTAAAAAAATTTTCAAATCAATATAAAATCATTTTTCATAAATTTCTAAGGCATATGTACTTCAGGTTCACAAAATGGAGAAAAAATCTCCTGAATTTATAATTAAAGTGTGGACTATCAGATTAATTTGAATAAAAATTACTAGAGATTTTTAAGTTCAAATTTTCTTCTGTATTTATCACCAGTGCTTTGCGACTTGAATGAATTGCTAAGTTACATGACGACTACCACAATACTCTTATTCACATTTAAAATTTAATGAAATCTAATAAAAATTAATAGACTTAGCATCGTGATCTGCAATTTTAGACAATTTCCTTCTTATAATTGCTGGATATCAAGCATCCAACAAAACTTCGTTACTACTATTAATGATTATTAAATACTTTTGAATAGATTACACGTTTTCTTAATTTATGACTCTAAATTTTGAAATTTACTTTTATGAGACAATATATGACGACTTATTTTCTTCTTATTTCCAAATAATAATTATATATCTTTGGGAGATTAAAGATGACATTTATCTTTCCAACTTTGCCTTGACATTTTAGAGAAACCTATAATCTGCATATTGCACTGATTACTTTACTTGCTCTAATTAGGACTTGCATGAAACTGATGAAGTTTCTTTCGCGACAGATTGTAAAAAAATGCAGTGATTATTGATATGACTGCTCCTGTCATATATCAGAAGGACATGAATGAATCATGGCATTTAACAACATGCAACAATAAAAATATTGAATCTTTCAAAATAAACGGTCATCACTTCAAATGAAAACAAACAACGACTTTCATAAGCAAAACATCTATTTGCGAAAATTCCAAAACGATAATGGGGTTTTTCGCCATTTTCGCATCTGCTTTCGGTGTTCCTCAACAGAGTTTTGCTTTCATTTATCTTTATCATTTAGGGAACTAAATTCATCGAAGTTTAAAAAAATTGCAATTTTCTGCGAATCAGTTTTCTTTTGCTTCTCGACCAAGAATTCTGTCTCAAAATATTTCAATTTTGATCATTTCTGCTATAAAATAGCACTTCTGATTTGATGCAATGCATGAAAACTATCAATAAAATTATTCTATCACTGTATGAAACGTATATTATTCATCTTTTGAGCGGAGCTAATTGAGGGAATCGGGTTATTTATTGTTTGCATTGAAATTGCAGCAGTTATAAAACTTACTATGTTTTTAAATGCGGAAACAAGCAATACAAAAGAATTGGCTGATTCAAAGCATAATTTAAAGTAAATAATTGGAAGAGGTTAGAAATGCTTCAAAGTCATACTTGAGTATTCTAATTTCGGCAGCTGCCCATTATCATAGCTCATGTTCTAACATCAGTATTATCATTTTTGTCATTTGTTAAACTTCAAATTTAATTATTATCGTAACAAGATCAATATATGCTTCATGGAACATTTTATATTTTTGGCCTTCTTATTTACGGTGAAGCAATTTCTATATCTTCTGATTTGAATAAAGTTGAATGTCAAACTGATTTCAAGTCTGAGAACTATATTTGTAATTTCTGCCTACTACCGTATTCTCATTATCCGTCGCAAAGAATGAAAAACTCAACGATGATACGATAATTTCATAACACTAGCAATTTTCTAGACGACAATTCTACAGTACCAGTAATTCTCCGGTTTAACTTTTGATATTGAAATCATTTTATGTAAATATTATTACTTCACCTATTTTATTTGCGACAAATTTACTATTTTCATCATTACTGTGAGTAAAGTTTAACTATAATTCATTTGATTATTTCCTAATGTCTCTGTCCTTCGCTCAAATCCGTAAAAAAAGAAAAAAAAACTTTTTTTTTGAATCATTTGTAATTAATGAAGAATTATTTCGATCTTACTGTGATTTCATCAAAGCAAAATAATTTCAAATCAAAAAGTAAGGAATATAAAGCAAAAAATATTCGGGTCTCAGCAGTACAATAAAAAATAGTATTCCTGGTGCAAGATTGTATGAAAAATTATCTCGATGATTTCTATTTATTTGGGAATTCTTCTTACGATTATTTTCGTTATTTTCACTAATTTTTGAAAATTCTGTAAGCATCATTTACATTTTCGCAAAAGCATTCTGGCGACTAAATCCTTCTCGACAGTTCTGAACATTATAATTGGGTAATTATAGTTTCTAAGTTACTTGAAGAAAGTCAATTTTTGTGAAAAGATTGAATCATCTGCCATAATCAATACATTAAACGGCGAGTTAAAAGTACTAAATATACTTAGAGTTTAGTATTTGGATAAAAAATGTACGTAAACAATAAAAAATGGGCGACGCAAAAAAGAAAATAGGAACGACGAAAAATTGCGGGATGTCCTGCAACTGCAAGTAGCAAGGTGGTAGAATATTAAATACTGCAAAGAAGCAAATCTACGACAACAATAACAATAAAATAAACAATAACTGACGAATGCTCGATATTTAGCAAGTTAACGAACATGTACAGCTATCTAAAACAACAAAACAGAAGAATCATCATCAGAGCTGCCACACAACAACGATAGTATGATGAGAGAAATGGCACCAACTGCGACACTGTTAAAGGCGTCGCGGATGACAACGACGTCAACGTCGCTACCTGCTGTTGCTATTGTCATGCGCAGACGACATGCAATGCGTATGTATAATGCGAGGGGGTGGAGGTTGCTGGACGGTTGTCCCAGGTGATCCGTTAATATGCTGCTGCAGTTGCTGCTACCTGCTCAAAAAACGTTCGTTTCACTGCGCAGTATTTTAGAAGAATGAAATAGTAGCAGTCGCAGAGAGGCGGCAATAAAAGAAAGAGATCTCTCGCAATAATGTAGATACTCATTACATCAGATTAAGTATTGTCTTTTTACTATCATATGAAGTTCTTTCATGTCCATCATATGCAAATTCTTCCATGGAGTAACAATAATTAGCTAGTGACAGGTGTAAACAATGAGTAAATGATCATAAGTCACGGATCAAGAAGCAGCAGGGTGATTTTTTATTTATTTATTTATTTTTTTTGAATGAAGCATAAAAAAATCAGGAATTTTCAAAAACAAGTCAAAAAGTAGAAAGGCGTTCGCAGACAGGAATAAATGGTCAGACAGTTTAGTATCATGATTCATCAAATATATTTTATGTTCAGTGGCCTTGAGCATCCTCTAGAAAAACAATAATTTTTCACAGTCGATGTTGCTGGCCCTCTTCCAAATCACTGATGATGTGTAAACATTTTCATTCTGAAAACTTTCTCGATTTTCATTTCTATTTTGAATCAGAAATTTTCAAGGAAATAATTGGTTTCTTGGATGATACTGAATATAAAGGCCAACTCCGTTTACATTTTTAGTATTTGTTATTTATACTTTTATAAATATTCCAATTTTGTTTCGAATTTTTTAATTTCATAGATTTTTTCTTTTTTTTTTTTTTTTTAGATCAGTGAATTTTATAAAAATCCATAATAATCTTCATAAAAATCACTGAATTTTTTTTTGAATTCAGTACAAAATTCTAGACATAAAACTATTAAAGATTTAAAAAACGCAAATCTGTCTTACCTCTGTTTTAGCGATATTGTTTCTAAGTCTCGATGGGTTGTTTAGGCAGATTTTATTCGAAGAAATTAGTGATTGCAAATTTCATCAATTGCAAGAGTCATACTTTTGCAAGTTGTCCAAAATCTTTATACTCTAGCAAGCACAGCTCAACTCAATTTCGTATTTTGCAATCATTGATAATTTTTGTTCGCAACGAATTCTCCTTCTGATCCATTCTTCTCACAAAGAACTTCATAGTCAAAGTTTGACTTTTGCCACTCAACTATGCAAAAGGTCTCATCAGATTAGTCAAGGGATAGATTTACCGGTTGAATTAACAAATGCAGTTTTGTTGTATGTTGATAATACTTGTAACAAAACAAATGAGAACCTAAACCAGAAGAAACATACCAACAGTTAAAAAATTAATTCCAGAACTAATTTGATGTTACAAATGTTTCATAAAAAAGACAAGATGCATTAGCTCACACCATCGCTAGTATTTTTGAAACTAACAGAATCATAAAAGCTTAAAATCTCGATTTTTTTAACAAATAAATTATTTAATGGATTAGTTGATTGACATTTCATCATGAAACAGCCATCGCCCTTCATTTTCAGTTATCGAAGACGACCGTAACAATCTGTAGCATAATACCTACTTTTCTAAGCAAGCGGCCGAGGAACTCATTAAATTTAATCAATTTTTCATATTCACTACCAAAACGATTTGCCCTTGTAAATTTAAATTCTGAATCTCTGGCGCTTTATTTTTGTTACATTTTCAGCATCTAATATCATAATTTTATCTATGTCGCGATCAATAAATCTAATGCAGCTACTTTTTTGTAAACGAAATTTATATGGATTGAGTGTTATGTTTTAAATTCAGTCCATGTTATTAATTCTAAAATGAACATTAGATTTAACTTCAAGAAAACCTCGTGGAAAGTTGAAAATCAAATAGCGTAACTTAATTCCCTGCACTGACATTCAGAATTAGACATTTGTCATGTAAAAAAATTAGAGAAATGGAAAGTCGGCAGTGTTTTCTCTTCTATTGTATTCGCTTTAAAATCGGAAGAATTTGTTTAGCAGTGCAAATTGTTACATTAAGAGAGTAAGGAATGTAAGTGCTGAGAGAAGTTCAGATGTGAAACAATAAAAAGGCAAAAAAATGTGAATGTTTTACACTGTGTTCGAAATGAAATATTGTAACAAAAATATGGGAAGGGCTCTCGAGAATCCTGGGATTTCTTCTAGATATCAATACGGTATTGAAGATGACAATTCAGAGCTGGAATCAGGTAATTCGAAATAGAGGGACATCGCTGATTGTAACCTGCTTGAGGTTACATCACGATAACACTGGAAAGTTGAATTTGGTATATGTGGAACTTAAATAAATTGACATGCTTTAGTCTCTACTCATTTGACAATCAAAATTTTCTGTAAACCATTTACATTAAAGAGACAATTTTTATTCATAAATTGTCGAATTTATTATTATTATTTTTTTGTTTTATCGTATCCAATACAATTTCTTCCTGCTTTTCTGAATTAAATTTTTTATTTACTGAATAATGTTGGCCTATCCAAAATAAAAGCAAATGACGGACCATCTCGAGTAGATTGTTTTCTTTTCTATGATGAAGTTCCCTAGGAAAAAAAATATATTTCGCATTTCATCTTTGATTGATAAATGAAATCGAATTTTAAGAGGTTATAGTGTTAAGGAATCACTTCTTTCTATAATTGAAGAAATGGCCAGGAAACATTTGAAAATATAACCGGTTCACTTACCTGAAATCTTTCATTTGGATTCTACCATTTCACTTACCTGAAGTCCATCATTATTAAATCAGTGATCACCATAGCTGGTTTTATCGGAAACTTCTGGAACATATTTGAACGCGCTAAATTTGATCTCTTTCTACATTTGTCTGAAAATATGTTTTTTCTAATCGTATATGAAATAACTACCACCAGCTTTCAAGAAGAAAAACGGGCAACTTTCTGTTCCTGATAATTTTAAATAAATATTGCTATATAAATATATCAGTTGGGATTTATGTGAACTATGTGGGATTCATGGGAAATTACATACTCATTTAATGTAGTTTTTAGATTTGAATTTTCAGAATAGTAGCAATTCCTGACAATCACTGATAGCTATCCGTATGGAAACAGTCTTGAACTTCAAGTAAGTGTATTGAATCGAATTTCCAGATGTATCCAACCTTTTTTTTTTTACGAATAAAAATATGAATTCGTCAACATTTTAGCGTCATATAGTGAAGTCTGAAGTCTTAATTAATTATGAAAAATATTTAGCAGATACAGTATGCATTAATGCAAAATGTATGTCAATTGATTACTAGCAAATTTCATTTCCATCGTATCTAATCCCGTAAAGGACTAATAGAGCTGCCCTTATGCCCGTATTTCAATTGATTTTTTACTTGAATTGTTTTGCTATTTACAAGCCATAAGACTCAAGATACTTTTCTGGTCCTGCTTTTAAGATATTAAGAAAAAAAAAAACTTAAGCTTGAGCCAATCATCACTGTAAAGAAATGCGCTCTCTATGAGAAACATTGTAAAGAAACCTGCCGTCCTATTAAATCGCTGATTGACTGCGTCGATTTTCTGGTATCACGGCTCGATGTCGCTAGTAATCATGGATCCGTAACAATGACCCGATCTGTTTGTCATGCTTCTTTTTTATAGTATTTTTTTTCTATACTAATTAATATTTAGCATCGCAGTCTCAAGGTTTGATGGAAATGCTTTTACAAATTCTTGAGAAAAAAATTCCAGTGGCAATTCTGCTATTCCAGATTCATAACTGTGCATCTTTCTTCTCAAACTGAACTGTAGGAGAAAAAATTGTTTTAATATGTAGCTTCCCAGTACTTGACTTTACACTTTCGAACAGATTTTGATAATAAATAAAGCTAATGAAAATAAAATACTAATTAAAAGAAAAAAGAATTTACTGCTAAAATTGTTGGTATTGAAAAAAGGGAAATTTTGTTCCTTCATATTTTTCAAAGCTGTAATAAGATTGGCAACTTGTGGTACTAGTACTTCGTTTGTCCTTTCTGTTAAAAATAATACTAGCTGTGCAGAAACTTTTCGCTAAATTGTCTCTTATGTTATTGAAATAAATGTTAAAAATTTCTACAAGGCAAGATAAATGGGTATAGGTTGCAATTTGTGTGTGAAGGATCTGTGTTGATAAGATTAATTTATTGCATTTTCGTAAAATAGGTGCCAACATGAAATGATTATTTCATAGCTACTGATTAACGATTATAACTGATTATTATCATTAATAAGAATAAATCATTGACTACTCTCTGACATAAAGGATACAGATAAGCTGCATCATCAAAAAAAAAAAAATTGTTCTCAAATTTTCTTGATTTTACATGAGAAGTCGAATCACTTTAACCACACGTAAATAGATGGTGCAGTGCAATTACAAGAGGATTTATTTCGAAAATAAGAGATACATAGCTTCCTTTCTTAAAAAGTAATTTTTTATGGAAATCATTGAAATCTGCAGACTCCAGCTCATCAGCTGATTAGTTTTGTATGCAAAACATATGAATGATACTGGAAAATAAACTCGCAATCAACTGAATCATGATGAAACTTGCATTCCGATTGAAGACATTACAGTAAAAGGAAAGAAATTATTCAGAATAACTATACTTCCTTTGATAGACAATACTCACAACCTGATTTAAATTTATTGTTCGCTATCTTTGAAAACTTTCTTTTTTCGTATAAATTGTGGAAGGTAGCAGTCATGTCATGTCGCTATTTCTTTCTGATAGTGACAAAATTGTAATTCTGTTCTTTCTTCGTTCTCACAGCTTCTTCAATCTTGTAGCTTCGCTCACTTGCAAACGAATCTCAAACTTGGGTAATTAAACCTTTATTATGATTAATATATAAATGAACGTACGTAGCAATTATTACAACAAT